>VWZF01005807.1:1395745-1438069 GCA_013396755.1 Sclerurus mexicanus
TAGTATACGCAAGAAGCTGGAGACAAGTGATTTGGTTGTAGAAGGAGTGTATTTTATGTCTCAGTATTGCTTGAAAGGATTTTAATTCATTGCATAGACTTAAAAAGAAATAAAAAAACTTATTTCACCCCTCTTTGTTATTAGTTCTGTTGCAGACTTGCTGAAAAACATAAATTTTTCCACCAGTGTAGATGTTTACATCTGAATTAGTCACCCTAAGTTGTCTTTAAAGTTAGTGAAAAAAAATGCATGCTTTGAAAGTATGATCTTATCCTAAAATACACATTTAAAATAGGCAAGATGCATCATACTCAAGAATGCTTATTCCTTTTTATGGTTGTAAAGGGAATCTCCTGTTGACAAGCTTAAATGTAGACATACATATCGAAACCCCTTATATCAACAGCTCACAAAATTAGTGACAGCTCTAAAATTAATTCCCTTTTTCCTATTCTCACACTTTCAAATGAAAGATACCAGCTGTGAGTAATTTTTAAAACTACAATACTAGGGTAGTGTGGGTTGTATTTATTTTTAGCGGTTTTCAGCATTTTAAAATAATGTTGACACAGCACTTTGACAATCTTTTGCATGGCTCGTTCCTGTTCAGTTAATTTCTATCTGTTTTTCTGCAGATGGCGTCCTTAAATATTGGAAGAGCTGGTGCCTGTGTTGTAGTCATCAAACAACCATGACTTTGTCAGCACTGCTTGGGATTTTACTGACTATGAAATGATTATTTTTCTATGAGACAAAGAGAATGATAACTTCACAAGACCAAGGATTTACACAGTGAATACTCCGTTGATCACAAACTTGGAGAAGTTTGGAAGTGAGAAAGATTAAGTATTTATGTCCTATAAAATCGTAAAAACTGTTCACAGTCAGTGAACAAGAAAAAAAACTCAGAGTGTTGTAGGCGTAAATATGTGAATGTGGAGTAGTAAGTTCAGGTTCTCATGAATGTGTCCTGGAGAATTGAATAACCAAGGGGAAGCTCTACACAAGGAGCAGAAAGGAATATCAAAACAGTTTTTGTGGCTGCAAGAGAACTGCAGAAATATTAAAGTACATTTAATCAATTCTAAACTGTGTTTTTTTGAAAGAGAAAAGTGGGTAATAATATATTCTTTTCTGTTCAGGTCTTGTCCTCAAATGGGTTATGGCCTTCTCATTTAAATGGGCAGTTTGATTCTTACTGAATGGAGGAGGTCAAATGGTCTGGATATTCGTAGTGGCTGAGGTGCCACTCTGTAGTAGGAAGAAAACAAAACTAAAAGCAAGCTTGCTTTGTAACTTCAGATTGTACCTCCTTGCCAGTTTGAACACAATTTACAAATGACTCTATTAAATAGGAAGATTGTGTGTTTAATCAAACAATACATAAAGAAATCCTGTTTCTGCACTACACCTTTGCTGCAAATATGGGAGACAGAAGAACAGTTTCCTAATTATTTCTTAATCTTATATTCAATTTAAGCATGTGGGCTCTAATTGTTTAATGCATCTACTGCATGATGGAAGCTCATGACAAGCTGGAAAATTGATATTGTTCTTTCACTATATCATGTAACAGATGAACCCTGACCAGAACAGTCTGTAGAACCTCTTTCAACATTTCAAGAGGGAGAGAAATCCTACATTTTGTTTCTTTCTGATACTCATAAATGCACAATTTTACCTAATTACAACTGCCAATTTGTGACTTTCTACTTATGACTGAGAATAAATGACTGAGAATAACTGAAAGTAGGCAGTTCAGAATAAATGCAAGTGAAATAAGGAAAATTATACCATTTGATCTAATAAAGTTCATATGGTAAATATACCAGTGTCATCTGTTCTTCCCTTTAGGGTTGGTAATTTCTGCCAGTAACACTTTGAGCTTTTGCTTTGGGAGTGGATGTAACGGTGATGCTTTCTGTCTGCTCAGGTGATCAGTTAGAACCTGAGGCCACTAATGGAATATGAAATTCTGCCATTCAGGAAGGTACAGTTTCTGGGTACAGTTCAACCAAGTATACTTCTCTAAAGCCCTGCTGATCCTTTAGGAAACATTTCATGGTCCAAAAGCAGAAATCTCATAATCATCTGTTACTAGCATTTTTGAGAAGTAATTCAGGTTAGACTAAAAGCAGTTTTGCAAGTGAAACCTTTGAAACCATTTGAGATGAAAAATTATCTACAGCTTCCAGCTTGGGACATTTGATTAGAAGATGTGTCTTTCCTTATAACAGCATCAGCATGAATAGAGATCTTTGTTTACTGATGCAAACTGAACTTCAGTTCTGAAGCCTAAGTATTCTGGATTAAATATTTTAAATAATTCTCTATACTAATTTGAAATCAACTGAAAAATCTTCAGTGTTAATTTTCCACAGCCAGTTGGCTTTTGAATTGCAATTAGTCTTTCATAGACAAGCATTTTTCTCCAGCCACAAGTTGTTGAGTAAAAGATGTTACCTTTCGAAAGATTTTGCTTCACATAAACACACGCTTTTAAGACCAAATGAATCTTCTAGAATAATAACTGCAATTAAGTATAGACATTGTCATTCAGTTCTTCTACACAGATACCTAATGAACTTAGAAATTGAATTTTAATTCTATTCCTCGAACTTTGTTTTGATTACATTGTATTCATACACAATAGAAATATGATTGTTCAACCTATATACTGATCTTCAAACTTGGATAAATTCTGTTAGTTGTATTCTGTGGCAGATTTGTTTTCCGTGCCTTGATCGTTCTTATCCTAAATTTATCCTTTATTTTATTTTTTATTCTTAATTTCCTTTTACACTTTTTCAATTTTCCTTTGTTTTGCTGAAATGAAACATGATTCTAATGTGAAATTTTTCAGACTATTCCACTTCCCTTATGCTAAAAGAATAAAATTGTTTTATTTAGATTATGTAAAATATAGCCACAATAAGAGCTAAAATTGACTTTCATATTCTTTTTATATGACTACATCAATATGCTCTGGATTTTCTTCTAGAGGGAATTTATGGAGAATTTGTTATAAAGTTTTATTTTTTTCTTACCATTATGTTTACGCCTATTAAAAACCACAATAATTTTACTTTTGTTTTATAGGGAATTTAAATCAAAGTAGTCTATAATAACAGTCTTGACTTCTGTGATTCATTAAGACCCATTTTTTACTTATAAGAATTAAAATCATGCCTGATACACTGAATTGAGCTGAACAATATTACAAGAATTTATAGGAAAAGCTGCTGTCTTTCAAAAAACATATAATCTCATTGGTGATCTAGCATAGTTTCTTTTCTCTCACATAGTCTTGAAATCATACTTGAAAATTGATTTCAAAGTGTGAAAATCAGAGTGGAATCAGAGCTGCAACAAATATTAATTTCAATGAATTCAATAACTAAATTCCTCAAAATTCTGTTTTTCTATTTTGTAGTTTAATATTCTAAGTATGTTCTCAAATCTTAGCTTTTTCTCTGTCTTTCCAAATTTTTTTTTTCAAGAGTGTCAACCAATTTTACTACAAAGTCTGTTTCACATTAGCCTGGATTTATACATGGGAGTTATATGTATTTTTTCTGGTTGTTGCCTCTGGCATTGAACTGATAGGAGTGGGGTAGGTTGAGATTTCCCCTCCTTGCCCTCTAGCAACTTCAGTTTAAAGTTCTTTCATCAGTTTGGCAACGAAATTTGCTGCTTGAACTGCTTACAGAAGCAAAACGTGAAAGACAAAATAAGTGGGTTTTAATGGCTCAGACCTTGATGTTCATGAGCAAACACTAGAAACACTGTGCATTGTGATTACGAATGTAATGCAGTTTTTCCACAATGGAATTCACCTTCTGGAAGACTTTCCTTATTACTGTGCTCACAATGAACTGTGCAGAACAAAATTGATCTATTATCTATGACTATTTCATGAGGAATAAATAGAGAAGGCAGAGGCTTTAAAAATCTCTTTTAACTGTTATCAGATAACAATATTACATTACATGAATAATCGTGTAATATTGTGTGAACTTAGACATTTGACTGTGCCTTTGTGGAATTTGATGGTACAAAACCAAGAATAAAACTGTTTACCTAGATCAAGTTCACAGCCTGGAACAGGACATGGTGCATTTTTTTGCCCTTAGCATCTCCCATGCATACACCTGTGTTTAGATTTATATGTTCACAATGCAACTGCACATTTTCTCTCTGTACAATACTCCTTTCTTGCTTTTCTCACCTCCCCACTCCCATTTTCTTTTTATATTTAAGAGGGTTTCTACCATTAGGCACATTTTCCCATGGAAATTTTTCTGATGAAAACAGCGAGTATATTAGTACACCATGCTGGTAACCAGTATATGCAAAGTGGATGCATGTTACCTGAAAAGGAAAGGTTTATTTTTCTTTTCCAAAGTAAAACTTTGATATGTCTTCAGTCTTTTAAAGATCTACGCACTGGAAAAAGAAATGTAAACATTCTAAAAATATAAACATTTTTAACAGATAGCTTCTAGCTATTCACAGATCACTCCAAATTTGAAAAACTGTGCGCTTAGTCATGCACAATTTATGATGATCCCAGTGCTGAAGTCTTGGTCTCCTGTAGATGTTCATGTTTATGAATGTGTCTCATTGTATCCAGATTTTTAGGGACAGAGAGACTGCTCAAAATCATTAAATCAGCAGAAGCTTGATTTCCATGTGTAGGACTGAAACTGTTGGAAATTAAACCATATAAAAAAGTACTAGCACAGGTAATAAATGTAGTGGCAGGGAACAATACAGCCTCAAATCACTGGCTATCCACAGCTTCACCTTGGGGAATCAATGGAGCTGCTAAATCCATCACCTTCTAAGGCCTGCAGAAGTAGTCAAAGCTGAGGTATATGCAATTTACACTTCTGTAACCCCATATTTTCCCACATTTCCTCTGAAGACGTGATGCTTAAAAATGCATAAAAATTGCAATAATAATAAATCTTCTCTTGCAGAAGTCTAGTACTCCTCAGAATTAGGTCTGTGAACTAGGTTCATGTTCAGTCTTATTCACTTGGATAGTTAGGTGGTGTGTTAAGTCTGGTATCTTTACTGAACTATTTCTAATGTCCCCAACAAAAGGAGGCTACTTTTGATGGCCTCCAGGAAGAAATATTGTTCCAAACATGAGATATTTCAATTAAAAGGATGAGCATTCCTTTTAGTGACCTCCACATAAGTGCCTAATATCATTTCAGACGCCCAAAATTATCTAAGTCATCCACACTGGGGTGGAGGTTATGGCTGAGATGAAGTTATGGAATGGTGACAGAAGATCAAATGGGAAGCTGTGAAGTATCCTAGATGATGTTAGATACTTTTTTGTAGGCAAATAGAATCCACAACCCCATATATATATATATATGTGTGTGTGTGTGTGTATGTATGTATGTATGAAGTGTCATTAGTTTTTTGAAGGTGGCATCTTGCAACCCACCTGTATGGTAAGAAAGGCTGAATTTAAAAATATTTTATTTCAGGTAGCTTAACCTTGAAAATATTAACTTGATTGTCAAATGAATGGTACATGTCATGAACATAGGAGTGAGAGCCCAATCCATTAATACTCATTAATACTGGCAAGTATGGGAAATGCTAACTTGGAGAGACCCTCTTTATAATGAAAACTAGTTTTTGTGCCACTTCAGTCAAAAATTTGTTCTGTAGGCAAGTCATGAGTAAATCAACCTTACTCAGCAGTTATTGAAAAAAACCACCTACAGTAGTTGCTATTGCCTAATGTAGACTTGTTTTGTTTTTCTGTGTAACAGTAAAGTGATTCTGAGTGTAATTCTGTGAAGATTAGGGTGGCATATTTCAGTCACATGGTGGAAAATCTCACATGTAGATATAGTGGGGAAGCAGAGAACATTTCAGTTAGGATTTTGTGTTTTTTTCTTGTTTCTACATCTGTATATTTTTCAGGATGTCAATTAATTTAAAATGGTCATTTATTCCATATGCAAGAAAAAAGAAAAAGAAGACTTGCAATAGCAGGCTGAACAAATAAATATCAATTTCATAATATAGAGTAATATAATCTCTAATATATCTCTAATATAGATATCTACTTTGTAAATGTCCACATCAGAATTTTACATCCAAAGTTTTTTCTTATTGCTAGAGTAGCAAAATCAGTATTTCCAGGACATGATTCATCTCATTCTAAAGGTGAAATAAATCACACTTTAAAAGTGTGTTTCTCACCATTGACTGCAAAAGTCCCTAAAATGACTAGTTCAGACAGAAATACTTAAGCTGGGTAAGATGAATCTCTAAACTCTAATGAATGCCTAGAAGGAACTGGCCGCACAAACATTTCTTTCTAATAACTATAACAGGAATTTAATTCAGAATATGACTGCAAGATTCAGCTATGCACCAAACAAATCCAATATCCCTGTCCTGAAATTAAACCCTGGTATAGTAATTTTGAGCTTCCAAATGACATGCAAAAGAAATTAAATATAGCTCTTTGTTAACCTAGAAGGAGAAAAAGTATTCAGAAAATTGTAGCTGCCAGCTGGTTACCTCAGATTTAGATATTCTAGATTTCAGGGATAAGGGAGCAATTCAATACAGTAAGCTGCAAAACATGTCTATATAATTAAACTTTAGAAGCCTTCAGAACATAAAATAGGATTATGTGAAAACACAGGAGTGCTGTAATCAACACGTATCAGTTATTCGAGGCCCTTGTGTAGGAAGACAAAAACTGGAGAAAAGCAGATACCTCCCACCAGATGGGTCATCTTGTCCAAATAGAGGCATACCAATAAATCACCTGCTTGCAGTGTGCAGTTTTCATCTTTGATTTATGAAGGTTCCAGTGAGACTAACCCAGATTTAGACACCTAAATTAGTTGAAATCCCAACAATGAAGTGTAGAAAAATGCCCATAGTATGATCTGTCTGAAATCTGCTTGACTTTCTTATAGTTTTAATCTGCAAACAGTTTACACCATGCTACATATTCTTTGACAGTTCTATGTATATAAACAATTGAAAAGATAATTTTTTGTGATTAAATGCAACTTTTGACATAACAGATCTATTATACAGCTGTTGTAGGTAAATTTCTTTGTTGTTTTTATGCAAGTTCATGATCTTTGTGCAGTTCTGAACAATCACTGGATTAATTGCTCATTTTTTCAATTCACAAATTGTGAAGGTTTATAGCACCTTTCAAAATCACAGGCCATTTTCTCTGCTCTTTAAAATAAGATGTTTATTTTTATTCCATCTTGCAAAGTTGTGGCTATATTTTATATATATTTTATATAACATGTTTATGTGATTGGAACATTGCAGAAAAATGTGTCAGCATTCTGCAGGACTGAGATTACAGAACACATAATCTTTTAAGAATTTTCTATATCAGAAAACTAGAATATCTTTAGTTATGTTTAATTGACTTTAGGGAACTGACTCAGAGTCATTAAAAATATATATAAATAAAATTAAACCAAACTTTTCAAAGCACTTTACTTGCTTGACTGCTGTCTTTCCCTTCTTCCCTCCTAAAAAACAACCACAAAAAAAAGCAACCAAATAAATAAACAGATAAGTTCTATGTCCTTTTTTAATTCCAGTGTATATTTATTAATTTATATTGTCATAAATTAAAATTAATTTTAAAATTAGAATTAGATGGAGAAAGAGCTGCAACCAAAATGGCACAGAAGTAACTGTTATGCACAGATTGAAGGTCTTCCTTAACTGGGGGAGGGGAAAAAAGGTAGTAAGTTTTCTCAAATGGTCAGCAGATTTATGCTAATGAATGACTCATTCTTTAACTTAAAATCTTCTGCCTTCACCTTGCATACCAAAAGAGCTTGTGTCAGACTATGGATGCTTGCTCTGCATGAGAGACTGGGAACTGAGGGCTGAATCTTCTCTGCAAGTGGGACATAGTTAAAGCAGTAATGATGTGGTTAACAGCATGTCATAAACATTAACTTTCCAGTGCCATCATATGAAAGGGCAACTGTTTGCAGATGTATTATAGGACTTTTATATCAAATTGGTCCAGTAAGAAGTTTTGAAGTTTTAGCTGAAAACAAAATTAGTATTTAAGAAGTATCTTGGGATGTTGAGATATGAGTATACGTAGTATGGCAAGGAACTACAGGGCAAAATAAGTGTACAATTGTTTGGAATGTAAGATAATAAATACATTAGGAAAATGTATAAATATCATTGTAAATACATTCAATTAAGCTGTCCTAAGTTTTGCAATATTTGCAGAGCAGTTTACTGAATGTTATGCTTTTACCATGGTTCTCTTATATCTCGGACATGTGTGTATAGAATACTATTGAAGACAATAGGGCACAATGTTAAACTTGTAACTTGACTTTGTTTGACACAATTTGTTTCTAAGAAATTTGAATCTTGAAAATGTCACTGTGCAAAAATAAATATGCCTGTTTCTATGTGTTGCAGAGGTGATTCTTTTACATGGATATATGGTAACACAATCAGCTTGCATATTTTAAACTTGCCCATATGCAATTTCCCCAAAGGGCAAGAATCTTAAGACTCTGATAAATGTTAACATTTGTCATTTGTTCTTAAGTCAGACTATCAAGACTATATTGAAATGACAAATAACGTCACCAACAATTCAGACTTTCACGGGATTTTTTATCTCTTTTTATAGGAAACATAATGAAGGAACTACTCTCCCTCAAAAAGATAAAAAGTCTACATGGAGAGCTATGTGATTCAGGATTTAACTAGAGTAAGAGACATGAACTGAAAGTGAGTTTGGATGATGTTTAATTTGATGATCAACAAGAAAATAAATTCTTAGTGGACAGAAATATACCTATTCAGGCAAAACACTTGTCTTGAATCACACACATTTGGAATGGTTTAGTGTTTAAAATGTTAAATATAAAATATCTATAAAATAAATCTTTGTTATAGGACCTAGGAGTAATTCATATTTCTTGGGTCCACCTGTATATTCCAGATTTATTCATCTTAAAGCAAGATTCAGCTGCACTTTATCATATGGGTAGAGTCCATATTGACTGAGATTCAATTAATTTGTTTTCCCAGTTTTCTTAAAATGTATTCCCTCACACTGTGAGTATGTATGGATCATAATACATACTTAACATACACAGAATTTATGAGAAGATACACTAAAATATGTTGCGGAAGATATGAGAGGGATGCATGACCAATAGGTTAAAAGTTCTTCCAAAGTCAAATTTGAATAGAGACTCCTGAAGCATGAAGAATGCATGTACTAGAATTTTCGTCAGGTAATTTCAAACTCCTTGTAGAGACAAATACTTTAGACATGGGTGCATCAATAAGCACAAATTTTGAATAACTGATACAAGGTATTCTGTGGTGGACAGATTAAATGAAGAAACTTTTCTGAGAACATACTTCTCTTTAACATTTATCTTAATGCATTTTTGTTGAGGGCTGAAGTGTCAAAATTCTTTTTTATAAGAGATGTTATAAAATATTTAAGCAAGAAATTCTCTTGTGTTCACCTGAGTTTATTGATACAATGAACCTTTGCCATGTAAATTATTTTTCTCATCATCTCAACATTTCTCTTGAGTAATATACAGTCAAACAGTGAGCAATTGTTTCTAATTTAAAGTAATGAAAAGTGGCCACAAGCTATGTTCTAAATCATGTAATTTTTGGTCTGCCGATAAAGTACATGGTCAAACCTGTCTGACATGTTACTATAACTTTTCAAAAGAAATATATTGGATGATGAGCTATGATCACTGTATTTCAGATCATAAAGAAGATCATATAACAAGAGTCTTAGAATCAGAAAACATTCTCATATAGGAGGAGAGTTTTTATTAAACATAATTACTGAATTATTTAATACTTTATGGTTCAAGATTCAGTTCTGAATCCTCACATGAAAATGTAAGACCTGGAAAAAATTACTTCTTACTACTTACTCCTTTTCTTTTCCCATGTTTCATCCTACTATGACCTAGTTTTCTATCCCAATCACATGATCATTTTCTTCCTTCTAATAAATGACACTCATTCCTATTTCCCTTCTTTTTCTAATTTTCTTCTTATTCTTGCATTCTGCCTAACCCCTGGGAACCTAATTTTTCTTACTGATTCTTTTTATCATGGGTTGCAGTATATCCTCCATGCTCCATTTATCTGGAATTCATAGTTTTCTTCTTCCTCTCGGTACATTTCCTTCAACTTCCTCTTGTTTGAGTACATACACATCATCAAGAAGCTCAGCTTACATTGTATTGGAAATTTTTATATTACAGCCATCTATCCTTTAAAAGTCTTTCTTTTTGTCCTATTATAAGCATTGGGAAATAATTTTTATTTTTATGAAGATGAATTATTAGTAGTCTTGACACACAGAAAAGAAAATAGTCACTAATTATACAATCATAAAAGCTTTTTTCTTCACACTTTCCAGAGGTAAATGGCCCATGCCACACAATATATTGCAAAATTGCCCTGTCAGAAAGATTTCATACATGTGAAAAACAAACAGTTATTACTGTATCTGTGCATTTTCCTCTGATTATCTTGCTCAATGAAGTATTATTTCATGCTGGATCAGTTAAAAGGGGATTAACAGGAGGATTCAGAATCTACAAGAGATCATTGTTAGGCACAGTGACATAAAGACTGAGACAGACTATACGCACTAGCTCCAAAAAGAAGTCAGGAAAAATCAGTAAACAACAAAAAGAAAACAATTATTTACAAGATCATAGTGGTCAAGTAAAAAAATATGTTTAGAGTAGTTAAGAAAAAAGCTTTAGAAAGAAAATAAGATGTTTAAGTAGGAGAAGACGAAATTATGGAAATATTGTTTAAAAATGGTGTTTAGAAGTTAACTGAAAAAATGATGAATAAACTCCAAAGGACGTAAAACGTACATTATTCCTATCTCAAGTCATCTTAGTCCTGCTACCATGTTAGCCAGGCCCTCATTTGTCCTGAGAGGACTCCTAGCACTTTGCGACTTTGAAAAGTAAATAGGAATAGCAAGCATTAGGAATAGGAGGAGCCGAAACTGATGTCATTTGTTACAAGTTATAAATATAAATGAAGGTTTTCAATATAACAACACCCTTTCTAGTAACCTTCACAAAGTTCTCTGTTATCCACTTTTCACAGCAAGACATTTTTCTTGTTTGAAAAAAGCAGAAAGAAACGACACTGGTATTTTGAGCCACAATTTGCTTCAGCATAAGGACTGAAAAAAGTGTTACTTTGTGAATTCATGATGCTATATTCTTTGTAATTTCATGTTTAACTTTTACATTTGCTGTACTCATCAAGCTTGCACCTGTTGCCCAAACTAGGGTGAGGGGATTTCACAGAACACAATCTCCACATTGCTGCAAATGTGTCATTAAGCAGCAAGGAATGAAAGGTTCATTGAGCCAGAGAAAGAGAGCATGAGCACCAGTGTGAGAAGGAATATGACTTTTTAATCTATTAATCTGGGCATTCATCATACAAAATTTCTGGGGTTTGGCTCTGCATAAAATGTTTTATAGATTACATTTTGTAGTTTATGATCCTTTAACATTAAAAAAGTATTAGGCAAAATAACCATCAATAAAATGTAGTCCTGGATCTTCCCATTTTCAGCATTTCCTCTCAGCTAATTTAGGTAGTTCTAATCACTTGCATACTCCTTGGCTTCGTACCCTGCATTTGTAATGCTTAGGTTCCTAATCCTGGGCAGTTGTAGGTACATGAGCTTGTATTTAAATCTGTCTGGACAGTTATATTCTTGCTCTATCTCCTCTGCAAATTACTTAAATACAAACATTAACCCACACATTTAACTTTCAGGAGATTTATTAATGGAAGTTCTAAGGCATTCTAACACAGTCCTACAAACCTCCACTTGATCAGAGGAAATTCATGTATTACCAATATATATTGTAAAGGTCTATTCTTAGCAAAAGACTTTAAAAAAAATCCCTATGTCTTTCTCTGTAGATGTGAAGTTTAAAGTTCATATGGTATTAAGTAGCCTGACAATTTCATAAATGAACGAGTACAGGAAAAAATGGCAGATTAACAACAAATAGTCCCATTGGGACTGTAAAGGACTGTCCTGTTTCTTTCATTCTCTCATATCTTTTATCAAGTAAAGATTTTTTTTTTTTTTTTTTTTACTTTGCACACATATTTTACTCTTCCATTTCATTAGTTTAGATTTTTTGAGTTGGTTTTGATGGATGGCAAATATTTCCACTGAGCTGTCAGTACAATATCTTTAATAATATGTTTCACTTGACTTTGATTAAAAGTGGTCCTATTACATAACTGTTTCACACTGAAAATATGTTACTAGGTCATTGCAAAGTCCTTTATGAAAACATTACTTTCACATTCTGCCAAAAAGGGTTGATGAATACCTTCATATGACCTATGAGATACTTAAGAAATATCAACAGAAATTGGATAGAAAGATTATTTTTCTATTAATTTCCTGAGATTTACCCAGAATGGTGTAAACAGAGAAGTCATATAATAGAGTATTTACATCTATTTTACTGTTTTTTCCTTTTCTTTGCAGCTGTGTGAAATTCTCCAGGAGCACTAAGAGGATACTTCTTGGTTCAAGTTGTTATGATATACATCTGAAAAATCTTGTATAGCTTCAATTATGTCATCTTTTGTGCTTTACTTTCAAAAATGTGGTAAAACTTATGTACCAATTTAGTGACATTCATTCTTGTAATAACAGTGACCATTTCATAGGAAAAAACAATTTGAGTATTAGGCCATGTGCATGTTGATTTCAAATGACAGAATGCTGTAATGGTCACAATGCTTTCATAAACCATTGTATCAAGAAGCATTATCTCTGTCCTTTCTCTTAGGTCTTCAGTCTTCTATTCCTTCAGTCCCTCTTTACCAGTAAAGTTACTGTATTCAAATTCCTTCCATTTATATTCTGCTCTGAAACTCCATAGTCCACAATAACCCTCCCTTCTTTTCCTGTTCTTTTCTCTAGTGTTTTACTTTAAGTCTCTTCAGCCGCATTTTAGTTCATTAATGTTAAGACATGGAGGGAAACTATTCTTCAAAGGAAACTTCCTTCTTAGGTCGACAAGGAAGAAATAATAATATTTCATAGGATCTAGCCGTGTTTGAAGGTTGTCTGAGGGTGGTTTTTTTGCAATTAGATAAATTAGGGATAATTAGGGAAAGAGTAATATTGGTAGAATTCTTTCTTTCTCCTCACTGTTCATAAAGGGAGTTTAATTAAATATCTCAGAAACACAGGTGTGATGCAGACAACTAAACTTCAGTGAGATGAATACTGCATAAATATCAACTTTTATCCTAAGGTTCCAATTTAAAAACAATATAGTGACCATCTTTAATAATTAAATTCATTAAATTTGACAGCAGATCTCTTGACTCAGAGCAGCTTCTGATTTCAGTCATTTACAGTAATGAAAACTGACAGTCAAAATTAGTCTCTAGAAATGTCCGTACAGTAAGATAATGACAACTGGAAATTTAGTGCAATGATTTGTAAACTCATACTTCTATGATTTATATGCAATATTGCTCTGTCCTTGGTATTACTTCCTCTTCCAAGTAATGAATGGCTCAGCTGCTCCACTTGGAGGGCAAATGTTCCTGATGAAAAATATTTTGTAACAATAAATTTTATTACATAGGAATGGAGTATTTAAAATAGTAGATATATACCTTAAAATAAACTCAAATATAGTATTACTACATTTCTATAACAGGGACATTGTCTTATCTTTTTCTTATAGAAGGGATGAAAAAAGTTCCTTTTTCTTGTTGTAAAAACATAAAAAGTCAGACACCTTTATGGAGAAAATCTTCATTATTAGAGACAGTCATGCAACGAACAAAACTTATTCCCTTTGGGAAGAGGAAGGAAATTATTATACCTAGAATTTGCTAGTGAAAACTTAGAAGATGCAATTGTATGAGATCCACATAGGTTCCAAAGAATCAGGATACTATTGTTTTACTCAAGGAAGAAGACAATGATTGGAAACTAAAAGTTTTTGGTTTAAAAGCTTTGTTCCTCTCTGGAATTTCAGTTTAAACTTTGGTTGCCACAGTTGAAGTTTTCACTGGGAGAATTCAGATGACAACCAGTAGGCGAGAATTTAAAGCATGGCTACTCATCTGTAACAAAGAGATGAGAAACTTGTGATGTGAAGGTGTCTGAAAAGCAGATGTGGAACTTCTATAACGGTGCTGTAATAACCTCAAGCATTCTCCCCCCTGCTGTAATATCATGGAGGCTCACAAGACCGGAACACCAAAACTTTTGTGCAACACAGTACAGGAGCTTCGCCTGGCTATTTTCTCAGTAGTACCTTGAAATACTGGTCAGATGAACACTCTCTGAAAAGGCTAGGAGATCAGATAAGGTATTATTGTGGATTATTTTTGGTTTGCTATCATCCCTGAAACCAAGCCTAACAGCAAAATGTTAAAAGAAAAATAAGTAAAGATTTGTTTGCAGAATTCAGCTGCAGACCATATAAATAATTTTCTAAGATGAATGTGAGGGTATATGAGAAAAAAAAAGTTTAGATTTATCTATACTTTAGATTAATCCCAAGTATTTCAGATTTCATATTTTTCCATAGCTAAAACTAGTGAGATGAGATCATCTCACTATTGACATCTCTTATTGTAAAGATTTAGAAAATATTTAAATGCAGTTTTTATAGGTGTCTGTTTTGTATAGAACTACTCTTTATACACATAAATAAATAAGAATACGGATGACACTCATTGAAAGTTGCTGGCTGAAACTTGAATAGCTGTAGAAGTACTTCCAAGATAGTCTCACATTACTACTTCTGTCACTTTTGAGGGATACCATGCACTAACATACATCGTGTGATAAGTACGGATTTAAAACTGTACTGATTAATTTGTCATGATGTCTAATAGAAAACCTTATAAGTTTTAGCACAGAAAGTGGTATTTTAAAAGGGATACACTGTGTCTATTTCTTACACTGTTTTCTTACACAAATTTCATCAAGTTCCAGTCAATGTTTTAGCCATAAGAATATTTTAATGAAAATTCTCAATTTTATTGTCTTTATTCCCAGAAACCACTGAACAATTAATTGGAAGATGCTATGAGACCATTCACAAGCACTAATTCTTGCTTTCCTGGGAAAATAATTTATTTTAATTCTATGATACCAGTCTTCATCTAAAGCTGGAGATTTTTTTTTTTTTTAATAAACTGACAGATTAACATCTACTATGAAAAAGAACACGTTTGCAGTTCTATATTACTTTGAAGTGTCTTGGAAGCCCTTGAACTCAAATATGTAACTAAAATATCTTGGTCAGTAGATACTTACTAACTGGCAATATTTTCATAATGCCACACATTCAGTCTTTTGGGTCTACATATACATAACACATAATAGCTTGATTAACTTGACAACAGCCATGCAAATTTCAGCTGACTTCACAATCAAGAAGGCAAATCACATTTGTAATAATTTGCATTTTTTTTGTTGTTGTTGTTCTTAACATCCCGAGATAGGATGTTATATCTGTATCAAATATTACCTTAAGTTTAATGAACTCAGAAGCAGCACACGCACAAAAAAATGAAAAACTAGCCGATGCCAGAAAGGAATACTATAATTCTGTGTGACTCAGAGAAGAGTGTGTTGTGATAATTACACTGAGTGCCTACATGTCTTTCAAAAGTTGTATTAAAATAAGACAACTGCTACAGTGATATACTTCTCAACATCAATACTTGATGTTCAGTTATGATGTTGTTTATTTTGTGAATTTCTCTATCCCTTCTGCATGTAATTATTCTTAGTAAATGCTTGGAAAAAGAACTACACTCCACAGGAGAATAGCTCACAAATAGATCATATTTTCAAAGTAAAAAATAGTGAAACCAGTGCAACTTGAGTCAAAGAGTGCCTTGTAGCTATGTCCTCAACTCCATTCATTTGCTGCCACATAAATTTTCTTAATTTTACATTTTATTACCTTTGTCCTTTATAACCTTTATCTCTGTAAAGAAGTACATTCTCTGTTAATAAGGGGTAAAAATTGAATACAGTCCCTGTGAGTTCCTGATCATCCTGGACACAGCCTTACATATAAATGTGGATTTAATGCTGCTGCAGTTCACTGAACATCTGAAAAGATAAATGTTCCCTACATAGACTACTGTGATGACTTTGACATTGCTGGACATACATTTCCCCAGTAGTGACATTCACTGAGGAGACAAAAGAAGGATTAAACATTATAATTATACTTTGACAAGAACATATGACTTCTGGGATGGATTAATACTCCTGCAGAGGATTTTACTAGTATGTCTGACAATACTGCCTCATGAACTTTTATTCTGGGTGTCTTTTTCTTTTGCAGTAAAATGATGCATGAAGTGCTCTGAACAAACATTTATCTCTATTCCAAGGAAAATATACTGCATGTTCATGAAAGGTTATCCAGAGTTTTATAATGCTCAGCAGAATTTGGTCATCTCATGTGACCTTACAGCAGGTCATAGATTCTTTCTTTTTACCCTGAGTGACCTCTTCTTCTGCATATAATCCTGAATAACTGAAATTTAGGAGAGTTTTTTTCCCTGCTGTGTAAGTCTGAAATGCAGAAATCCATTATAGACTCCATTTAGATGGTTTGCCAATCTACAGGTAAGCCAAATTTCTCTGAGCATATTAATCACCCTGGAAGTGTTTAAAATCAAAATGGATGAGGCCTTGAGCAACTTGATTTAGTGAAAGATGCCCCACACGTGGCACAGGGTTTGGGACGAGATCTCTAAGGTCCCTTCCAACCCAATTCATTCTGTGATTCCATAATTCCATGATTCCATGATCATTTGTCTCTGATTCATGCTGGAAATGAACTATTTATGCTTATTTACAAACAGAATTACATCTAAATATTTGCATACAGTTTTCTTGGTTTATATTTTCATAATTCTGTGGCTGGTATTTATTAAGAAAAAGATATTTTGATGGATTTTTGGATGTTTGTCAGCTTTCCTCTTCTTCATAGCATTATAGGTATTACAAAATCCCTTTAAAGAGTCTTGAAAATTTTAACGAGATTTAGTAAGAATTTCTTAATTATATTTCTGAAAATAAAACTTTTCTGTCATTATTGAAGTTATTCAAACTCCTATTAATCAAACACACACACACACACAAAATCGTCATTACAGAATGCATTTTGATTAGTCTCGGGATTTCTGAATAGACAGTGAACCAAAGCTTTCTGACATAGCAACTGGAAAGGAAATCTCTGATCACAGAGGAATATACCCACACCCATATCTCAGGTCTGTTTGAAGGAGATATGTTGAGAGTCATACACTAAGAGAAAAAAAAAAAAAAATCATTTCAGCTGTGCAACTTCAAAGTTTCTCTAATATAAATCAGGTCTTCACAAATACTAAACTCCCAAAAGACAGAAAATGCCTTTTGGCAGAGAAAATTTATCTCCACCTTGACAGAAGAAACTAAAAGTAATAAACTTTTACTTGTTAAGCGGTAGTATTATCCTACTGCCCTCTTGTACAGACTGACACTATAATAAAAAAAAAAATTATTTATATTACAGCAGTATTCATGGCAGTTGGGTTTTGATTGTTTTGTTGTTCTGGGATTTTTTGGTTTTGTTTTTTTTTTTTTTTAATCTGAAAATATGATGAAATGGCAGATGTATGTGAGTAAGCACTCATGAGATATACATTACTCAGACCACAAATAGCTCTTAGGAGCTACCTGTGTCAGTATGTTATTATGTACATGAATGATACACATTGTTATCTAGTAATTCAGTATTGTTATAGCTCAAGACAACTTCAAACATGTTTGACATCCACTTAAAAAATTGAAAAATTTATGTCTAATTCCATATTTTATGAATCATTCATATTTCAACACCTTTTTTCTCTATCCATAGGGACTGAAGGAAATGGGAAACCCAGCAAGAAGCTAAACCTTTTTTTTTGAAGCAAAGAGTAATGAGGTTGAGAATCATACATCCATATTTTGTCCATCTTACAAAGCAAGCAATGGAATTAAAAAGAAGTCAGGCATTTTCTTAAGGTGATACATCATGACGACATGAGTCATCAGCAATGCCCCAGCAACATACAAGACCCAGAGCACCCTGGGCTATATAAGGAGAAGCATTAACAGCAGGATGAGTGAGTGAGGTGATCCTTCTGCCTTGGTGAGACACATCTGGTGCTCGGGTCCAGGTCTGGGCTCCCCAGTGCAAGGGAGACATGGATATGTCTCCTCCTCCAATGGAGGGACAGTGAGATCATTGAGGACTGGAGCATTTGTCACCTGAGGAGAGGCTGAGCAAGCTGAAACTGTTTCTCCAGGAGAAGAGAAGGCCCAGGGGGGTCTTATCAACATGTATGAATAGTGGGAGGGTCTAAAGAAGTCAGAGCCAAGCTGTCCTCAGTGGTGCCCAGCAACAGGATTAAAACAAGGGACTTATACTGAAATATGCGGCAGTCGAGGGGAATGCTCCCCTTTGCCCCCCCCCCTCCTCCTTGTGGTCCCCAAAATGCCCCAGGAAGGAGACACACATAGACAACCAGAGAGAAGCAGAGAGGGAGAGTTTATTCACACGGTCCAGGGTATTTAAGGATTTTATAACCCATGGGGAAAGGGTTAACTAAGGGCTAATGGGGGGATTTCACACAGCCTTCCAAGGACGAATTCTTGCATACTAAGTTAGGGGGATAAGGATTCTCCCAAGGGGTTTTGGGAAGAAGAAAGGTGATTCAGGGAAAAAAGACAGGGAATCCATTTTACAATACAGTGAAAATTTATACTGTAAGTCCACTACCACAGAAATATAAAATATTCCACTCAAACATAAGAAAAAGAAAAAAAATCAATGAAAGGATGGTCAAACATTGAAACAAGTTGCATGGAGAAGTTGTGCATGTCCCTAGGTTGTCATGGGTAATATTTTGCTGCCTTATTGATTTGTATTCACACTTCCTTTGCACATATATGCAGCAAACCACTCCAGGCATTTCTTAATTGATTCCTTAGCATAGTGATCTTTCTTTTATGTAAGAGACTTTCAGATCTGAATTCCTACCAATCACAACTATAACTGCTGAAAGCCACACTATTCACTACTAATCACAAATGCACTGAAAAAAATGTTCTGTTTCTAACAAATCTCACCCAAATTGAGTGGAAACTCATGAACTAAATCTTTCTGCAGCTCATTTTCCACTCTGCAAAAGTGAAAATAATGCTCTTACAAGACAGTACATGAGTCTTGTTAATAGATTCTAAACACATGGTGACAGCAGACACAGGAAAACTCAGAACAAAATTTGCAATTTAGTTTTTTTGAACAATTTCCAAGGAGGGTTTGGACAGGAAAAAATTATATGAAATAATGTTAAACAATTAGTGTGACAAAAAGAAAATAATCAATAGTTCATTTTTAAGTCCATACTGTCCTTTCATCTGCTGTGAGTATGTTGGAAGCTCTCTGAAGAAATACAGCCAATTAAGTAAAGACTGGATTTTAATGCAAAAGCAGGATGCTACAACAGTGAATTAAAATTTCGCAAGCTTTCACTTTTAACATTAACTTTGGTATTTCATGTCTATTAAGATCTTGACCTTACAAGAAATTCAATTTGTTTAAGATGTTTCTAAAATGATTAAACACTTTGTAACAAACTTACTTCCTTATGTTACATTTGGTATTTTGTAAACATTCCCAAACATGAAAGCGTTTCTATTTCTTCCTTTATTATCAGACTGACTTTTTTCTTTATCTCTTGTTTCTTTAGGCATGTTTTGGTTGGTTGGTTGTTTTTTTATAGGCATTTTTTGTATCTTTGTTTGCTTGCTTGTTTTTCCTAAAATACATATCTCATGTATATCTCAGGATAGTTCTGGGCTAATCTATGCATTTTCTTTGTGTCTGCAGTAAACTGGAAATGCACAGGTTATCAAATATAAAAATTAGGTTTTATTTTCTTAAATATTTCAAATGTTATAAAATTACTGGAAAAAAACAAATATTAATATTTTAATAGGTAAATATTTAATAAATTTGAAAATATAATGTTTAAATTAAAAAAATAAATCTCTTCTTACCATTATTATAATTAATTTCCATGAGTAGATACTTCTGACTGGGATTCTGTCTTCATTCAATAATGAAAATTCTTACCTTTCTGAAATAACAGTAACAATAGATGTTATTATTATTGTTCTTAAATTGTAAAGAATAGCCATAGAAACTGTGGGCAAATCTTATTTATATGTGTATAGAGACACAGAGGCACATAAACCATATATATATATATATATATATATATAACATTTTTGGAAATGTTTAGCGAACTGTAAAGCTCCAGTATTTTTCCTTCATTGTTTGTGTGGAAATTATCAGTCTTTCAGGGAAAGTCAGAGATGCATGAAGCGAGAAAGACTGAAGATAGAAGACATTTATTGTGCTCCCCATATTAAAACATGGTGTAAAAGGATTTACTGTTGCATTTCATACCTGTATGCACTGGCTTACAAACTTGCAATTGTGGATGTTATCAAGGACTTCTAAAGGGCCAGTGAATGTTATTGAGAAAAGGCAGGTCTGTCAGAGGCAGGCTAAATTCTACAAGGTCTGAATTGTCACTGGGTTTTTTGTTTTTATGGATTTGTAAACGAAGATTACCTTGAAGTGAAGAATTTGGCGTATTTTCAATATGTATGGTCTGGATATTTTTTCATTTCATCTCATTGCTATGTACTTATTGATACTATTTATTTAGTCACTAAGACAGTGAATTATATCAAAGCATCAAAGTTCATCAGGTTTCACTGTCATAAGCGAAAGTTTTATTCTTCATCTGGTCAAAATTTATCTGTAGAAGTAGTGGTTGAACAATCTTAATAAGATGTATTGCAGTCTAAGTCTCAGAAGGCTAGGCTTTTATTCCTTATATCACTTAAGCTTACTATATCTAGGCAAACATTCTGTAAAACATTTCCATTAAATGTAATAATGTACATTTCACTGCATTGCTTTAGATTATATTGATTTAAATATATTTCATAAGGTAATACCTTGCAAAGCTACCATCTTTTCTTCCTATCATTTTAAACCAAAGGAGAATATAACATTGTATCCTTTATATCCTGCTTTGCAAAATAGGGCATTGTTTGGGTTTTACCACATTACAGGCAGAGCATCCTACTACACACAGCATGGAACAATTATGCTTTTTGTTTTTTAGAAAAAAATTGCAAAATAGGAAAGATGTCTTTGTGATAAGACATGCTTACTTGATGTAGCATTAGTGAATCACAAGCTGCTGAATACTTACAAGGGGATTCATGTGGCTTTTGAGATACACACAAATATGACAAAAATTTCTCCCCAGTTTCTACTACTATATGCCATGAACTAATTTTTTACTCTGGTATTTCTGTTTATATAATAAATATTTCTGGATTGAAACATAATCTGTAATAACAGAGATTGCACTTTAAGTACATATATATAATTTTTGTATATATCTATAAAAACAGCACTTCAGTAATGTAAAGAAAACTCTCACACAGAACATGCCTCACTCATTTTTTCTCAACAATTTTTCCCTTTCCATGACTCTCTACCTTGAAAAAATTGCCACAAAACTAAGTAAAAAACCTAACCCTTGTGATCCATTTTTCAGCAGTTTCCAGTTCTTCAGCAGTCTCAGTTAATTAAAACTTCATTCCTAGTTAAACTTGCATTAGAAATCAAGTTGAAAATAAAGCCAGGTTAAGACCTTTAAAAAAATATTTTGTATTTCATACAAGAGTGAGGATTTACTATACATTTAAAATATTTAGGGTGAAGTTTGGTGCAAAGAAACTAAACTGACAACCTTTTCTTCTATTCTGTACCTAATAGATATATTTTAGATTGTATATGATAATCACTATGGGATATTATGATTTCTCTGCTACTTCAGAATTGTTAGAGTCTAAATGTTAACAGACTGAATGCCAAATACAGTATTTCTATGTCTGAACTGACTCTTTTTCTTTGTTCTTCCAAGAACATTCAGTTTTTTACAATCATGCTATAGCATTTTGTTGAAAAGAATCAGTTCAGAGGAGATCTTTACAGAAACTGACAGTGACAATAGAGAAAGGAACCTAGGCTTAGTTTGAAGAGTTATCAAATCCAAATAGAAGACAATATAAGCTGCAAAAATAGTGGAGCCGTGTTCATAAGCTTGCCTCAGGCAAACCAAATGTTCACTTCACATTTACTCCTTATTTCCTACAGAAAGGAACAATAAAAGCTAGGCGAAAAAAGTGTCTTTGATCATCTTTTATTCCTACGGGACATTGCTGTATCTAAAGTAGTATGATCCCTACTATTTGTGATGGGAAGAGTGATGTCTTGAAAGCATCAAGTCTGTTCAAGCCCCCTGAAGAGAAATTTTGGAATATGGTACTTTTGAAGACACGTCTCCATTTGGAAATACAGATTCTCTAGGGTACAGCTAAGATTTAGCTATCCCTTTGTTTAAGTAGCTGGTTTTAATATACTTCAGCTGCTACCAGGAGGGACAAAGCATACTTTTATTAACAATGTTTCTTCAGAAGTTGTCTTCTTGATTCCTGTGAGGAGTTAGAACCAGCTAACCCCTTAGCAGGGACTTGCTATGTTGACTGAAGTGCAGAGCAGTTAGGAAAAGAAAATTATCAACAAAAAACCTCTTTTCTTTGACCACTCAAAAGCCAGGCACAAAATAAAAAAGTTGCATGATTTCCAATGCACAATAAATGGGCATGGATTATATGTGCAGTCAACCTTACAATTTTCCCCGTCTTGTTTGCAGTGCAGGCAGAGAAGGAGCTCAAGCACACAGTCTTCATTTAACCTCTTCTGCTACCCATTCTGCCAGTGAGACAGCTGATTATAACAGGCAGCAAGTGAAACAGAAAGGGGAGGGAAAAGGATATGACAGGTGAAGATAATATTGTTAGAGGCAGCATGACTGCATAGCTGTTGAATGAAAACATTCTCTGTGAGAGATTTTGAAAGGATGAATTGTAATAGACTTACCTATTGCCACAAACAACGATTCCTATAACCCTAGATCCTCTAGTAACTTTGCATACATGCCAGGCTGTAGCTGACCAGCTCAGAGAATATCCTCAGATTTCACCACCTGGCACAGTATTGATAGAAGAGTACATCATACTCAAGTCTGAATAGTAAATAGGGCAGCCAAATGGATTTCTAGTGAGATACTTGTATCTACAAGTATAGATATCTACACATACCTACAGCAACTTCCCTCTAGCAACTGACAGGCCTGGCTATATCTATGTCCCTGGCCATGTAGAGAATTTGTAGAATTTGAGGAACTTTTCTGAGAAGAAATTATTCTCCTTGTATTTGAACTTGATAATCACTAATCACTAATACTGATAAACAAGCAACTGTGTCCTTGATTCACCCTAAGTATGAATTGATGCCACCTGTTAGCCAATTAAGTAAAGAGTAGTACAAGAGAGGACTAAATATTCTGAAACTGAGGTGTTTGAGTTATCTGAGAGGCCACACCTGCAAAGTCCAGAGACCAGGAATCTGAGGGCTGGATACTGGAGGGACAGACCAGAGGTCCCAGCCAGACACTGGTGGGACCCATGCTTGTGCATGTGCCTTAGGGAGTGGTGCAATCTGCTACACTGCTGTCACCAGGCAGCAAATAAGAGCAAGATCATGCCATTTCTGTTGTTCATACTGATGTGTGTGCTACCAGTACTGTTTTTCATTAATCTAGGGCTGATGTGTGTGCATGTATGTGTATGGAAACATATACAGGTCCTGCAGTCCGTTGGATTCAGTCAGACCTTAAGGATTTATACAAATATCGTTCTCTGCATCTGCATAATTAGGCCACTGAGACAGAAGTAATGCCCAGCTAGTTAGCAACAGCTACTGCAATCCACAAAGACAAGCAAAGCATATAGATAGTATGTGGAAAGTATTTAAATAGAGTAAAAAAATCATAAATTAAAGATTAAAATATTTTTTGAGTTAGTAATGTATTTCCTTCAACAGATGAACATTCTTAACAGCCCAGCTGTAGCGATGCAAATGAAATCTTGTGACAAAACACTTTCATTGGATTAATATGCCATGTAGTAAAAATAAATGTTACTATTTCCATTTAGCATCCATTTTTAATTTACAGTAATAAAATATAGAAGTGCATTATGTAGAAATATAGTCTGGAAAACCAAATCCTCCTGTGAAAACAGTGTGCTTAACTGCTATCATAGTTTTTATATTTTCAATGTTTTAATAGGATCTTGTGTCAAGAATTCATACAATTATTCTTCAGGTTTTCAAGTGCAGAAGTTATTTTAGACTAAGTTCACTAGTAATAAACCCTAAGCCAAACATATTAAATGTTTTCCTTTGTTACTAAGATAGGTAATATTAACCTCATTTACTAGATGAATTTAGAAATGAAATTTATTACTATTGGTTGTTCCTGTCAAGCGTGATTAATTCTCTCCCACAAATAATTAGGTTTTTTCTGTTTCTGTAGAAGTGTCACAAGCAAAATGCGCTCAGGTCATTTTAATTCAGTATTCTCTATATTTCAAGAAGCCTCTCAAATTAAGATAACAGAATATCTTAGCAGACAAAATCCATCTGTACTAATATGTATTTGGGAGTGGCATATGTTAACATTGCAATATTCCTTCTAGAATACAAAAGAGCTGTTACTCCTCTGGATTATGAGGTAAAATGGCAAATCCAGATGAAGTACATATGGCCCAATGTCAAACACATATGTGCAAATTTTCATTTCGCTTGTAGTAAAGCACCGGGGGGGAGGGGGGGGGGAAGGGGGGCTGTGGCTGTTATGCCTCCAAAATAGAATTTAATTTTAAAAAAAGTTTTAAAGCACAGAACATTAGTAGATATTGTTATTAAATAAAATGTCAGAAAAAATAGATTCAGTTTCTTTATGATCAGATGCTCAAAATCTTAGCAACTGCATCAAACTTTTCTTTAATTACTAGATAATGCCTACCAAAACTCTGTAAATACATTTTTTTCATCACCAGTATCAGCTAGTTTATATCAAAAGCCTTTTGTATAAGATAAAATTTTACTTGCTATGTTGCTTGCTTCTAACAGCATACTTAAATAGCATACTTTAGGTTTTGGAGTGACAGATGTCATAAAATCAGGCTTGTTCAGTAAATGAAGAAAAATTTTGAACTTCTGTTTCCTTCAAATTCACTACCTTTGTACTTTGAGATGAGAAATTACAACTTTGGAGCAACTTGAGGATTTTGGATATATATCTTGTAATACCATGAACTTGTAAAATATGAGCATTTGACTGCAATTCAGATGCTAGCTATTTCACAGCTCAGTTTTTAATGACATAAGGTTAGGCACTAATTACCAAAGCAATTCATGGGGATTTATTGGTATTATTACTGGATTTGAAGGCAAGACAAAGACTTAATCCCTAGGTAGTCCTCTGTTCAAAGAAAAAAAAATTAAAAAACCCAAACCAAAACAAAAACAAACATACAATTCTGAACAAGGAAAGGATGTGCATGTTACAAGTTTTAACCTTGAAATAAAATGGAACAATCCTGTCATCTTATGGTTGTGTTATTTTAACAGTATATCTTGTTTCATCTGTTCACCATAATATGAACTGGACTGAGCTGACAGCTGTTTAAGAACATTAATCTTGGAGGGCAAGAGTTCTAAGCTTCCACATGTTGGGCAAGATAACAGATGACCAACATGGCTGAGTATGAACTTCTTGGTCAAACTGAGGTGGAAGAAGGAAATGCACAGGGACGTGTTCTGGGAAGAGCATAGAGACATTTCCCAGATATGTAGGGATGGGATTAGGAAAGCTACAGCACAGTTGATCTGAATTTGACAGTGGCTGAAAAGAATAATAAGGGGTTCTAGAGGTACATTGGTCAGAAAAGGAAGATTAAAGAAAATGTATTCCCTTCTGGTGAGAATTGACAATTAACATGGAGAAGGATGAGGTATTCAAGTGATAAGTGACAATTAACATGGAGAAGGATGAGATATTCAACAATTTTTTGCCTCAATTTTCAATGGTAATCTCTTTCCCCATACCTCACAAGTCCCTGAACCTTAAGGAAAGGATAAAGGGAATAAAATCTCTCCCACTGGAAGTGAAGATCAGATTTGAGACCACCTGAGGTGTCTGAACATATAGAAGTTTGTGGGACCTGACAAGGTACATCCTAGGGTCCTAAGGGAACTGTCTGATGCAGTTGCTATGTCAGTCTCCATCATATTTGAAAAGTCACAGCAGTAAGGCAGTCACCAGTAACTGGGGAAAAAAGGAAACTGCATCCTGGGCTGTATAAAATGAAGCATGGCCAACAGGCCAAGGGAGCTGTTTCTACCCTTTTACTTCACAGTCATAAGACCCCACCTGAACTACTGCATGTAATACTGAAGCCCCAGCACAAGAAAGACATGGGCCTGCTAGACTTGGTTCAGAGAAAGGACATAAAAATGCTCAGAGAGCTGGAATACCTTTCCTAGAGGTATTCCAAAGAAAATTGAGAGTTTTGGGTTGTTCAGCTTAGATAAGACTCCAGGTAGGCTTTCAATACATAAAAAGGACTTATAAGAAAGACGAAAAGGGACCTTTTATCAAGATCTGTAGTGACAGGAGAAGGCAAGGTTTTAAAATGAAGAAGGTAGGTTTAAATAGGATGTAAGGAATAAATTTAATATGACAAGGGTGGTAAAACACTGGAGCAAGTTTCCCAAGGAAGTTGTCGATACTCCATCCTTGGAATGTTCAAGGCCAGGTTGAGTGGGGTTTTGAGCAGCCTAGTCTAGCTGAAGATGGGTGTTGAAACTAAATGATCTTTAAGGGTCCTTCCAATTCAAATTATTCTATGATTCTATGGTATCACCATCATCATCACCACAAAAGCAGCAACAGCAGCAGCAACAACAACAACAAAAAAACCCAAGAACAATAATAATAATAATAATAATAATAATAATAATAATAGTGAACTCTAAAATTAAAATGTTAAGGGCAATTTTTATTCAGCCATTGGGGGAAAAAAAACCATAAAAATTGTATCAAAAGATATTTAGAAATGGAAGCACTTTTGTTTTGCTTGCTTTTTTCTTTTTTTTTTGGCAACATATTTTCAACTACTATAAGAAGATGGGTTCCCCTCTGTTAAAGAAATTATTCTGCCCTAGATTTCCTGAAGCAGAGTGTCAGACATCTGATTCCAGAAAAAAAAATTCAATAATTGAGTGCTGCAGCAATGGGAATAGCTTGAACTGCGTGCCTCCAGAGAGAGACCAAGAACAAAGAAATCCCTGGACCTTTATACCCTTGCAATCTGTACTACTGATCCTCACATACTCTTCCTGCACCTTACATGTGATTCTTGGCTCAGTGATGAGTGTTCCTTGAATTCTTTCTCTGTCTCCTGACAGATCTCTTTGTTATCTGGACAGGTTGAGCTTCTGCTCACAGTTATGGCTTCCTTATCTCCCTATTTACATTAGCCTCAGGACCTCCCTTTATGTAACAGCTAAATATAAATTAATGGGAATTTGGGGCTTCCTGCCTAAGGCTTCAGCAACTTTGCCATCATGTGTCAAGCAAACCTACTTAGACAAAAGGATACAGTTAAAAGAATTCAAATAGTTGAAATGAATTTATGACACCTCTGCGTACCCCCTTCCTGGGGGAGATAAGGGTGCTCTGTTTTTGAGTGCACTTCTGATGCTCTCATCACCTTGCTTATGCATACACGGGCTCAAAAATCACCTCACCCCACGGGGCTCAGACTTGCACACTCGAGGTGTGGTCCCTGCAGTATCACTTTGAGTACTACGCCCTGCAGTGCCACAGCACAGCTGCTCACACTGCGCCTCGTCTGCTCTGTCATGCATGGGAGAGGGTTGGGGCACTGCTGGGTGACTTCCAGCATTGTCAAGACAGATTTGACTGCTCCTGCCACCTTTACAGGGTCTCTGACCTTGGATTTCTCTTCGAGTTTCCTCGTCTTTGAAAAGTCTCTTAGTAATTCCCTAGTTACTGCTTAATCTATTGGATTGGTCATCTTTCTTTTTCACATGTAAAAGCATGTCTTTGGGCAGACACTCTCAAGAGAGCTTTGTTTTTTTAATTCACACTCCCTTTTTTTACCCTCATTTCTACCGTAACAACTTTTCCAGTTATGGGCTGTGTAAGCTTCCTTAGCTTCCTGTGTGAGCTGTTCTATACTTCAGTGATGCCAATGTATAAAAACATATTTTTCAGCCTTGTTAAAAGGTCATTTAACATTTTGGAAAGTCTTTTCCATAAGATCCCCAGAATATGGATAGGCTTAATTTGAAGTAATATTTTTTAGGAACGATATTTCAGTAATGTTTGTAAGAAGTATTTTTTGAAAATTATTTAGACTTCATTTTTACAGGAGATTGAATATGCATAGAAAAACACCTTTAATAAAGAAAATAACATCTATAGTGGTTTTACTTCATACAGACAATTCTTGATACCTGAAAAAGTAAATAAACCAAGTTTCTTATTTCACTTCTTCATAATCTCAGATGATTTAGAAATCTAGCCATTCTAGAAATCTGCTTCATTGATCATGAGTTTTTCTGATATAAAGAAAACCTTAATCTTTTGGAGACCTTTCATCAATTTATTTCTGAGTTGCAGGATTAATTCTGAAATGTATATTCAAACCACTCAACAAAAGAAATCATGTGTTGGATGATAATTCCTTGAAAGGTGCAAGGAATATATAAACCCTGTATATTTCAATACAATAAAATACATTAAGTTTAAATATAGTTTAATACTATAGGATTTTTCTTAGGCAGTGTTTCCTACTGAGATAGCTTCCCCAATTTCCTCTTTCTTGATCAAAAGCAAATGTGCAACAGCTGTAGGGCTTTGGCTAGCATTATTAAATGAAAAATCACCTGCAATACTCTCATTCCAAATTATTTTCTGGTTCTCCTTTGAATATTCCCATGCAACAGACATCAGTACTTTCAGTCCAAATCAATACCTCTTCTCATTATTCATATCTCTTTTACTCACCCCTTTTGCTTGAGTGGTCACTACTAAGTCTGTTTTACAAATGAAAGCATCTTTTTAATGAAGTACCACTAATAGAACGTGACTCATGTATTCTAAAATTGGTAGAAAATCTTTTCTTTTGCACTGACTTTAGAAGTTAGTGCCTTTTAATGACTTGTATTAGAGATTATAAGGTTCATACCATCTAATTTTAATCATGCAGTTCTAATATACTGACACCTCTGTTACTGATTCTCTCTCATTCTATAACATAGGGAATTAAGAACTAATTTTCAGGTCTCAATCACATCTCAGTTACATGTTTAAAGTACCCAAAGCAGATAGTGTGAATAATCCCTTCAGTTATCTGTTTCTGCTGTCACTCAAGATATGAACGGCAGCAGCAAAATATGAGTCAACCTATAGGTTGACATTTGTCACTCTTTTCTGTGAATTAAGAACATTCTTGCTTAGAGATAAGGAAGACTTACTAACCTTTTGTTTTAGTTGATGCTTTCAGAACAGACTTCTGTAATTAAGGGATCCTATGAGATACTACTACATGATTGTATTGGGTTTGTGTGGCTTTGGCAGAGAGGGGGCTATGGGGGTGGCTTCTGTGAGATGTCTGACAGAGTCAATGCCAGCTGGTTTCAAGATAGACCTGCCACTGGTCAAGGCTGAGCCCATCAGCAATGGTGGTAGCACTTCTGGGATAATGTATTTAAGAGCATGGAAATAAATGTGCAATTGCAGACAAAGAGAGGATTGAAAATATATGAGAGAAGCAGCCCTGCAGGCATCAAGGTCAGCAAAACAAGGAGGGGAAGAAGGCACCGGAGCAGAGATTCCGCTGCAGCCCATAGTGCTGCAATGGTGAGGCAGGCTATCTCCCTATTGCACATGGAGGTGCATGGTGGAGCAGAGATCCATCTTGCTGCCCATGGTAGACCCCAAGTCAGAGAGAGTGAATGCTTGAGGGAGTCTGTGACCCCTTGTGAAGCCTGCACTGGAGCAGGCTCCTGGCAGAACCTGTAGCCCCATGGAGAGAGGAACCCACACTGAGGTAGGTTTTCTGGGAGGACTTGTAACTCTGTGGGGGACTTAAAATTGAGCAATCTGTTCCCTGGAAGGGACACACACTGGAGCAGTTCATGAAGAAGTGTAGCCTATGGGAAGGACTGATATTGGAGAAGTTATTGGATGACTCTCTACTTTGTGAGGAATCCATGCTGAAGCAGGGGAAGGGTGTGAGGAGTCCTCCCTGTAAATGGAAAGGAGCAGTAGAGACAGTGTGTGATGAACTTACTACAGCTCCCATTCCCCATCCCATTGTACCACTGGAGGGGAGGAGGTAGAGAAAATAAACCATGAAATTAGGCCTGGAAAGAAGGGAGGGATAAGGGGAAGGTATTTTCAATATTTTATTTCTCAAGGCCCTACTTTGATTTGAGTAAATTAAGCTAATTTACCCAAATCAACTCCATTTTCCCCATGATGGTAACGGCCGAGTGACCTCTCCTTGTCGTTTTTCCAAACCACAAGCATTTCCTCATATTTTTTCTCCTCTGTCCGGATGAGGAGGGGAGTGATAAAGTGACTTTTGTGGAACCCTGCCATCCAGCCAAGGTGAACCCACCACAATGATGATATAATACTGGTACTGTGGGGGAAGACAATGTCATCAGATAACTAACAGAGATCAGTTATGGATACTGCTTTTAAAGGACTAATCCCAAATAGATGATAATCCCTTTATTTGAAGAAAAGTATCCTTTCACCTATTTTGCCCTCCAAGTAAGTGCTACTGAACAAACTTTGAAAAGTTGCTATACATGCTAGCATCCAAGTAACTGGACTCTCATCATTGCAACCTCGCAAACAAGCAAACAAACGCTGTTCATTCAGTCTTAGATCTGCTGTTTTAGTATGCTGACAGAACAGAGGAACATTTCAAGAAAATGTAGTTTAGTCATATATATTTGGGGTGAAAGTGGAACAAACCCTAGAATAGTTTTGGATTGAAACAACTAACACTCTCCATGACAATTCCTGGCTATAGCGTAGGAGCTGCTATGGGTCAGGATCATCTTCTGTATTCAGTTTGGATATTGCCAATTAGTTTCTGAGGTGAAGACAGTTTAATAGAACAGATATTGGCTGTTTGCCTCAGTGCCAGAAAAAATTCTGGGCATGTTTAATTTAGTGACAGATGAAGTACTAATTTAGATGGATTAAATGACCCTCTGGAGGTCTTCAATGGTATATATCTCTCTCATAACCTCATTATAAATGTATATGTGAAACACAGCTGAATAATATGATATTCTATGATTAACAGCTTTGAGAGGGAGCTGGCTCCATCTATTTCCCCAGGCCTCATGGGGTCTGGAGGGGATTGCAAAATCCCCACGTGGTCAGGAGTAAGGACATGCAGCACTCCAACCTACTGAGGTCGTAGAAAAAGCCTTTAATTACTTGACTCAAGGGTATTTAAGGTCTTCGGGTGGGGTTTGGGAGGTAGCATGTGATTGGGTAAGGGTTCAAGGGGAGTGGTGTGGTTTGGGGGACACAGAGGACAATAAGGGAGTAGGAGGACCAAACCCAATGGAAACCCAGGAATGGGGAGTGACTGATGATACATCCAATAAGGTCGGGGCGGGGGGGGGCGCTGGATACCCGGGAAGAAAAAACAGTCTATGTTAATATGTGTGGGGGTTCTAGGGGTTACACTCTAAACAGGGGAAAACCCGTATATAAAAGACACAGGTACTGCCACATTATAAAGTCTCTGGTTCCTTGAAAGTTGTCACAGTGGTGGCCTTGTCTCCAGCATTTTCTTTTTCTGTGATGTGTAGTCTGGATAATCCTCTGCCTCTGTTTTGTATGTGCTGTTGCAGAAGTCTTTCCCAACATATCATTATATGAGTATCATAAAACCAAGTAAAGAGTTGCACAGTAATAAGCAGAAAGATTGTAAGTAGAAAGGAAAGAGAAAAATTTGGTGGAAGGTCAAAGATGAAGAAGCCAGAAATGGTAGAAATGTCCAATTTAGTTCAGGTCTAGCCTGTATCTATATAATAAACTTACTCATCAGAAACTGATAACCTACTCTGCAGAAACAACTGAAGTTGCATTATACTCAACACAGAGTATAATGCCCATGCCTCACCCAGACATTGCAGGAATCATGAGAAAAGTAGCACTCTGAAACTTTGAATAGTATAATCTTTAGGATTGGATAAAAACCATCTAAGATAATTGAGATGGATCATTAACCTAGCACTACCCTGTTCACCCCTAAATCATGTTGCCATATTCCACATCCACACATGTTTTGAATACTTTCCAGGATGGTGATTCCACCAGCTGACCTTGGCCCATCAATCCAACCTGTCCAGATCCCTCTGTAGACCCTTCCTACCACTCAGCAGATCAAAACTCCTGCCCAATTTGTCATCATATGCCAACTTGATGAGGGTGCACATGATCTCCTCATTTAGGTCATTAATAAAGATATTAAACAGGACAAGCCCCAGTACTGAGCCCTGGGGAACACCACTTGTGACCAGCTGCCAGCTGGATATATCTCCAGTCACCACCATTCTGGGCCCAGCCCTCCAGCCAGATTTTTACCCAACAGAGTGTACATCCCTCTACACCATGGTAATCCAGTTTCTCCAGGAGAATGTTGTTGGAAACAGAATCAGTTGCTTTAAGAATCTCTAGTTGGACACTTTAACATTAGTAAAATTAAGGAATATTTATTGAGAACTAGCTTAATGGAAATGCTTAAAAGTAGAGATTTGTTTATTTTTTTCAAGTTTTCAGATGATAAGTAATACAAAACACTGTGTAGGATTTAGACTATGTCACAGAAATCTGATCAGGTAGTAATTTTCTGTATATTTCATTTTAGTAAATGTAGGTTTTGTATGTAAGTCATTTTAGACCCAATGCTCTTCAACATGTTCATAAATGTCTTAGATGGAGAACTTGAAGGTATGCTAAGTAAGTTTGCCAATAGCTGCTTGGGGAGGGCTGAGCATCGGTCAGTAGGTCAACAACTGTGTTGTACATAATTTGTCTTCCTTGGGTTTTGTGTTGTGCATATGAAATTTAATGAAAAGTGTTATCTTGACTGATGTTCTTAAACAGAAAAAGTGTAAGTTGTTTAAAGACAATGATGAACCATATAATAAAAAAAAAAGATGATTTCCTAGAACATCAGTGAAGCTTATTAGAAGAGCTCTTTGATAAACAACACTATGAGAAGAAGTGGATAGGTGGATGTCAGATGTTTTGTAAGCTGGATATTTGGTAGCTCAGAAGTGTGATACCTTTCAGATCAATCAATTATAACTAGACTTGAATAGAAAATGGTTTTCCAAGTTGAGAGAATTTTTTGCAATTTGGAAAAAGAAAAGTATTTTTAGTGAAAAGTTATGACATTTCAAAGTATTTTCATGTAACAGAAATAACAGACTTGGTATTTGAACCCATGTTCGAGTTATGACTCTGAGTGGGGCAAACTGTGTGTCTAAAGGTGGGTGTACCACATCATAAGTAGCATAATCATATGTTACTGGTTGTTCCAGTTTCTCTGTATGGTTTGTTTTAAACAGCAACAATGTCATATGTTTAATAATGTTTTACCTGAAAAAGCTTAAGTGCAGTTGATGTGTTTGTGAAAGTCAGAGATTATTTATTCAGAATTTAAGAAAAAAATCCAACCAAAACCACGCCCCAAAACAGAAAACCACTACACCTTTTCCCCCCTTAAAAACATTCTTTGAAAAAAGTACTCTGCTTAAGCAACAATTGTTAGATTTTACAAAAATTAACCACACTTCAGAGAAATCTACTGAATGGTCATGTTTGAATTGGTCTTTGTCAATGTGTTTTTTTCTCATGCAAAGTTTAAATGAACTTTGTCTCTTTTAAAGGCTATGTCATAGTTATGAATTGAGAGCTATGTTTGCTGACTATGTACATGTTCAAACTCCTTTTGAATGCAAAGTCAAAGCTCATATCAATACTGGAACTAAAGTAACCTTATTCTTAAAAAGGATATTCAAATTTTTTCATGCAGCTGACAGGCAATTTAAAACAATAGTTCCTTTCTGTTTTCAGCTGCTTATTTGCAATGTGTTAGACATCATGTTATTTCTAGCTCTTCATTTGCCTGACCAAACTAGACAGAGAATCATAAGATTAGTTAAGGTGACTTGTCCTTAAATGACTTTTAAGCAGGATCAAAAACACATCATACAAGAACCAGAAAGCCTAGGAGTTATAATCATCTGAAAGTGGAAAGTGTATGAAACAAGAATTGTATACTGAGAGGGAAGGATGTAACATAAGAGATAAAAGTATGTCCAAAGGCAGAAAGAGATTGCATATGAATGTCAACTAGATGGATTAAAATTATTTCACTCTGTGGAAGTCCTACAAGCAACTGTGGACACCCAGGTGATACTGTGAGTGGGTATCAGTGCTTCTGTAAGTCACACGAATAAGTAACTTATTAAATTTATAACAATTGTGTAACAAGGCTGACCTAAGACACTCACAGTGTGGCTTTCAATGTGTTGCTATGTAGCTGTGGCAGTTACATAGATATGTTTTTTATGTATTTGGGGTGAATTCTGTTAAATATCTGTACTGGTTTAAAGGTAAACCAGCAGGAGAAATGAACACAACCCAAAAAGAGATTGCAAATCAGAATTACAATTTTATAAAAAGATCACAAGTACAATGATGCAGAGAAAAAATCTGTTTGACCCACAAAAGGAGATGTACAACCCAGCACCCTGGGGCATGAACAGAATGGAGCTTGCCAGCCCCTGTGCTGAGCACTGCATGGTCCCCCTTGAATACAAAGTGAAAAGAAAGAGAAAACCTGTTGATGAGAATGATTGCTGTCTGGTCAAGAGTGGCAATCGCAGTCCTTTTGAGGTCCTGGTCCTCCTCTGGATCCCACAAGTGGTCCTGGAAGTCCCAAACTCCCAAGGTTATTTATATATGATTAGGCTCAGATGGGAATGCCCAGTACCTCCCCCAGGGAGAGGAGTTTCACAATGGGCGATTTACTCTGCGAGTCATGGGTTACTCCTTGATGGCCCATTAACAGACATGACCCCTCAGGCTGGGTGTGAAGGTGTTCATGACTCTCTGGAGGGGAGTTATCACACCTGAGTTATGGGTGTGAAAACAGGAAAACTTCCTTATCTCACAGAGTTCCTAAACACCCAGCTTGTAGCCTGAGGGGTCAGGTGTGCCCTGGCAACTGCTGAAAATGATCCATTGTTAGCAGTCCATAAGAATATGGCATAGAAGGTGTAGAATACAAAGACCTGGCCACACCCACACAGTGATAAACTGGTCCAGACCACTATAACCAGGACAATATCTTTATCAATGATCTGGACAAGGTGATTGAGTGCACCCTCAGTAAGTTACTTTGCAGTTGACACCAAATTGGGTAGGAGTGCTGATCTGCTGGAGGGTAGGAAGACTCTCCAGAGGGATCTGGACAGGCTGGATCAATGGGCTGAGACCAGCTGCATGAGATTCAACAAGAAAAAGTGCTGGGTCTTGAACTTGAGCCACAACATCCCTGGGGCAACACTACAGGCTGGGGGAAAAGTGACTGGAAAGCTGCTCAGCAGAAAAGAACCTGAAAGTGCTGGTGTGCCCAGGTGGCCAAGAAGGCCTATGGCGTCCTGGCTTGTATCAACAATAATATAGCCAACAGGACCAGGGTGGTGATTGTCACTCTATATTTGAGACTGCTGAGGCTGTACCTTGAATCCTGTGTTCAGTTTTGGGACCCTCGCTACAAGACAGACATTGAAGCACTGAAGTGTGCCCAGAGAAGGGCAATAGAACTGCTGAAGTTTTTGGATCAAAAGTCTTATGAAGAGCATTTGATGGAGCTAGGATTGTTTAGTCTGGAGAAAAGAAGACTCAAGAGGGACTTTATTGATCTATATAACTACCTGAAAGGAAGTTGTAGAAAAGTCAGGTTCTGTCTCTTCCCCCCAAGTGATAGGACTAAGGGAATTAGAATCAAGTTGTACCAAGAAAGGTTTAGGTTGGATTTTAGGAAAACTTTCTTCACCAAAAGGGTTGCTGAACATTGGAACAGGCTGCCCAGGGAAGTATCTTGGAGGTATTTAAAAGATGTGTGGGTGTGGTATTTAGGGGCATTGTTTAGTGGTGTACTTGGCACGGCTGGGTTAGCGGCTGAATTCAATGAACTTGGAAGTCTTTTCCAACCTAAATCCTTCTATGATTATATAATTCTGTATTGGAGAACTAAGGTTATCACCTAGTAAGTTGCAGCAAGAACTAGGAGTGATCCAACAACTAGCAAAGAACATTCTATCTGGCAGATGCTGTTCACTTCATAAAAAGCATCAGTCCCAGCCCAAAGTGGACCATCACGTCTCTAACTTTGTGAAGGACCTCTGAGGATCTAGTTCCCAGGAACAAATTGTCATGGCTGAAGCTGCCTGAAGTACTCATGTTCTCTGCTTCTGCAAGGAAAGGAGAATTGCAGCAAAGCCTTCATGTTGTAAGATCACAGAATATTTTGAGTTGGAAAGGACCAACAGGGACCTTCTAGTCCAGCTCTTATGTAAATGGCTTGTATGGTGATTGAATCCACAGCCTTGTCTTTATTAGCACCGTGCTCTAACCAACTGAGTTAATCTGTGGGTTAGCTAGAGACAGCCACTCATCTGTCAGTTTGTAGTGTTCTTTACATTATTGATCACTCTGTCACAGTGTCAATAAGTAGGCAAAGTCCTTCACATAGATCCAATTATTGCATAGCAACTAATGTGTGTTTAGTTTGTTCTAACCTAAAGTGTAAACACAAAGGTATAGCATATGTTATGGATTATTACTTACAGATAATCATATTAATGTATGGCCATACCTTCTAGCTGTTACAGTTGTGTATGTATTGGCTCTATATTTTACTTTTTTTCTCCCCTAAATAACATATTACACGTAACAAAAAGGTAGTAAATATTTAGTCATTTGGCTTACTTATATTTATTCCCACTCCTCAGGAAAAGAAGTATCTTTGGGGCAATTTTTTGATATGGATACTGTAAAAATTGATTAAAGTTATCAAGATTGTGGGTTATGACTATACTATCTAATATTTGAACTTTGATATTTGTACAAGACTAAACTATTTTGCATACAACTTGCTTAATTTAATCTTTTTGTCTGATTTATAAGATTTTGTCCTAAAGAATATGAAATTAGGCCAGTGCTACTTATCAAATATCTTGTCAAATATGAATATTCTAATTGCATTTATGAAAAGATTATTCACAATAAGATGGCAATTATAATCAAACACTGGCTTTTACTACACAAGGGAAAGGTCTTCATAATGTTAAGTATCAATTTAAATAGAAATAATGCTATATCAAATAAACTATACTCCACGGACACTTGATTATTCACCTTTAGAAGATAATAAAAAATTCAATTATACCTGGAGAGCACTCAGAGTATATTAACTTTGAATTTTTTCAACAGTCAAGAGATAAAATTACTTAGGTAAAGGTAGGATTTCACTCATCTAAATGTATTTTGCAAAAAAAAAAAAAAAAAAAAATTCTGTCTCTGGGAGAAAAAGAACTACTAGAGATCTAGAGATTCCTGTCCCTGATCTACCAAAGATTCCTGTCTCTGATTAAACAGTCCTTTCACTTGTAGATTTGAAGTAGGTAACAACCTTTAAACAGAGTATAAATTAATTCATTTTTGAGGATATGCAAGAAACTTCCAAAGTTTTGGTAATACACCAGGACTTCTTCAATGACAAGCAGCCAGTAAACTGCAAGACCATGGCTAGAGAGTACTTTCCACAATACCCACCTGGTGTTCTTATCTTAGGAAAAACCACATTGCCCATTAGAGACAGTGGAAAAGGAGAGGGTATGTGGGTGTGAAAGAATGCACGCAAAGACCCAATTAGCTTATGTCACTGTCACAAAGACTAAACACAAAATTTGTCAGAGTGACACTATATGGCAACTTTTCATGGAAAGAGAGTGGTGTCCAAGGTGACCTCCTCAGCACCTTTCAGCCCTCTTGTATATAAGTACTGCATACCCATACCAATCCAATTGTTATTCCCAGAAGAAAACCAGCTCTTACTATAGTGCTTCAACTATGACATCACATAAATGGTTCAGTTAGAGCATTTAAGGCTTGATCCTGTGCCTCATTTAGTTAAAATTCTATAGTTCAATTAACTCAGTTCCTGTTATAAAATCCATTTCACTTGACCCTAACTGTCTAACCTAGAATACAAAATTAAAATAAGTAAGAATTAAATAGGACTATATTAGCAAGTTAAGCATTTTTAAAACTTTTTAGTTTTTTTCTAAAGGTATGTACTTAGGTTAATCTTTCTGTATTTCACCCTATTTTTTGAGGAACTTTCATGGATATTCTAATTTTTTTTTTTTTATTATTTCTATTATCACATAAAAGTGTCAGATAAATATGAAAAAACTTCAGTTTTGTGGGACTAGATAAGTTCCTTTTTTGCAGTTAAAGTTGAAAATGTGACATGAATGGAAGGTATTAACATTCACCAGTGTCTGTAAACAAACTTAAAAACTATGAGTCACACACGTCTCTCCAAAATAATTTTTCAGATCATATTCATAGCTAATGAATAAACAAGAAAGGGCTAAATCCCCAAATAAAACTCTTATGTCTCTGTAAATAATGTTAAACTCTCATTGCCATTAACAGAATCAGGAATTCAATACCAAATAAGAATACATGAACAAAGAATATGTGAATTATCTCTGCTACAGTAAAATGTTGATTAGAAAAGTAGTCAGTGCTTTGTAATGTAAAATCCAGTATTTTGCTTCAGCACAATAATTCATCTAAATAGTCTGACTAAAATTGCAATCTTCTAAAAAAACCCCAAATTTCTTCATGGTGACATTTTTACTCCTTTTTGGGCTAGACAGGGATAGATTTACAATATATAAATAACAACTTTTAATACTTTAAATATATATATATGAATTAAAATTCTCATTTTTTTTTTCTTTTAAAAACTCTTAGAGATAAGTGTAAAAGGAACTTCATCTGCCTACTTAATTAATCTTTGGGGTTAGATTCTGAAATATGAAACAGTTGACTTTTCATCATTTCTCTTCACACATAACTAAAAATACTGCCGAACTGTCATTTCTGTATATATCAACAAAAGTAGTTAGTATGGAGTAAATCATCCATGCAAAGTTATGCATGGGTACATAAGAATGTAACTAATAAATTATTACATAAAAGCTTATATTGATATTGGTAAACAAAATAGTGTGTACCCATGAGCTTTCTTCAGAACATGCTGATGCTATTCTGTTTCAAGGGAGAATAAAGTCAATAAAATAAATGTGCTGTCACTTGTTCTAATGAGACATTCTAGAAAGGTGAAAAGAAAAAAAAAAAAAGCAAGAAAAAGAAAAGGGGATCAGATTTGCCTGACTTAATACTGCACACAAGTTTACAGTTTTGAGCTTTATTTAATGAGAATCTTGATGTAAAGCTTCACTTGTAGAAATTTATAGTGAGTGTGACTTAACTATACGAAGGTATTTTTTATGAACAGACTGGAATGCCATTACAAAAATCTGAATGATAACAAAATAAAAAGAATTATTGCAAATTATTAACTTCAATTTCCTTTATAGTGAATATTTTCCACACAAAATAGGCTGTTTTGCAGAGAACTGCAGCTAATGTACGTAACGGTCCTATACAATCTGTATATATGCATCCCACATGCATCATAGATTCAATGACAATGTAGTTGTTTTTTATATTCCTCACTTTTCTTATTTCTACTGACATAGAAGAGGAAGAAATGTTTTAAAAGACCTATTTTAAAAAACTATTAAAAAAAAAAAAAGTGGAAATCAATGGTTCCCTCAATAAAAGTAGTGCAGGCAAACAGAAAACTAGAATACTTTGTGAGTGACTGCACATCAGATGGCAAAAATCAATAGTTTCCGTAAAGAAGGTATCCTTAGGGATAGAAAGCTTCAAGGTATGAATAGAAGAGTAGATTCAGTGTTTGGCATCTGCAGAAGTGATAATACAGTTTCTAATCCCTGCCCAAGAGTGGGTAAAAGAATACAGTGTTTCAAAGTTTTAATGATCCAGGGTGAATATATTACACTATCTTTCCTGCTGCGCTGCTTGAGCCTTACTTTACCTGCGGGATATGTTAAAAGACCAATCAAATAATTCATAAAACCTTGCAGCTTAGCCATCAATGTTGGGATGATGTTTACCCTTCCTTCTAGGTCCCCTGATGTCTGCTGAAATATCAAAACTTACCTCAGACAGTAGCTTGATATTTAGCAGCAAAGACTTTATTGGTATTAAGGAAGAAAAAAAAAATCAGGTTTTTTTTTTTATATCTGTTTTGTGCATTAAGTTCATCTTGAGGTGCAAAAAATAACAAACAAGCTTCCAAGAGGCTAGGATTAAGTGTTGGCACTGCCTGGTGGTGTCTGGACTCCACGTCTTCATTATCCTTTTCTCTTTTCTGTGTTCCAGATTCCATAAAAACTAGAATTGTAGAGTAATGGTGTGCCTCAGTTGAGAACATCATATCCTGCTTACAGGGCACTAGGATGTGATAACTTCAGACATATATTCACTATCAAATTACTTGTTTGCAATTGTCTTTCATGTCAATGTCAATCCAGCATCCATAATGCACCCTTGCTAGTTTGCTTCCAGACAAAATGAATCATGAGAAGATGACTGTGAAGACATTTCACACCAAAAATTATTCCTTAAAATAAGCAGAAATAAGTTCAATCTGGTGTAGGCTCTTTCCCCTCTATATTACCCACTACTTTCTAGAAATACATTAAGAACCACCATTAAAAAAAGAAGCAAATAGACCTATATTAAGAAACTCCCCTGGAGTATTAAATATGTTCTTTAGCTCTTAAGCAATAGTGATGAGCAGAAAGAAGGAAGAACAGAAGGGACAAGAAAAGGAAAAAGGGAAGAAGGGGTAACCAATAGTCAGATAGATGAAGAAATGGAGAAAAAAAGAGAAAGGACAAGAAAGATTGATTGAAAGGAAAACAGACAGAGACCAAGAAAGGTGGAAGGAAAGATGGATGACTATGAAGATAGGCAGATGAGCGAACAGTGAGGGAGTAGGAAGGGAGGTAGGGAGGGAGGAACTATGTTACATTATTTCAGACATTTTAAACTGAGGAAATTACACCTTTGGGTCCCAGGAATGCCACAAGACTTAGAGGATTCAAGACCAAACATTCAGTAGTTTGATCATCTGACTTCAGAGATTAAACCTGAGAAATGTGTCTGGAAACCATTCTGACCTGCCAGACTGTGAGGGGTGGGTGTGCCCCTTGGGTTCATTTAATTTATCAGTACAGATGTAGCTATAGTGAATATTGCATAGGGATGCTTATTAATGTCAAAAACATTTAAAGAGATTATTTCAACAAAGTAACTTAAGAAAGCTTTCCCTTAGAGATACATGAATTACTACTCTTTATCCATAACAGTAGTGAAGACAGAGAAGACAGTCTTTGAGGGGAGTAAGTTATCTGCCCTTCATTTATTCTTACCCCAGCCTGGGGAGACAGAGAAAATCTTCTGTCACCGAGTTTAAAGTAAGCTGTGCTTCTGTCAAGTCTATTGGATGTGCAGAGGCGGTATCTGTTCAACCTGACTTTTTTGTCTTGATAAAAAGAGAATTATTGAAGAAGATCCTTACATCTCTGAGAGGCTCCCTGCTGATCTGAGAACCCAAGGAGCTGCAGGTGTCAAGCAGTATGGTTAAGAGCTCCAAAGTATTTTAAGTTTCAGCTTGTTCTTTTTGTAATTACATCACTGTGAGCAATTTCATACTATCCATTTCACTATGGTGCTCAGTTAAAAAAAAAAAAACAAAACCAATCCCCACATATATATATATAATATAATATATATAATCTATAATATATAATATATATAATATAATATAATATAATATAATATAATATAATATAATATAATATAATAATA
>VWZF01005807.1:1438076-1542176 GCA_013396755.1 Sclerurus mexicanus
ATATATATAAAATCTAATCATATAGTAAGAGTATCCAGAAAGAACTCAGGGTTGCACTGTAAAGGTTGAATGAGTCATATTTGTCATATATTCGACACTTCCCTTTTTGATTTAATTTGTATAAACTCACTGCTATAATCTAACATTTTAATATAATAAAGCATACACAATAACACTCAGTCCTTATCTGGAGTTCTTGTCATGTCAAAAAAATGTACATAAAAGAACCAGATAAGCAAATATTGATGTATACCTTCCAATCATTCTGAGGGCTGTATTGGGTGCTTCTTAAGTGCTTTGCTACTTTTGCTGGTGTTATCTATAATAGGCTGATCTAAAATTAAAAAAAAAAATAGTTATTATAATATTCACATTTATCAGTTTGAGGTATGGTTTTCAGCTGGAGAGAAAATCTGACTATGTTTAAACACTACATTTTCTGCCATGTCTTTCTGAAGTACTTATTTCTCTATTTTCAAAATACATTTGGCAATGTTACTAGTACTGTAATTGATTAAGTGACTGCAAGGCATGCTGAATGTTTATAACTCTTTTAAGAGGAACCTTCAGAAGTTTTCCTGCTCTACATCTCCTGCTGTGCTGAATAATAATTTGACTTTGCTAAACGAAAGTGATAATGATGATTCTTTTTTAAATTCCTTATGGCTGTTTATTTAAGCAATTGGAAAGGAAAAAACCCCTATGGTTATTTAAAATTTTAATACGGTATTGCCAGAAGAAATAGTGACATAATTAAAACACTAAATAATGTCTGACTTTGCAATGTAAAAGTTTGCTAAAATTTACATAATATGTTTAAAAATCAAAATGTAATTTTTTAATATGAGGAAGTTTTTGGTTTTTGTGTTTGGTTTTTTTTTTTTTTGGTTGGGATTTTTTAACACAATTCAGAAATTAGAATAGCAGTTTTTCTTTCTGTAATCATGATTTTTAATCTCAGAAATGTAAATATTTTCAAACATAAATTATGATACCTACCAGTTAAACTCAGGGTACTTTGATACCATACTTCTGTATGGTGAAACTGAAAGAGTGGAAAAGTACAGGAAAACACAGTAAAAATAATAGTATTCTAAATAATTTAACTGCAATTATGTATTACTTTATAGTGTTTAAAGGAAAGAGCATTTCCTTATTTCTTAGTAATTGAGTATTTCCTAAAAGAAATTTAAAAAATTCTCTGTGATTCAATATCATCATATAATGTGAACCTGCACTCCGCTCTTGGGCCTTCATCTCCCAATCAGCTGCAGTATGTGCTTATTTATTCCAAGGCTGTCCTGTTTACTGAAGAAACACATTACTTTTCAGACATGACACATTTGCAGTTCTCAGAAAAGCTCGTTCCCTTGACACCCTGCATGTAAACAAAATGGATAAATTAGCTCCACATTATTCCCTTTGCCCTGCATATTAGCGAGATATGTACCCGTAAGAATCACTACATGCTCTGAAGCATCATCTCAGGATATATAATGCACATTTTTTGGACTGAGAATATTATCCTAGTGAGTTGTGATATAACATTTAACTGAAAAAGGAGTAAAGAAATTCTGATTGTTGCTTAGGGTACAGAGAGTCTCTGGGAAAGTTCTTCGTATGAAATATGGCCAGTTCACCCTGATGGACCTTAACTGATGACTGCAGACACAAGAAATTCTATATTATCTAGTTGGAGGACTAGGGATTTATCTACCATACTTTTAGTTATGAAGACATGGACTGGCTTACAGACTCTTCTACCATACTTGAGACAGGTTCATGTATTTCCTTCTAATTATTTAAAGTGCTACAGAATAGCAGCTGCTATGGAACAATTACTTTAGGTACAGTTTTCTCATTACAGTTACTGTTGAACAACCTGTAGAGCCATCAGAATTTGAAATTACACGTGGAATATATTAATTTTAGAGAATGCCAAAGCAGTACATCGAATGTTACTGTTAAGTGACTCAATTGCATTCACAGACTTGGGTTTCTCAGAAACATATGAATGCTAGTAACTACCTGAAGAAGTTATGTTATTTTTTTTCACTGTCAGCACCACCAATTTCACTTCCAAACAGCAATAGTCCTGGCTAACTAGGAAGCTGGGGAAAAAACTCAACAAAACACACACAAAAAGAAAGTCTCCCAGAAGCACCAAACAAAAGAGAAAGTAATAGAAATTGGATTATGTAAATTACAGGATTATGTACTCTAAGTGGAATTCTTCATCTCAGAGTATGATTTTGTGTAGTTTTAAAAGGCTATTAAGTAAATCTCAAAATCAGAAATTGGAAGTTATTGCGAAATTACTAGATAACACACAAGTATGCTTTTAAACACCCAAATAATTAAAGAATGGATCATGCTGTTACTTCTGTTTTTATTTAATATAACCATCCAGAAAATGACAAGCTATATGCATGCCTTGGTTTGAATTTCAGTGTGTAACAAATTTCCACAGCAACACTTATTATTGTGATAGCATGGTCTACTAAAGCTCTTTCTTCAGTGAGTTGTTTAATACTGTACTTTCAAAAGGAAGTGAAAAAGATAATAAATTGTCAAAAATAATTATAGCAACAACACAGAGATAGGGACCTATCATAAACTAGTGGAATATTTTATAATTGTTCTTTTTAAGAAATCAGCTTCCACATATTTTGTCTCAGTCAAACAAGTCAAATATTAATTAATTCTATCAGCATTTGTTTATGTTATTATTATTTAGATAACTTCTGATGTCTGCTTTGTACCAACATTCTGTGAATTGTATTTTAAAGGAATCAAAAGAAAAATATCCATGATAAAATAGTCAATTGGTTATCAAAAAAAAAAAAATTCAAGTCCTTTTTTTGTGTTTGAATAATGAGTTCTGTTTGAGACACATAAAATAGAAGCCATGTAAACTCAAGCCAAGCTTTTGTTTTGCAAGGGAAGGATAATGAATTATTATAACTTCCAAATGTACTTTCAGTAGCAAAAAATATACTTTATTTTGTTTTATGTTTTCAGCATGAAAACAGCTTCAGAGGGCATTTTAATGGGAGAGACTTATATGCTGCTATTGTTGGGTCAGAAAGCAACTCTCTTGTGCATCTCATAAATCTCATGTGTGCAACCTAATATATCTGTGTCAGTGGTGCATTTCACCTGATGGAAATATGCAATGAAGAATATGTAAGAGACAACATGCTTGAATTTGTATAGAACAATATTTTGAAATATTCTGCAACCAGTTTAGTCCTTCTGTGTTGCTGTGATTTTCCCAGCTCTGCAGCTGACCTTGCCACATAGAATCATAGAATCATTTAGGCTGGAAAAGACCTTTAAGGCCAAGTCCAGACATTGTCAAGACCACCACTAAACCACGTCTCTAAGTGCCACATCTACAAGCCTTTTAAATACCTCCAGGTACGGTAACCACTTCTAGCCACTCTTTCTTAAGCCTGTAATGCTGCATGGGATAGTTTAGATCCAAGTGCAGAACCCAGCACTCTGTCATGTTAAACCTCATGCAACTGGCCTCAGCCCATTGATCCAACCTATCCAGATCCTTCTGCAGAGCTTTCCTACCATCCAGCAGATCAGCACTACCACCCAGTTTGATGTTAAGAGCTTCATTCTGCCCCTTGTCCCTGTTTTCAAGCTCAGGGGCTGAGTATCCAGAGAAAACTGGTCTTGCTGTTAAAGGCTGAGGCAAAGAAGGTATTAAGTATCTTAGCCTTTCACTCAGCATTTATCACTAAGTTATCAAATTAATTCCTATCAGTTTTATTTAGTATCTAACTACATCACTATATCAGATAGTGCAGCAGTTTACCAGTCATTTATTTCTTTCCTTAAGAAACCAACCTTCTGAAAGCAAGAAATGTTTAGTGTACTACATTACAAAAATAAATCCCAAACAAATATCAGGAAATACAGTATTTATAATAAGCAATTTTTGTTCCTATCAGTTAAAAGAAAAAAAAAAAAAATAAGGGTACTATTATTTTGCAGCAAAAAGGGTAATGCATTTTTGTGACAATAGGAAATATTTTTTTTTAACCTGAATTTGGATGGAAGCATTTTGTTTAGGCTTTTTTGGATTCCAAATTTCTTGTCTCTGCTCAGAGTTAAGAGTTCTACTCTAATTGTTGTTTTCACAGAAGCATTTTCAAATCTGTTGTCATCTTTGCTAGACTTTCTACTTTTTCATACCTTCTCATAACTTCTGAATTCTCTTACTATGGAGGATCAGAACTGCATACAGTATAGTATACACCAGCATAGACACATAGTTCACACAGTAGCATGACAATATTTGTTCTACCATGTTTGCTATTCTTTTCCAAATATTCTATTTGCTTTGTTTTTAAGATTTGTTAATCTTCTTCATAAAGATGATATGTTCATAATATACTTTTTTTCTTTTTTTACATTGAAAAGGTAATTTTTTCAGTGGCAATGGCCTATTCTGAACTCCTCACTGTACATTCAGAAAAACAGGATTTTATTTTTCAATGTGAACTGCTTGGGATTATATTCACAATATTTTGTCCCCATTTTATTTTCTAATGAATCTGTAATATAGAATCCTTCAGTACCTCTTTAACATTTATCAAAATGTGAATTTAGTAATTTATGGTCCTTTTCTGAGTCATAAATTACAAAATACACATCTTTAGCTGAATGTGTCTATATTCAGCAAGAATGCACAAAGACATCCTCATGGGATTCCATCATTGAATTTTTTCCACTGTGAATCTCCCTATCTGCTCCTGCAAATTTTTCTTCAGTCTTTTTACTAGTCATTTGAGAACAATTTTCCATAATTGTTATCACCCTATCATACCTTATTCTGTTCAAGTCTTGTGGTAAAGGCTCTATCCAACATGCTTACTAACTCCTTCAGAGAAATCTGGAATATAGAACAGCCTTCCACACTTTTTGTCATAGGTATGAACTGTGACTCATGCTTGCTCAAACCTGTAAGATTCAGAATAAACTGAAGTATTGCATGATGTGGAGGTAAATTCATAAAGATTGATACTGTTTTGATGACAAGAGTGATACTATTCTGATGACAATTTCCATCCATATCAGTCATATCAGCTCATTTTCCCAGCCACCACAACCCAAGAAATGCTAATCCATAAATCTCTGCTCAGATTGCCTCAAGATTTATTGATTCTGCTGTCTACAATAAGCTTGAAAACATATTGTCAAATAATTTCTTTCCCATCTTTAAAAAAGAAAAAAGCTCATATCCATATCATTTAGGAGAGCAATAACATCTTAGGAACATACCTATCCATGTGTACATTGTACAAGTCTTTTCTTATCACACTACCTTCTGCAATTTGTACTGCTGTTTCGGACACTCTCTAATAGCTTTATATCTTTCTTATATTGCAGTGCCTAAAACTGCGCACAATATTCAAGGTGAGGCTGCCCCAGTGCAGAGCAGAGTGAGACAATCCCCTCCCTCAACTGGCTGGCAATGCCTTGCCTGATGCTTCCCAGAACAGGGTTGGCCCTCCTGGCTGCCAGGGCACTGCTGAATCATATTCAACTTGCCATCGACCAGGATTCCCAATCCCTTTCTGTGGTGCTGCTTTCCAGCATCTCGTTTGCCAGTCTGTATATACATTCAGGTTTGCCCCATCCCAGGTGAAGAGTCTGGCACTTACCCTTGTTGGACTTCCTATGCTTGGTGATTTTCCATTTCTCTAATTTATTGAGGTCTCTCTGCAAGACCTTCCTGCCTTTGAGGGAGTCAGCAGCTCCCTCAGTCAACAGTTTTGTGTTGTCTGCACACTTACTTAGTATCCCTTCCAGTCCTGTGTCCAAGTAATTTATGAAGATGTTGAAGAGTGCAGAACCTAAGATGGAGCCCTGTGGAACCCCACTAGTGACAGGCCTTCAATCTGATTTTACCCCATTCACTATTACCCTCTGTGTTTGACCTGTGAGCCCACTGCTCACCCACCACAGGATGTGTTTATCCAGCTGTGCTGGACATTTTGTACAGAAGGATCCTGTGAGAGGCGGTATCAAAAGCTTTACTGAAATCCAAAAAGATTGCATCAGCTGTCTTCCCTTGATCAACTGGGTGGTTACCTTTTTTATAAAGGGAAATTGGTTTTGAAATGCAGGACTTTCCTCTCATGAAGCTATGCTGGCTCTGATCAACAGATGCATTATCTTTCAGGTGTCTTTCAATACTTCCCAGAATAATTTCCTTCATAACTTTACTCATACAGATGAAAAATCAAAATGACAAGATATTTAGCAGTGTGAGGACTGGTAGTGTGGACACTGTCATTGGATTTCATAATCAATCAAACCACCAATAGGTGGAGTTATCTAAACATGTAAGTAGCTCTATTTTATTTTAATCATTATAGTGATAGTAGTAGACAACTCTCTTCTGAGATGTACAGAGGCATCCAGTTGCTACCCTGACATTTGGTAAGTGTACTGCTTATCAGGTAGATACAAGGAAGAATTTCTTTACCATTAGGATGATCAGGCACTGGAACAGATTGCTCAGACAAGTTGTGGATGTCCCATTTCTGGCAGTGTTCAAGGCATAGTTGAATGGGGCTTTGAGCAATCTGGTTTAGTGGGAGGTGTCCCTGGCCATGGCAGCGAGATTGACACTGGATGATCTGTAAAAGCCTTCCAAGTCAAACCATTCTATGAATCCATCACTTCAAAAACTGTAGAATTAATAAGATGGACATATGTAATGGGAGGCACTGACTGCTGGAGTGAGATATTATACTTACATTTAGGACAGTTTTGAGGGAAACATGATATTGGCCTCAAGCCACACTATGACTCTTGTCAGTGAATGTAAGTTTCCTTTGTACACCTATTTTCCCCATCTATAAAATAGAGACAATGGAACAGATCTGATTTCATAATTTTGAGGCAACTTGACAGAAGTATGTAGATATATTAGGCAGCACCTGCTTGGAGGGGAAAAAAGGTAGAAATTCTTATGTGTTTTGGACATTAAAAAACTACTAAGCATCATTAATGTATTGAACAGTTTCTGTTTATGAACCTTAATCTAATGTCTTGTTTAAACATGCACAGTCAAAGAACACACTGATTACAAGTGACTGATACCAACTCATCCCCTACAGACTTACTGTGGAAAATTCCTTCTTGATAGAGAATTACTGCACAGTCAGGGAACTGAAAGCATTAAAAAATGATATTCATTGTTTCTGGGTCAGGTTTTCCGTTAACAATAAGGGAATTAACTGAGATGGAATTTTGTTCCATTCTACAGCATTGATTTTGGAAATTTTTAAAACATTTATTATTTCCCGAGAATTCCAAAGTGTTGTGTGTGTTTAATCATTTATTTCAGTGCATTGGGAACACAAGGCTTTAAAGCTGAGGGAAAAAAAAGCTAAAAAGTAAGACAGTCTTTACACTGCAGATCATTGACTAGAAGGAATGAAAGAGCTTTCAGAAAAATGTGTCTGAAAGTTCTAGTAAAAGAACTAGTTATTCCAGGCATGATCATTACAAAACATTTTTCATTACTAGGAGTAGTCGTTTGGAATCACTGACTGATTTTCTGAATCTCTTCTTCACATTAGAAAAAAAAAAAGAAAAATACATTTTGTAATATAGAAATAAATAAGCAGTTACCTAGAATTCATTTTGATGCCAAATTTTTGTAATTAAACCAAATATTTTTAAAGTCCTATATAATCAGAATTACTGCTGCCATCAACCTGCAAATATAATAACATACATAGGTGTAGTTTAGTGTTATTTGTACTGTAATAACATTTTAACAAAATCCCATAGTACTTGGAAGCAATAATCAGTCTTGATATGTTTAGAGCAATTACATTTTTAGTTTTATAATACTGATGGGTGAACCTCAGAGTTTTTATTACAAGATATTCTCTGGAAGACAAGCAAACCTTTCAAATCAGAAGAAATTTCTGAAGTGATACTATGGAGATCAAAGCACTAGATCTAGAAAAGTGGAGTCAATGAGTGAGACTACCAGGTTCTCATTTCCCCCAGCTTACTGGTGTATCTAGCACATAGGAACAGATTTTTAAATATTTTTTCTTTTGGTGGAGAGCACCTTGCACTACATGTCATCCCACTAACTTCAGAAATGAAACATGGACACTGCTGCAACCCCCAAAAAAGCCCTTATAATTTTGACAAAAAATAGTTCTGTTTTACTGTGTGCTGTATTGCTGTATTTGCATATATCTGTGTAAATGTCTCCTTACAATTCCATATAGACCCAATGGTCACTAAGCCTCCTGCATTGTGATCAGTGTTCTGAGCAAAAACCTGAAGCATTATTCTTTCCCAACTCACCATTTGCTTTCATTCATAAAAGTATTGTATTAGCTGTCACCAGTTGCAGCAGTCAGAAAGCATTGATATGTTTCATTTTTCCACTAAATGACATTAAATCTCATGCCAATAAAAAATCTCCTCTTAGTCTTACTTCAGAATGCAGATACAGTTTACCTTTCCTGTGTTACAGGCAAGAAAACTGAGAGTTCCCATAATGTGGCCCTGGAAATCTTCAGATGACAATTTACTATAATAACTGGGTGGCCTCATTTATCTTAAACCTATGTATAGTACCTCTCAAACTAATCAGATTTTACTATTTTGATTAGTCTATCTATTTTACTGAGTCTAATTCGTGTAACTTGAGTGCTAAGAAATGCACATATTTATTTTTAATTCCTAGTAGACACACATAGGTTGTTCCTATGTGGTACAAGGTATCCCTGAAAACCAAGTAATACTCCTGGGTCTTAGACCGTACTTCACTGTTTAGATGTTTTGCAATTGTAAAATGCTTCAGTGAAGTTTCTTTTTAGTAGAAAACAAATATATTGTAGATGTGATGGAATTTATAAAATAACAAATTAAAAGCTTTGTTATGTGGCAGAATGTTACAAACTATAAAGGCAAATTGGTCTGAAATAAAAGATAGGCAGATTTTGCAGAAGTGCTTCAAACAAAAATTTTTGTATCTCCAGGGTGAAACAAGGAAGTAGACTCTGAATTGTTTATGCAGATAAGCAGAGATAGTGAAATGGTGGGAACACTAATCATATGGGATTTCAATTATTCTGATGCTGAAAACAATGAGAACTGTGAAGTAGTTAAAAAACCCCAAATAATTGGGGAAAAAAAAAAAAAGGCACAAAACCTCTAGACAGACAAACAAGAAACCACAAACAACTTCTACCTCCAAAGCAGAAAATATGAACACCCAAGCCTGCTTATTTTGACTTCTGAAAACTCAGCAGACTGGCTCTAACTGGAATCCTGAGAACAACAATATGATAAATGAGATAAAATGGTTCTCATCTCATGCTACACCAGTGGGAACCCATCCCTCCATGGAAGGAGACTGGTTTTGCCAGGACACTATCCTCATAGCTCTAAATTTTGCCTTAGGATTGCCAACAAAAGCTTAGAGTCCAAATCAATACAACCCTGGAGTACAACACACTGTTCTCAGCCAGTATTAAAAAATTTGACCACTGTGCTGAGCAGCTTTAGCAGCTGCTGGACATCACTTTATGTCTTCAGGGATCATTATCTGAAAACAGTATATTCTTCTATGAATCAAACAGATTACATTATTATTATTTCAGAACTAATAAATAAAATGCAATTTCCATTTCTTTCTAAGAGAAAATACTTTGGATTTCATTTACATTTAAGTTAAGGGTTCTGTGTCTGTGGTTTCAGGTTAAATGGAGGTTTGATAAATCCTGCGAGTAAAATAACAGTATCCTTTTGAGCATGAAACTTTTATTCAGGAAAATAAACAAAAGGCAAACTGAAAACAATAGAAATGTTGTTGTCAAACTTCTTGGGCCATACATCACTGTTTTCAAAATCACCATAGATAATTCATCTTTGTACATGATGTATTGCAAGAAATCTATCATTCAAAAAATTGGGGAAATTATAAGGAATTAATTATATATTCAAAATTTTAATTTTTATCTGAAGAATTTATAAGAGTAACTTGGCAAGAAAAGTGACTGGAAATGAAATTATTCTGTAATACATTCACAGATTCTCAGAGAAAAATATATTTGATAGCTGTTAAGTATCAGAGTAATTCTCATTAAAATCTTACTACATTTTTTTAATTGTTCTTGTGACATTCAGAGAAAAATATGTTTATTTGAGTTAGATATTAATTTCAAGCCCCCTTTTTTTCTTCTCTTTTTGGTGATGTTTCAATGCATAGTCTTACACTCTTCAAACAAGGCAATCTTGGTCCGGAAAATACTTCCTAAGTGAAGTTGTAGCTAAAAATCACTGGACTTCTGTGGTCTATTTAATACTGTGTCAGGAAAAAACCCCAAAGTTGTCAGTTTTATAATGATACAAAACCAAATGATAATATTTTGAACACTAAACTCTCATTAAGAAGAGTTCTCATGATAATGAATTTTGTATGTAGAGATACCTCATGCAAAGAAATACAGAAAATCACTGAAGCATCTCAGTGCAACTGCCTCTTTTCCTGAGAGGAAAGAAACATCTGACTGTTGTAGTCAGGAGGCTAATTTTTTACTTCTATCTTTAATAATAACAATAATAATAATAATAATAATAATAATAATAATAATAATAATAATAATAATAATAGAAACCCAGGAGATTGTACCCTAGTGATATTTTATGTTCCTTAATGTCTCTGAGAAATGCTCACACTTACCAATAAAATTTAGAAGGAGACAAAGCCTTCGAAGCAAAACTAAACTTTTTATTTAACAAATTCAGCTGAATTGGTGTGTCCCTCTGGCCTAGGAAACAAACACAGGCCAGCAAGAAATAGAGCTTTTTATACCCTGTCCTGGTGTGGGGTCCCTGCTTCCATTCCTATTGGCTAGTACTAGGAAGCTCACAGCCTGGCCTGATCTGCCTACCTGCCCAAGACCCTCAACCCCCCAAAAGGCGCAAAAAACAGGTTAAAACCACCCCAACCATTCCAACCGTCAAAAACTCAACTGTCCTCTCCTTCCTCTTCTCCTTTTTACCCATGCAAGTCCTCTGGCTTCAGCAAAACCCCAATTCTATTTCTAACATCTCCTACTTCTGAAATGCTACTGAAATAAAACAAGAGAACAATTTAAATTGGAGAGGACCTCTGGAGATCACCTGGTCCAAACCTGCTAGATCATCTTTGAAGCTGGATTTAACTTGAAATTTTAATGAGGTTTCTCATGATCTTGTTTGATTGACTTTTGAATATCTGAAGACAGATGACACAAGCACTGGTGTGACACAATTGTGAGTTTTGGTTTTTTTTCCTGATGTCAAATTATGATTTTGTATTGCAACTTGTAGCCATTGTCCTACACCCTATAACTGTGCTTGTCTAAGAACAGTTTGTCTTCTACACTATGAGACAATGTAGATATTTGAAGGAAGTAAAAAAATGATTTCTTAGTCTTCTTTTATTAAGATTGAAGAAGTCCAGATCTCTCATTCTTTACTCATCTTTCATATTTAAGAATAGGAATGGTCATAGTGTCTAAAGGGCAGTTCTCTGCCCTATATTTTCTTTTTTTTTTTCAGATAAAAACTCAGAGCAGTTCTAAGTAGCGAGCAGTCAAAGTGCTTGACATAGAACAACAAAGAATAAAATTTCTATCTTTTACCTGTAATTTAGAAAGTATAAGGATTTTCTTTACAATATTTTCTTCTTTTTGCAGCAGGATGAGTGATACACAACATTGCACTTCTGTATTATGTATCAGAAGGATCAGATTTATGTTAGGTATGTTTCTGTACCACAGCTTGCAGGATTGTGCAAGTATGTACTGACATCTGGTGGATGTTTGATAGAACACTTCAATAAAACAGTGCTATTACATAATGCTTGTTCAAAGAAGGTATTTATAGTGGGTTTCATTGCATTAGTTCTGAGTCCTCTTTCCAGCAACACTTATGGGAGGAAATAAAACTCAAGTAAAGGTTTCAACATCAAGATTTCTGTTGCTGTCATGCTATTTGGGAAGAACAGATCTCCACAGGAAGTCTAATTATTTTCTGTTTTAAAGAAATGCACTTTTTAAAATATATCCAACAGCAGGTGGAATCATTTGAACACATATAACCATACTCATATACATCCATCTGGCAGTATAAGACGTAACTTAGCCCATTGTTAGTACAAAAAACTGCACATTATAGCATTTGCTGACTGCTAGTCCATGAGGCTGTGTTTAATGAGTACCTACTTGATCATGGAACACATGCTGTTCAAGCATAAATGAGTGTGCTGGTTGGCAGCAGCTCAGTATGAGCCAACTGTGTGCCCTGGCAGCCAAGAGGGCAAACCATCATGGACTGCATCAAACACAGCAAGCGAGCCAAAAAAGGTGATTACTCCACTGTATTCAACATTGGTGTGGCCTCATCTAGAGTGCTGTGTGCAGTTCTGGGCCACACCATTTAAGAAGTATGTGAAAATCCTTGAATGCATCCAGGAGAGGGCAACAAACCTGGTGAAAGAGCTGGAAGTAATGTCCTACGAGGAGTGGCTAAGTAATGGACTTGTCTAGTTAGTCCTATGGACTTGTCTAGTTTGGAGAACAGGAAGCTGAGAGGTGACCTCACTGCTCCCTACAGCTTCCTGAACAGGGGAAGTGGAGGGGAACATGCTAATCTTTTTCTGTTATCCAGTGCTAGGATGCATGAGAATGGTTCAAAGCTGTGCCAGAGGATGATCAAACCAGACATTAGGAAGGGAGCAGGCTTCCTAAAGAGGTGGTTGATGCCCCAACAGTGTCAGTATTTGCAAGGCAGTTGGACAGTTCTCTTAATAGCATACTTCGAATTTTAGTCAGCCCTGAAGTCAGTCAGTTGAACTACATGATCGTTGTAGGTCCCTTCCAGCTGAACTATTCTCTTCTATTCTTTAAATCCACTCAGCTTGCAGCAGTTCCAACTCATAAGACACAAAGTGAATTCCTGCAGTTACCATTTAATTTTGCATTTTCTTGAATGTCTGTGTTTGGTTTTGTGTTGTTTCTAAAATAATTTTTCTTTTAGGTCTTTCATTACCCGCTGCTGAGTTTTCTACCCTCTTTCCCCCAAAGCTCTGGCTTTTTATTTTTTATCTTTTTCGATTTTTTACTCCTTTTTTGCACTGATTTAATCTGCATTACATCCACCACTGAGGAAGCATAGAAACCTTACTTGTTTTCTATATATTTTAAAGGCTACTAATGTTTCCATATTAGATGATGACAGATGACATATATTATTACAGACTGTTCTGTGAACACACAAGCTATATAAGTTGGCTGGGTGTTAAAAAAATTATGTGCTATCAAGAAAAAAATAAGAGGTTTTTTTTTAAAAAAGTCTGTTGAATATTTGACAAAACACAAACAAGTAAGACAATGTGAGAGGTAGTTAAGTTACAAAAGTGGAAAATTAATATTTTTATTGTGGTATGTACTGTATTTAACTTCTAATGACATTTTGTCCTCTAAGATATTAGTGCAGCATAAGACTTCAGGAAAGCCCTTTTTCATCTATTAACATGGAAAAAATACAAAAAATACACTTTTAACAGCTCAATTTATGATATTTTTTCACCTTTCTAGCAATAAAAATCAGCTTTTAAAATATAATTTTATCTTACAGAAAACTATTAGGATCTAATCAATTATTTAATCCTTTAGATATTTACTGCTCACACTAAGGTGTAAGTTATATAATAATAATAATAATAATTAAAAAAATCCTGAATTTGTATTCACAGAATTTCAACAGACTCACAAACCTTTCCTTTTTGCTAGATTCTATATCCCGTTTCTTAGAGGAGATTGTTTTTACAGTTCCATGTGTTAAGTTACAATTATACAGTTAGTTTAGAGAGTTGACATTCCTGGCTCAAAGTGGTAAGAATTAGAAGGAAAAGATACCTTTGACTACAGAAAAAATTAAGAGGGGTTTATAGTTTGAGGGACAGTTTTTCCACTGTCAAGGCAGTGTCAAGCCAAGTCTGTAGTGAGGCCAGAGGTTTTATTTGTATTGCCAGACCTGAAAAGCCAATTCATCTATTGATGGAGACTCTTTGTCTCTCCAAGTCATTACTGCCAATGAGTTGGCATATGACAATTGTGTGCTTTGTTCACATTTCCACCACAGAGGTCACCTGCATTGCACTTCTGGATCTGTGGGGGGACTGCCTGTTGTTCAGATCATAACACATCATTCCTAGCACAGTTAATTCCCTCGGGTGCTAGATGTCCCTTTCCGTTGTTGTCCATTTACCTATGTGACATACAACAACTTCCTTGAAAAAGATATCTTTCCTTCAGTCTGGAGAGGAGTTGTGTCTCTTTTTCTATTGCCTTCTCAAATTTTCAAAATTCTTAAATGCTATTGTAATTGCCCTGGAGGAGAAGGGAAAGATATGAAAAGATGTCTCCTTCATAGACTGTCTCTCTGAACAAGTAAGAGATGTAATTATTAATGGTTTCCAATAGATGGCTCCCGAAGTACAGAGCTGACAGCAATGCTGAGTACAAACACCAGATTACTTTCAGGGTCAGAAATTCCATCATATTTTAAGGCAGTGTTACAAAGTTCAGCACCATGATAACCGTAGCCCAGCCCTCAAAGGTGACAAATAGCACAACAGAACACATACTGCAAGTAAAGTTAAACACAACTCTGAGAACAAGTACAGAAATTCGGAGAGCAAATAAATGAACATTGTAACCAGTGACTATTAAACTTATATAATAAATTCTTATAACAAATTTATTTTAACATGCTTTTGTCAGATCTTTTGTTATCTCAACCCTTTATGCCCCACCTTGGGTGTCAAAAAGGACTGTCACAGTCTAACCCCAGCTGGTAGTGAAGCACCATGAAACTGCTGGCTCCCTCCCATTGCCTCCCTCAGTAGGATAGGGGAGAGAACTGCAAAAAGCCAAAACCCATGGGTTGAAATAGGAAGAGTTTAATAATAGATATAAAATAAAATATAATAGTAATAATAGTAATAACAGGAAAAAAAAAGAAAATAAAAAAGGAGAGGAATAAAACCCAAGAAAGACAAAAGACAAAAAATACAATTGCTTACCACCCACTGGCTTATGCCCAGTCCATCCCCCAGCAGTGACAAGCCCTTCCTGGATAACTCTTTCTGGTTTATATATGGGGCATGATATCCTATGATGTGGCATATTTCTTTGGCCAGTTTGGGTCAGCTGGTAATGCTCCCTCACAACTTCTTATGCACCTGCTCACTGACAGTGTATGGGAAACTGGAAGTCCTTGATTTAGGGTAAGCACTACTTAGCAACAATTAAAACAAGCTCCAAAACATCCACAGTAGCTTCACCACAGGAAATACCCATTCCCAGTTCTTATTCCCTGCTTTATGGTCCAGTTCTAAACTGAATCAGAAGTACTTGTGGAAATAAAGAATATCAGTAAAAATATGTCAGTTCCAGCACAAGCCTTGGAGCAACTTGTTGCCATCTCACAGAGATTAGGACATCACATGAATGATTTCCCAACGCCAGGCAGGTTCCACATATATGTACAGGTGGAAGAATGATAGATCAGGGCCAGAGGATCGAGTCTGAGATCATTCTGTTGTGCAGTAAATTCAGTCATGCTGTTGGTAGTCACAGGCCATGGGCTTTATCCTGACTTCACATAGCCTTGGGACTGAGAGACTTGTCAGTCTTACTTTTCTAATGTTTTAAATCTCTAAACATATAGCTGCTGTAGTCTGTCAAACTACTCATTCAAATAAAGCTATTGACATTTTTTTATTATTTATAGTCAATTCACAATGCACTTTGAGAATTGTGATTAATTTTATTAATTGATTTATTTAATTTATTTATTTGTTTTATTTATTTATTTTATTTTTGCATGTAATTTTATTTGTATTGGGAAACTCAGTAATATCTGGGTTTAACTCCATTTGTCTTTTTCTCTCCAATTTTGATAAAGGAATTCTTTTAAGGCAAGAATGCAATGACATGTTTTTTAAAAATAGTTTGATAAAGCTTTAGTGGTTAGAGAAACTATTTAAATCACAACATAAATTCCTTCCACTCTTTGCTGGCCTCAGCTTTTACACAATGTCAAGCACAATCATTTTGTAGACTGCATCAACGTTAGTAACTTAAAAAGAACCAGGTAGGAAATGCTTTCAGGTCTGAAAGCAATTGTCTGCATTTTTAAGGTCTTAGATCATTCTCTGGAAAAATTTTGACCTGAACCAACTAGCAAGTTCTTAACTAATTCATGGATGTACTTTAGAAAGTTGAATATTCCACCTACTGTGTCTAAATGTCAGCTGGCAGTTTGGGTGTAGCCACTCTCTTTTTGTGGCTAGAAGCATTTACTAACAGATATGAGTCATTCAATTTAACCAGAAAGGTTTCTGAGTTCTATTTAATCTGACACAGCTATTGACATAGCTTTAACTTCTGAGTTAAGTTGAAGAGTTTTATCCATTATCTTATTCTGGTGATATTCAAAGTACAGATTGGTGCACTTCAAAAAGATTTTGACAGAAAAAAAGAGCAACTTTCTAGTGTAAATTTCTGCCCTTTTTTAGGAAAATGTGTATTAGCTGTATGGAAACTTATAAGCACACTAAAATCCTGAAAAGGCTTGCAGATTTTTTAAACTGAATTTCTTCAGATATCTTTCATCAGACACTAACCTGTCTATTATAACATCTTCCATCTGAGGATTTTAAAATATTGCTAAAATATTGATAAATGAGACAGTGAAACCTTGAGTAATCTAGGGAAGATTGAAAGCTTTATCATTTATTATTAGTGCAACTACACGGCTCTCGGAAGCAGAAAAGCCATGTCAAACAAAAATCCCACAGCCTACCTAAAGAAATATCATCATCATAAGATGAGAACAGGTTAGTAAAGAGTAATTAATCTACTTTCCTAACATTTGTGAGTGTAACTTCCACCAGTACTAGACTCTAGACTGCTATTTTCTCCCTGTTACAGAGTTTTAGCTCCCATTATTCATATGTCTAAGTTCTACATTAAACATTAAGTATTTAATCCTTGATAGTAATCACAGTTCCTTTATGGCACCATTTCCCAAAGCAGATTTGCTTTGTAGTCTCTCCTAATAAGCAGACTGTACTATTGAAAATCTCTTAATTCCAGCTGGAAAAGGGAGATAGTCCAGACATATAGGCTAGTAAGGGATTCCCAGAAGACTGTTTTTTGTGGGAATGAAGCAGTTGTCACCCCAGTGCAGGTAAACGGTTTGGGTCAGGCATGAATGTGGTCAGTAGATGGTGTGCACCAGGTACTCAGCATAGTTCACTTTAATAATTACCTGCTATAAGATGACCAAGACCAAAGATAACATCACTGAATAGCTTGGCTTAAACCCCTCTCTGAACATCTCTCACTGGCTTCAAGTGTATCCTTGTTATGGAGAGATGCAGTAGATAAACAGAGGTTGTTTAAAAGAAGCAGAAGCAATTGCATTTTTTTCCTTCACAGTTTTCAATGGGTTCTTCAGTGTTGTGTGACTACAAACCAGCTCTCCTGACCATACATTACATTTATTTTGATTATCCTATCTTTGCTTTTGCAGTATAGTCAGTGTTTTGATTATATATAGTTCTTGCCATCTTTTCTAGGTTGGTTATTGTTTCAAGCTTTTCTCTTAGAATAAAATATAGGTAACTATTTTCAATAGTCTTTATTCTTTGGTGATTTCTAGATGATTTATTCAGATTTATAGATATATTATCACTATCTGCTGCATGGCTGGACATTTATATTATTGTTTTTCCTACTACCTTAAAATACAGTAAATAATTCTTTTTAAAAAGATCCTCAAAATATCTGAACTAGTTACAATGCAGAAACAGTTATAGCCACAAGAGAGAGCTCTTGTAAAAACATAAGTCTATGTTAGAAATACGTACATTTTGCACTTTAAGAATGAAAAATAGTTTTAGTAATTAGTGTTTACTTTAATTATTATATTTCAGGAAATTAAACACTTGTGTAAATTAGCGCAGTATTCCCAATTCCATTTATATTCACCTTTTTATTTGTTTTTAATTAAAACCAAGAACTAGTAAATAGCACATATAGCTACATTTTTTTAAATAACTATATATGTTATGCAATTATATTTTCACTAAAATTTGATCCTTTGCTCTTTCCTTACACAATGCAATGACCCTTAAAGGCAAAATAGATTAATTCAGTATGAAAATGCAGCACCACTACCAAGAATGTGTTTGCTTTACAGAAAAAGGTTTATATCAGATAAAGGCTTCCTCATGCCCTTCATGGGTTAAATTAAATACAACTAAATAACTTAAATACAAGCTTAGGCCTTTGAGACCCTAAAAGAACATACCTCTCCATATCCTAGAAGATGCTTTGTAAATGCAGAATAGAGCATGCTACCCATAGTCATGTAATCCAATGGAATTCTGCAATTTAGCAGTACTTATATCTTGGTGACAAATACCCTACCTTGTTCAAAACCAAACAGAACTTTGTAGAGAGAACACAGCAACACAGGGGAGCTAGATCTTTCTTCTTGATTCCAGCCACTTAGATTTGTTGAAGATCAAAGTAAAATGATGCTTTAGTTTATGTCAGTGACTGAACCAGTACAAATGAGTATCTGTCTCTGTCACATCTTGCACTCATAAAAATCATTTAAATCCTAAGGAATGGAATTACTTTTGCTAACTGTTCTTCAGAGAACTGTTCCCCTGACTAGATGACTTAGGCAGTAATTTTGTTTATCCTCTTGAAGTTCAGCTTGTGTTTACAAAGCAGAAAACTGCATCAATTGGAGAATGTGGTCTTCTGTGTTTACAACCTTTTCTCAGCACTTCTGATGACATAATTTATTCTACTTCCATTACAATCAATGGCAAAGCTCTGTTTATGCCACTGACTGCAGGAACTGGCCATTAATATGTTAATTTCTAATCTCTCCTTCCCTTAAAAATTCTACCATCTGTTTTTTTTCTTTTTCTGTTTTGAATTTAAAAAATGTGTTTTATAGATGTATTTTCAGTTACTAATGTTATTACTTTCCTTATGCCTGAATCTCTTCAGCTGAACTTTCCAGATGGTATCCAAGATCCAAGCATCTTTACTTTGGATTCTTCATTTTAAAGTTGCTACTGCATGATAAATATTGAATTAGAATAACAACCTTTCTCAGGTACCAAAATAGCTCACCCGTCTGATCTCATTATTTTCCTCCATTCTTTCTCTAAATCTAATGGCTTTCTGTCCTCAAATTGCAGTGCTTAAAATATCTATGACTCATTAATTGTAAAAAAAAATTGTCTTTTTATTCATTAGTAGTAGAGCTTTTCATTGAATGTCCCAGCAGTGGCCCAAGACAATTTAGATAAAAACCATTATTTCTTCTGTCTAGACAGGAATTAATTTGTAGTTTTGCCCTTTTGCATGGGAACAGTGGAGAATTTTTGTCATTTGATGTAATACGGAAATGACTTTTGCCCCTTTAATCTGCAGATTAGATATTGTCAACATTTCCTTTACGACCAAGGTGGTCAAAATTCAGCCAAGTAGTTAAACAGATGTTTTTTCTTAATGATGTAATTTTACAGTAATTATGAATGTATTCAAAGTTACACTTGGGTTCAATACATTGGCTTAGAGGGCTTTATTATTTGAATTGAAAGAAAAGAAATTAATTTTCTTTCTTTAAGCAAAACATCACTAGGCTTCATTTTCCCTAGTAGAGAATTCACACTAAATACACATCACTAATTCTAAGCCTAAAAATAAACTTCACTCCATAACTAATACTGAGTAGCAGACAGAATCATCAAACAAGAAAAGACTGCATGACTTGTGATATTCAGTAACTAGAGGCATCAATAAAATACATATTTAATCAGAAGTATTATAGAACGTATATTGTTATACATTTTATATATGTTCCATAAGTTTATAGAACACACATAGACCTATTACAGGTTTTCTTTCTCTTCTCAGAAAACTTTATAATAGCATCCTTATACTCAATGAAAGAAAACAAGAAAAGTTCATTTGGTTAGAAAAGTTAAGGAAACAACTTCCATTTTTCAGAAATGCAATTTGACATGAACATAAACATTTTATAGTTCCCATACTGAATCTTAAAAATCTTTGAAGCTAGTCAGGCTAAGCATGGTAACTGCCAAAATTTATGCTGAAAATGTTCAGTTACAGGATGTCTAGTTTATTTTTCCAGTCACTTCTTTTGTGTCTGATTTCAAGCTACTTTTTCAGCTACAGTAGAAATGTGTGCAAATATGCTTGTAGTAATGCTACATAACATCAGTGCATTTTCTCTTCAGTAATTTCTAGCTATGGCCAGGCTCTGATATTTGCATCTGTGGTCGGTTCTTTTCAGGCGTAAATATGTCTTACACATACTATCTGTAGTCCTACAGTAAGTGTTTGAGCACAGCAGTGGTGCACCCAAGTGATTTTCTTCCTCATGGAATCATGATGAAAGCAATTTATGGAACATATCTATGGCATACCATCAGCAGTGTATACGCAAGGTCCCCCAGAGCCTGGTTCTTTGGAATGTATCCGTCATTCCTGGGAATGATACAACTGACACAGACAACATCCCTGGTAAACTGCCACATGAGTATATGGTACCAGACAAAGGAAAAAAAAGTGTGAAGTCAAGTACTTGTCCTTCCCACTTGCTAATGCAACAGCTGGCCATATAAGTGCAATGAAAGAGAAGACAAGCTATGCTATGAGAGGTAAGAGTAGAAAATCTCTTAATCCTGTTCTGCAACCAGAAGAACCCCCAAAAATACTAGATATTAAGAGCAGCATTAATAACAAATAAGAATATTCACAGGAAATTTATCTAAGGACATGTGAAGCAATTAGATTATTTCTTCTAATTCTCATGTCTCACAGGTTACTGAGAAATTTTAGTTGTTTTACAATGAAAAGTGCTTTTGTAATTGTCAAAAATTTGTTTATGAGCGATGTATGCAGATTCTGTACTTACACACATACTTCTGTCCTTCTATTATATTTTCTACTCAGATAAATCATGTTTTTCAACACTTTTTCTACTGGACTAAACTAGCCATAGGTTTTTACTCTCATATTTTAAAATACATTCTCCATTCATCTTCACTTCTTCTAATTCAAACATACCACATAGGACGAGAACCAGAGGGAACTACAGGTCAACTAACATTGCCTTCTGCAAAATTGTTACTAAGATTTCCAGGCTATTTATGTATATATGTATGCATTTATTTATTTATTTATTTTAGCTGAAGTTTTAGAAATTCACTACAAAAACAGCAGTACATTGGCAAATATTATCATCACAGTTTCTCTTCATCTGTCACAGCGTCTAGAAAATTAGCCCCTAGTTTAGAGAGATATTATGTACTTCATATTACGACACAATTTCTGTGATATGAATCTTCAGCACAATTTTTTTCCTTCCAGTCATAATCCGCTCTCCACAGTATTGGTCAAACTATTCAACCTTGTGTTTAACATGGCTTTCATAACCTACGCCTGAAAACATAGTGAATTAGGAATATATTAAACATTTATAGCAGGACTGAACCTAAGAAATACTGCAACCTCCCTTTCCTTCTGAAGCCTGCATTCAATAATCACCAAGAAGTCTTTATATCCATTTTATATTTTTTTTATTAACAGATGAAAGATCTCCAACATGAATTTTTTTAAACAGTATCATACTGTGTAGATATCAAGTCTTTTCAATTAACCTTATCTTACAAATTATCCTATTAGAAAATATGTTTAATAACTCTATTTTGATATATCTTCAATAATTCCATTTGTTTTATATCATTGTCCATTTCCTTGTCTCTGATAATACCGATGTCCTTGATAAAAACTATTAAAAAAAATAAATTCATGATCCTTATAATAAAGTAGCAGACTTATACTTGTCCCATTCTGATTAATTTTTTTTTATCAGACTAGTGGGTTTTTTTTCCCCTACTATATTCCTGGGGTATATTAATGTGCTATTTAATATATTAATTCTTTTAGTAGTCTGAATATAGATTTTTCAGCTATCCAATATAAACACTACAAGAAGACCAAAGTCGACTCAGAGCTCACATACAATTTTTTAATATCCTTTTCTCATTGTCTTTAGATCACATTTCCATTGGTGTTACATGCATCATCATCATTATTGAAACAAAAGCAAAACCTGTATTCAGTATGTTGGCAACACCCACAACATTCCTGATCCTTGTCTTTTATTCCATGGACTCCAGTCCTTTTATGGTTTCATCCTCTTTCCATATATGTCTGTGAAAAATCTTTTTACCCTTCATTTTATTTTCATTAATTCTTTGAACTTTACTTGTTGAACTTCTGAGATACATCTGTCCTGACCATAGACTCACAGAGCCACAGAATGGTTGAGGCTGACCTTGGGCAGTCACCTGGTCTAACCATCCTGCTCAAGTAGGGCACCTTGAGCCAGTTGCCAGGACAACATCCAGGTGGCTCTTGAATTTCTCCACAACTTTGCTGGGCAAACTGTACCCGTGCTCAGTTACTCTAACAATAAAGTAGATTTTCCTAAAGTTCAGAAGTCCTGTCAGTAGATACCACTGTAAAGAGCCTGACCTCTACTCCCTCCCTTCAAATATTTATATACATTGATGAGATCCTCCTAAGGTGGAGCTTGCAGGACAAGGGGAAATGGCCTCAAGTTGAACCAGGGGAGGTTTAGATTGGATATTAGGAAAAATGTCTTCTCTGAAAGGGTGGTTAGGCATTGGAATAAGCTTCCCAGAGCAGTGGGCCATCCTCAGTTTATTATACGTGTAGACACTGGATGCCCTGGGTCTGCTAGATAGCTTTCTCATCAGCCTACCTCTCACCGGACAAGAGAACTGCACTTATTAAATTCTTTGCTCTTGCACAGGAAAATCTAAGAAAAACTCTTTCACCCTATGGGCAGCCTTACACTAAAGTACTCTTGGAGTTTTTTCCCCCAAATTATTTTTTCAAGTAATATGAACAGCATGAATTATTATTATTATTATTATTATTATTATTATTATTATTATTATTATTATTATTATTATTATTATTATTATTATTATATTATTTCCTTATTTTTGGTCTTATTTTAGCTTGCTTCTAAACAGCTTTCCTCACTCAAAGATGTTGTTAATATTATGCTTCAGGTAAAGTAACCAGAAAGTGGAACTTCAGTGAAAGTTAACCATTCTATTTTCCATTTTCCTAAAGCTCTTTAATTAATGCCTATGTCTAGTAGCTCCTGCATACATTGAGCTGAACCATATCCCATGTCTGTAATTGTAGGGGAGAAACAAAAAAGTATGTATGTAGCACAGAGCATTTTTGAAGCTGTACTACTATGCCATACGATGTGTGTATTCTCCAGTACAAAGAGTTTATATATTAGATTTATACATCAATTGTCTTCATTTTATTAACTTGAAATATTTTGACCCTTTTAATAAGCAGCAAAACCTTATTTTAACAGATAGTTCTGCTTTCTGGACTCCCTGTCGATTTTATGTTTTATTTTACATTATATTTAATATTCCAAATTAATGCCATGAGGATGTTTGAATGAGATATCCACTTAGTTTCAAAAAATGTCCTGGAGCAACTCAAAATGTAATATTTTCAAAGGGTAGAAATATTTTTTTCCATACACTAACACAAACCCATATTTTCATAAATTTGCCTTAAGCTGGCACAAACTTTCTTAAAAGACTGCTTTGTAGGAGCTAAATCTAGAGCTGAACCTATTTCTGCTATGATAACTTCACTTCAACTTTCCCTAACATCTGACAAGAATAGGGGATCTCTTCTGCAGTGCAGTGAAAGGCATATAATTTAAGAAACTGTTCCTGTTTACCAGCTGTTAATATATTCCAGATTCTTCTAGCAATTATTTTTCACTTTTGGAAGACTCTAACTTTTGTTAGCTACTACTGCATGGCAAACACTTAACAGAGTTAAATTCATTCATAGTGAATACCATGCTGAGGATTTTTTTTGTTGTTCTGCTGTTGGAACCAAGAGCGTATTAACACTGAGTAGCATGAGGCTGAAACTTGTTAATGTGCATAGATGTGGCTTATTGGTAATACCCTACTGCAGATTTCCTTCCTACAGCCTCATCTTCTGCATCATTTTAATTATGTACTTTTTCTGTAAACTTCTTGCAAAGTTCCTACAAGTCTTCTTCAGCACTGTTCTTCCACCTTCATTGGCATGCTTGCTTCTTCAGTAAAGTTGTTGGGATGTGCATTCAAACCTCTGCACCTTTGCTGTGATTCTGCCAGCACCAGTACTTTTTTCTGGGACCTAAGAGCCCTCTTACTCTCCTGTTATGTCTCAAAGGGTTCTGAATAGTCAGATGATTTTTGAGCTCCGAAGACTGCTTCAGAATGTATAAAATTTTGTTGATATTTGAAATTTGGACTATCATGTTATAATGATTCTGCTCACATTACAATCTTTAAATATGATGTTTTCATTGCTACAGAAATGTCCCTCATCTGGAAGTATTATCTGAAGTTGTATTTCATTAGAAAATTAATCCAAAGTACAAACACATCTTTTTAAATGTTCATAAATATGATTTTCAACTTCCACTTCACCTTTACCTCCAGTGTTAGCATTTGATATTGATGTTCTTTTGTTCTGTACCCACAGCATATCTATTTCTCTCTTATGTGCCCGCAGTCTCTACAGCTAGCATCATCCCTTAAGTAGGTCATGCAATGTTCAACCAAAAAAATGTCCCTCCTGTGTGTTAAAAGTGCCAATGGAGGTAGCTCCAATGAGTCACTTACATGCACATTAAAAGAGAGATCAAGAGGAAAGAAACTGAGAAGGACATTAAACATACTTCCCTGATGAGTGAAATTGCAACACTATTATTGTGCAGCTACTTTAACTCCTTTTTCTATCATTGTGGCAGTGGAAATACATAATCAAAGTTGTTCAGGTTTGGAGTTTTCCTAAATTTTGAAAGTACCTATTATAAGGTAGATTCAATTTATGCTCGTTACCCCCCATCTTACAGTTTTAACCATGTTAGAAAATGATAAGAGGGATAGAAGGAAAAGGGGTAACATTTGAAAGAATAATATGAAAAATGATCATGTTAAAGGCGTTGTATTTTAAAAAGACCTTGAGAATGAACACCTTACATATTATAACTGCATTTAAAGACTTTTAGCAACATTTATCTCCTTTCTACATTTTTAAAGAGTTGCAATTTAGTCAGATCCCATTCAGTTAGATATCTGTTAAGTACCCAATGGAAATGATCCTCAGAAAAGGTTGTTTTTCCTAACCTTGATCTGAACAGAATGATCATCTTTCAGATGACTGAATAGTCATCTTTCTCTAAATATATTGTCTGTACTTCAGCATAAAGCTCATTTCTCAGACTCTTTTGCTTCTCTTCTAACAGAAGATTTAAAGAAACACTACAGCAGGAAAGATATCTTCATGTTAGGCTAGAAGTAGAAAGTACTTAGTACATATCAATAATCTTGATATCTGGTATGATAAGCCAAAGAATCATAGAATGGTTGAAGTTGTAAGGGGCCTCTGCAGACTGTCTCATTCAGCCCTCTGCCCAAAGAACCAGTTAGAGCAGGTTGCCCAAGAAAAAGTCCAAGGTATCGAAGTTTTGAATACTTCCAAAGATGGGGACTCTACAGTCTCACTGGACATACTATTCCAAAATCTGGTAACTCTCACAGCAAAAAGTGTGGGGTTTTCAGTCACAGGTTTAAATGGATTTCCTATATCTTAATTTCTCTCCATTGCCTCCAATATCCATTTTTCCTGGATAACACAGAGAACAGTCTGGCTCCAAATTCATTACTTCCCTCTTTCCCTGCTCAAGTCAGGTGTTCCCATATATACATATATATACGTATGCATAAGATTCCCCTGAACCTTCTCTTCTCCAGGCTGAACAGTCTCAAGTCTCTCAGCTTCCCCACAGTGACTTAAACTGAGGGAGAGTGGCTCTTTGCTAGTCTCTCTCCAATAAATCCATGTCCATGGGTGCCCAGAGCTGGATGCACACTTTAATTGTGGCCTCATCCACAGTAAGGGGCAGAATCACCTCCCTCGACCTGCTGGCAGCACTTTTTGTAATGCAGCCCAGGATACCATTAGCCTTGTATGCTGCAAGGGCACACTGCTGTCTCCTTTTCAACTTGGTGTCTCCCAGTGCCCCAGGTCCTTTTTTATAAAACTGCTTCCCAGATGGTCAGCAACAAGCATTTAGTGGTACAGGAGCTTATTTCTCCACAGGGGTTTCCCTGGGAAAATGTGCATTTGATTTTGTTGAACTTCATTAGATTCCTATCTGTCCAAGACTCCAGCCTGTTCATCTGAATGTCAGCATACCCATTGGGTGTATCAGCCTCTCCTCCTGATCTTATGTCATCTTCAAACTTGCTAAGGGTGCATGCTATGCTGTTCTCTGGGTCATTAATGAAGATGTTAAATAGCATGGGCTATTGATCCCTGATACACACTGCTGGTGAATCTTTTTTTTTGTTTGGGTTTGGTTTGTGGTTTTTGTTTGTTTGCTTGTTTGTTTTTTGCTTGAGTTTTGGGGTTTTTTTGGTTTTGTTTTATTGGGTTTGCATGGCCAGTGGGGTTGGGCTACAGGGGTTGCTTCTCTGAGAAGCTGCCAGAAGCTTCCCCCATGACCAACAGAGCCAATGCTTGTTGATGGTCAAGGCTGAGCCTCTGCTGGCCTCTCTGATAGCATATTTAAGAAGGTAAAAAGTTATTGTGCCTATGTAATTGTGCTGAGAGAAGAGGGGAGTGAGAATATCTGAGAAAAGCAAATCTGTAAACAACAAGGTAAGTGAAGTAGGAGGAGGAGGAGATGATCCAGGCACTGGATCTGAAATTCTCCTGCAGCCTCTGCCCCTGCAGCCCATGGAGGTCAATGTGGGTGCAGAGCTCCACCTGCAGCCCATGGAGGAAGCCCATGCTGGAGCAAGTGGATGCCCAAAAGAAAACTGTGAACCTGTCGGAGGCCTATGCTGGAGCTGCCACCTATCAGAGACCTGCTGACCCACAGAAAGAGTATCCCATGATGGAGCGGGTTTGCTGGCAGGACTTGTGACCATGTGGGGGACCCACACTGGAGTAGGCTGTTCTTGAAGGACTGTGCACCATAGGAAAGGGACCCAGCTGGAGCAGTTTGTAAATAACTGTAGCCCATGGGAAGGACTCCCATTGGAGAATTTTCCTGAGAACTGTCTCCCATGGGAGGGACCTCATGCTGGAGCAGGGGAAGGACTGCCCTGAGCAGTGGCAGAATCAGCATGTTATGAACTGACCATTAGCCCTGTTTGCCTTCTCCCTGTTCTGCTGGGGAGAGGAGGTAGAGCTCAGGAAGGAGGGAATGGTGGTGGAAAGATGTTTTTGTGATTTGTTTTACTTTGCATTATCCTGCTTTGATTTTGATGAGTCATAAAATCACTTAATATCCCCAAGTCAAATCTGTTTTGTTGATGATGTTGATGAGTGAGTGATCTCTCCCTGTCCTTATCTCAACTCATGAACCTTTTGAAATATTTTCTATCCCCTGTCCAGTTCTGGAGGGGAGTGATAGGGCAGCTTTGGTGGGCACCTGGCATCAAGACAGGATAAATCCACCACACCTCCAACAGGACTTCATTCTGCTGATTGCAACCCAAGTCCCTCAGCATCACACAAAGTCAGCATATGGTTGCTTATACAGATTTAACTGAAGCTTTATCATCACTCCTAATGCCACAGTGGTGTTCAGTTTTTCACAAGAAATCAACAGCTAATTTAAAATACTTTGAAACACTGTTAATCAGACTTGAAGTTTTTAATTACACACAATAATTTTGTAATGTTTTAAACATAATGTATTTATGGAATAATTAATTTATTTGTATGCAAGTAAATGTAATCATATTAATGCTATAAAGACAAATTAAAGCACCATATTTCTTCATTATATAAATATCCAACTCCAGAATTGAAATATCCCCTAATGTAATTAGAAATAAATGCAGCATTTTCCAAAAGGCATATTATCATCACTAGCACATAATATTGCCAAGCTATTAACACAGTCCCTAATTCTGAGTAAACGACTCATAAAATTCCAAGGGGATCAAGGGGAGAAAAAGATTAGAGAAAGCAGCTCTAGAAGAGCAGTTTCATATACTTCAACACAAGTTGGCATGCATTTGGACATCAGACTATCAGAATACATGATGAACTCCTCTTCACAGATATGGGGAACCATGAATTTAGGCACAAGTTCTGTGTGGGTGTCTCATAGGTCCCATCATGGGCACTGCAGAAGAGGAGACAAATCTGGAAATAGCTACAAGATTGTTGTTGAAAAGACACCTACATTGGTAGAAAGAAAAACTGTTTTGTTCAGTACCAAGAAACTTTCCAGTTTGCTTTTGGTCTTGAACTTTTTTAACCAGTGAGGAAAGACCAGTCATAGGTGGAGCCAGAAATTAGCAATGTGAACCATCAGGTGACAGAATCATTTAGGAAGGCATGGAGGAACATGAAGCTGTAGGAAATAAGGCACTATGATCCATCCTGTGTTGGTGGTCTAGTAACATCTGACTTGTCCAATACTGGACCAATGAACCAAGCAAGGGAACATGACAAATACTGGAGACAGATGTGCTGTCCTTCCCCCATTCTAATGTAACCTTACTTAATGTTTCCTGTTATCTAAAGTAACCTAAAATCTGTCTTGGCTTTCAGTGAGTGATGTATCTAAAGGTCATATCCCACCTAAATCATTCTATGGTTATACAGGTTTGTTTTGTTTTTTTTTTTTTTTTTTTTTTTTTTAGCTTGCATGATATTAAAAAAAAATATTACATGATATTTACATAAGTAGTTGTGTGATTTAGCCTGCATTCAGGTAAATGTTCAAGTAGTGCACTGTTTATTTCTCCTTAGCTCTCTCTTCTGTGGTCACTCAGATCATAAAACAAGATTGAGAGGATAGACATCTGCTGACAATGCTTCTAATGTATGAAGTATCTGAATCCAAAGGAAGGGTCTGAATCCAAAATCTCTAAATTGAGGACAAGTTAGCCTTGTCGCAGTTCTCACTGGGAAATCATCTGCACAAGAAAAAAAAACTTCTAATGTTTCTCCAGTACCATATTTCCAAATTGCATCAGTTTTCTCAGGCATGATGTCCACTAGTACACCACTATGCTCAACTTTATAAACACTATCTGGTCTTTAAGGCCAGAGATATAAATACTAAGAGCTTAATGTTTGGCAAAAGAGAAAATCTGAGTTTTTTCATCTCAGTGCTAGCTACACATATCCTTCCTCCACTGCATGAAATAACCTTTCTTTGAGATTTTGGAATCATGACTAGAAAACTCTTTTCTAGCCCTATCATTTCTACATTAACAGTAGTCTGTATTTTAATACATTTTGTTGCTTGCTCAATTTCTGGGTGAACAGGAAATGTGTCCCAAAGACCTGGGCCCAAGTTCGAGTGTCAAATACTCACTTGTGTCTATCTGTCTCTTGTGCATACCTGTTGCTTTTGAAATTGCACAAAGCAGAAACCGAGGAAATCAGCACTGTGGATGGTCCAGAAAGATAGTGCTCAAACTTGGTTCATAATATTTTTCTTTAGTAACACATATATACTGAATTATTTTCCTTAAAACTGATGTTAAAACTGGATCTTTGAAGGAAAACCTCTGAGACAAAGAATTTGTTCATGTATGGTGAAAATGTTTCATACTAATTATTACCAAAAACATTATTTTACTGGTTAAATCTAGATGAAAAAGGGAAAGTCTGACTTGCATATGACTTCAATGTTCATTACATCAGAATCCATTTTCTATTAATATCCTTTAGCATTCTATGGTAAACAAACAAACAAAAAGTGTTACTCTAAGCTTTGAAATATTATAGTAAGAAACTTGTTTTCTGTGATATTCAGTATCTCAATAAAGCAGACATCTACAGGTATGTGTTATGCATTGCAGCACTAATTTATATGTCTCAGCACTTCTACTAGACTTGTGCACTAAGTCTAATAGACTGTTTTATGCCCGGTTTTATCCATTAGTTGCTGATGATGTTCTGTGATGAAGACTAGACCACAATATATGGTTAAAAATGAAAATTACTGTTTTTGTAAACTCTTCACTTCTGCTAAGTCTCCCTAAGCAACTGATTCTTTACTTACATGACTTTATTCCTTCTTTTGAAGTATCTTGTTCCATTCATGGAGGACTTTGTGCTCTTCTTGTAGAACTTTCTCCTGACTTCCTAGGGCCTTTTTCTCATTTGAAGGGCCATGGTCCCCTTTCGGAGAGAAAATTTCTCCTCATTGAGGGAATTTTTTTCTTCACAAAGAGCTTTTTCCTCTACCTGTATGGCTTTGTTGTCCTCTTGAAGAGCTTTAAACTCGTCCTTGAAGGCTTTGTATTTTTCCCATAAAGTTAAAAATCTCCTACTGAAGAGCTTTCCTTCAACTGAAATGCTTATTCTTATCCTTTGTGAGTCTTAATCTCTTCTCTGAGGGCTTTGTTTTTGACAGAAAACCTTTTGCTCTTTCTTGAGGTGCTTTGTTTCCTCTGAAGAGAGGAAGTGTCTTTGGACACTTTGATTCTCCTGATAATAGGCTTTGTTCTCCTTATGAAAAGTTTTGTTCTTTTGCTGAAGGTTTTCATTCTCTTCTCAAAGGACCAGATTCTCCTTCCAGTTTATTAAAATATAACCAGTTTGGTTATATTGTGCCATATGAGAGGAGGTGGCAAATGGGGGCAGAAGAGACAAATTGCTGATTTTCTTTGAAGAGTATTTATCTTTTGAGTCAGCCAATTTGTCACTTACCTGCATCACTCAGGGGCCATGCTATGGTCCAGGTGGGTGGTTCCACCTATAATATGCAATACTCTTGGAAATGAGAATAGAGGTTGGACATCCATGAATAAGTACATATAGTAAGTACTTACTTAAGTAAGTACATAAGTACTTACTTACATATAAGTAAGTAAATACATGAATATAGCACTAAATCCAAAATAAAAATAATGGTAAGTTAATATTGACATTTGACACTGTCTATTTTTACATGCGTGAGATATACACAGCAAATTAATTTCACAAGGTTAAGTTAATTATACTGAAGAAAGAAAGGAAAATTATTTTCTTTTAGAGTTTAAAAACTTTGGTAATCCTTCTCATTATATAACTTGATTATATAACTGAGACAAGGTGCCATTAAACACTTTCAATTATTATTTATTCCTTATTCTACCCTTCTAAGTCAATGTTAAAATGTTTAGATTGGAGTGAAAGTACAGGCCTTTGAAAGTAGGACTATTCAAAGTTTAATTTCAATATAAAAGTCAATACTGTAAAATTATATATATTTTGTATGTATGCCTAGTGTTTGCTAGGAAACACTAAAAAATTAGCTACTATGACAGTCAATCATATAATTTATATATACAGCCAAATACATACATATATATATAAAATAAAGAAATTTCTAGATGTTCTGAGAAGCTATATTATATGTCTGGAGTATCCAGCAGAAAAATTATGATAAATTAAGGTAATCATACAGTAGTTACTGTAGTGTTATCCTTGAATCAGTTTGCCATCTGGCAGCTCATGGAAGATCTGTCAGGTGAGGTTATCCTCAATTATGTCATTTCAAAAGGCATAGTGGCAGTGACACAGCAATGAATGGCATTGGTGATCAAGAGTTTTGTTCATTTGAGGGGAATTATAAGGATTTGTGGGGTTACGATTCTCTAGCAAGTCAGTCTTTGTTTTTATCAATACTTTTTTTGTGTTTCTCCATTCCTTATTTTCATTCAAAACATTATTGTCCAGCTGGTTAAATGGGGCTTTTTTTGTGATTGGTATTGATTGTTAGCTGCCATAAATGTTTTCTTACACAGACTCTGAGAGCGAGCTTTTACTCCTAGCTATCTCAGCACAAATTTGGGGTACTATTTGGAGTTATTTCTAAATTACAGAATCCCATAGATGAAATAATAGATGGTCTTTATAACATACAAATTAGATAGGATTAGTATTTGAAATTACAAATGTTCAAGTAAATTTTGCAAATGCACAGGAAAAGTGAAATTAAATCATAAAAGAACATGATGGTAGGGTGCCTGCAACCTTCATTGCCTCCCAGACAACATACTTTTTTTTCCAACTGAAACAAGACTCATGCATTTTATGGCAACCACTTTGCTTTGTTTGAAAAACACAACGAATTATTTTAGACACATGAACATCTTAGATTACATTGGTAACTGGTCTACTATTTATGTGTTTGGGGGGGCACTCCAACTAAAGTATAAATCTGTTTCCAATATTTGTTATCCGATCAAAGCAACTGATACATTGGGATTTTATTAATCATACACTGTGTGCTCAGGATATTAAAAAAAGTCCAGTGAGATTACAATGAGATTTAACAATTCTGTTTAAATCATTGCACACATCACATCCTCTCTTTATACTCTCTCAGCTCTCTTCTGTATGTTAATTAGGTAGGGGACTGAAATATGGAGTGTAAAATGCTCAGTAATCTCAGGAGATGAATATACACAATTCCCACTGAAAATTTTACTGGATGATCAACCCTCTGAATCCTTTTCTCCAGGATATTTGATTCTCCTGTCTGCTCATGCAAATTAAATAGGCAATGCAGATGAGTAATACCGAAACATATAATATCAAACAAGATCAGTATCTTGGGTTCATGTATCTTTCCCTGTCTTTTTACCTCATTTTAACTCTTCAAGAACAATTTAAATCTTATTTCTTTCATGCTTATCACCAATATATGTCTGACTATTACAGCTTAGTTAATCTTCTGCTCCCTTAAAAATGTCATAGCAATTAAAAAAAATGTAGCTCATGTAAGTCAGTACTTGTTGTAGTTGTTCTCATGTTAAAATGTAAAGTTTAAAGCAACACTGGTTATTTTGACAAGTAGGCCACTTCCTTTTATAATTTAGGAATACAAAAAATTTGTCAGTTTCAAAAAGTGGCAAAGGATAAGGCCATCTTTCCTCCTTAACCTGCAACAGGAAAGAAAGAATAATCTGAGCTTGGAAAAGAGCAAATTTTATGAACCCAGTCCAGAGCTGGACTAAAACAATGCAGCTATAATTATACTAATAACTATTTATTTCACTAGAAATTATTAACATTATTTTCCCATTAATGAAACAAAATTACTAAAATAGTAATGTGCCTGAGAGTATTGTCTAAAATGCTTCTTGAACTCTCTCAGGCTTAGTGCCGTGATCACTTCCCTGGGGAGCCTGTTCCAGTGCCCAGCCACCCTCTGGGTGAAGAACCTTTTTCTAATATTCAATCTAAACCTCTCCTGACACAAATTCAAGCCATTCCATTGGGTCCTGTCACTGGTCACCGCAGAGAAGGGATCAGCACCTGCCCCTCCTCTTCCCCTCATGAGGAAGTTGTAGACTGTGATGAGGTCTCCCCTCAGTGTCCTCTTCTCCAGGCTGAACAGACCAAGTGACCTCAGCCACTCCTCATGTGGCTTCTCTTCAAGGCCCTTCACCATATTCATTGTCCTCCTTTGGATGCTCTCTAATAGCTGAATATCTGTGAGTTAAGGTAATGGGAGTATAACATTGCAATGCACACTGTAGATGATTCTTTCAAGGGCACAATGTATGTAAGACCTTATATAATAGTGAAAATAATGGCCTAAGCAAACTGTGATTGCAGATTACCAGTTCTTAATTCTGGTTGTTCTGATTAGACAGTAAAAATTACTTTTTTCAAAATAAGAGTTTAGTCTAGAAATTTCACATTACAGACTTTTTATGACACCCACTCTGAAGGGCTATTTAAGAAAACAGAGTATATGGCACCCATGAAAGATGCAGAAAAAATATTTGAGTTCCGTCAGTAAGCCAGGCAAAAAGTCAACTATAAACCAGTTTCACTTACAATGTTTCTTAATGCCCCAACTACTCACACTTATCTCTGCTGCTCAGTGGAAATGAGTGGCACAGCAGGTATATTCTTAACATTTCAGGTGAAACTAGCTAACAATTCTGATCAAACTCTGACCTCAAATAGCTAGGCCTCCCAAAAAAAAAAAAAAGAAGAAAGAAAAAAAAAAAAGGAAAAAGTCAAGTACATGAAAAGAAAAACAGCATAGTTCAAAAAATATACTTTGAACACATATTATAGCTTCTGTTGCACATGCCAGTTGCTGTTGTATAAACCTAAAAACTCAAACTGGAACCTAAAAACCTAGCTGCCATATTTGGCCCATCTGGCACTTTTACTATTCTGACAATTTTATGCTGATGTGGCTTCTTTTTTAGGTCATTCAAACTCATGATTTTCTCTCCCAAGTGTATATAATATTTATGTTGTTGCTTCCAGGAGACTGAAAAGCTGGACTAAGACAGATCTTTGTTCTACCTGCCGGAGATTAGTGGAGTACCGCAGAGAGCAAAAGCTGATGGTGCTGTACATCTGTGCATTCAACATTCAGTGGCACTAAGCCACTAGTCTCTTTTCTGCATGACCAACTGACTAATTACTTTACTTGGCCCTTTTGAGTCCCTTCAATTAATGCAATGCACAGTTGCACACACTAATGGAGTCACCCATACAGAACAGAGTCTGGGCCAGAATTAGGCTCTAAGTCCCAGAAGCACCTGTTCCAAATACAAAGTGTCCAGATGGCCTGGTCTTTGTGGGAAAGTGTCAAGAATTGACTTATCTGTCTTTCTTATGTTTGGTTTAAGGTCATAAACATGATTCTTCTGAAGCAGAAACTGATCACAGAGGAAGGAAGGAGGGAGGGAGGGAGGAAGGAGGGAAGGAGAGAAGGAGGGAAGGAGGGAAGGAAGGCAAGTAAACTAGAAAAATAGGAGCTTTCAGTAATGCATAAACCAGATGGTTATTACTTATACTGTTATTAAAAATGTGCATGATTTGTTTTATTTAAATGCTCTTATTAGGAAACCATGACTGCCATTGTTTCTGGTTATTGCTTGAGATATCCTAACTGCTTTTGGGGTCTGACTTAAAAGTCTGTATTTCTTTCTTCATCTAATGCAGCTGAGAAGGCATGGAATGCAAACTCTATGGTTATTGCCAATGCAGATAAAAATGCTCATGAATGAAGCAATGCACTCTTAGAAAGTGAAACTCAAATAAATTATATTAATTAAAAAAAAAAGAGAGAGAAAAAGAAGAGCAGTGGTTTTTAGCATTTCTAAGCAAAACCAAGGTAAAATAGCTGACTGGAGATTAAAGTTTGAATTTACAAACTGTGGAATTTACAGCCACTAAATATTTCACATTTTTATGGTTTGCAGCTGTGTTTATATAAATCTATCTGACTATATTGAAGGCTGCATTGTAATCACAGGCTAATCACATTTGCCTGCCCAGAACACAATAACAATGAGCTCCACTGGGTGATTAAGATTTACAAAATGGAACAGGTTTTGTATTTATCCTAAGGTTTTTTCCTTCGTTCCTACTGATGCCTTAGGATTTTCATGTATTTGTAGTTTTTTATACTTCTATGTAGTTTCTCACATTTAGAGTAGCTAGCAACCTCTCGCCCTGTGCTAGCTGTCTCTTAAGAGTCAGATAATAACTGGAACACCATGCCTGGGAAACATGTACCAGAGCTAAGACAATTAGATACCATGTTAGTCAAAACAAGAAAGCAAAGCCCAGCAACCTTGGAGAAGCTCCAATAAAGGAAAGTGGTGTGAAGATAATGATAAAGGATGAAGTAAGGGGTCTTAAGATCTCCAACTCAATTCTAGGAGAGGCATGCCATGGGGCAGAACGAAGGGAAGTTCTGGGTATGGACATTTCTTAGATTGGATGCGATCTTTAGATATGATAATTGAGTAGTGTTATAAAATTAGTGTGCTGCCATGTAGACAGGGAGCTTTCCCAGCTCTTACTCCTTGTTGACATTTCTCTCTCTCACACACACACACAAAAACACACACACTCTCTCTGCTGCCCAGCCTGGTGTGGTGCCCTATGTTCCCCACCCTGAAAGGGAGTGGGGGGCGCTCAGAAGAGCTCTGCTTGCAAAGGGAGTTTTCCCTCTTTTGCTTTCCTAAGGTGGGGGGAGAAGATGTTCTCCCGGGCTGGACCTCAAGAATCTCAAGTCTTGCTTGAAGGAAGATGAGACCGGTAATGGGAACTGGGTACCGGCATGAGTTGCTGGGGTAGCTGAGCTGCAGGGTTGCAGCTGCAAAAAGGAGTTTCTTCCTTGTTTATAGGAGGTTGGGAGGTGAGCTGACTTGGGCCCAGATGTTGCAAGAGCCAGTGTTCTCAGCCTGTGGGTGAAAAGGTCTTTCACGTGGGAGGGGCAGATCATTGTCCCTTGTTTGCTTCGGTAAGACATGGCAGAGTGGCTCAGGGGTTGGCTGGATACAGCTGGGAATGAAAGGGGCGCCTTTTGGATTAATTTCCTCTGCGTGTTTTGAAGCGGTGGTGCTTGGAAAAAGAGCTCACATGGTATTCCTGAGGCCATGAGTTCAACCTAGCAGCGGTCTTTTCTATCTGTTACTTGCCAACACATGTTGTACTCTTTTATACTCTTTTTATACTTTTATACTCTCTTATACTCCTTTATATCGTGTATCCCTAACCCCTGTAAGTAAAAGAACTCTTCTCTACTTTACCCACATAAAGTTGTCTTGGAAAGTTTTTTCCCTTCCTCCCTCCCTCCCTGCCTGCCTTCATGCCTTTATATACTCACTCAGTGTGAGAGGAGTAAGAGAAAGAAAGAGTGAGTTGATGTGGGAAGATGGCTGAGGGTAAAAATTAGAGGAAACTGAGAAGTTATATTCACATCCTAGCAAAAATTATAACAGTACAAAGATTATAGGGTAAAATGTAGCTGGATGGAATGTTGTTGGCATGCTCCACCATGATTCTCCATACAAAAAAAAAGAACCTGCTAACGGGGACAAAACAGAGGTTGGAGTGGAGTGAAGACACCATGGCCAGGCTCTGTAGTAGACTTTGCAGGGAGAAGAACTCTGTTACTTTGCAGCTGGTAAACCCCACAGCACCTGTCAACCAAGGGAAGTAGGAGAAGGTGTCCTGCTTCTAAGCCAACAACTGTGGTGAAATCACTCTCCTCAGATGAACTTGGTTCATTATAATCCGATTGTAATTGCACACCTCTGTCCCAAAGTTACCCATCTCCAAGATATGACCACTCCCTCCTGGGCATGCACCCTGTATTTTTTTTTACTGTATCTTTAAAAGCAAAGCGAGTGAATTTTACACCAATCAGCAGCAAAGGGATTTATGACTGAAGTCACTCAAGCTGCACCTCAATCATAGAATCACAGAATCAACTGGGCTGGAAGAGACCTCTGAGAACATCAAGTCCAACCCTTGATCCAACCCCGTGATTACCAGATCATGGCACCAAGTGCCACATCCAGTCTCATCTTAAAAACCTCCAGGGATGTTGAATTCACCACCTCTCTGGGCAGGCCATTCCAATGCCTGATTGCTCTCTCTGTAAAGTTTCTAATATTTCTAATAGCCAACCTAAATCCTCCCTGTCAGAGCTTAAGCCTATGCCCTCTTGTCCTGTTGATGGTTGCCTAGGAGAAGAGACAAATCCCCACCTGGCTACAACCTCCTTTCAGGTATGTAAGGAAAGAGAATAAAAGTAAGTTGAGAATAGGAGCAAATTAGGGAAGACTCCATCACAACTGCTGGGATCAGTCAACAGGTTGAACCTGCCTTCTTCCCCATAGGAATGCCTACTGGGTAAGAACCATACCCTAAACACACTGTACTTTATGAGGCATTAAAGCTTTATACTGCTTTAAATGTTTTTGCAGTCAGATACTATCACCAGCAATCTTTGAAACTGTCACAGTTTTATATTAAGAGAGTGTCATTCTGTAAACAGTTAGTGGTGGTCCTTCCAGGGTGCTAGCAGTTGCCAGCAGCAGGTAACACACTCGAATAAAGTGGGAAACATGTTGAGAAGTCTACCTTATGCTGTTGGCTTAGCCCTCTGAAAAGGGCAGTTGAATTGCTCTCTGATCCAGCAGGGCTGTTCAGTGACGGATCTCCAAAATGGGACACTGACAGACTGGTCAGTCACAAGGGTCTCGACTTTCCTGGGGCACTGACAGACAAATCAAACACTAAGGGTTGAGGAAATCTCCCCACACTAATGGTCGAGGAAATCTCTTTTCATGTGATAGCTGAAGAAGCAAAAGAAGAGGTTATTTCAGTAGAATGAAAAATTGAATAAAATGTATTTTCTGCCCACTAATTATTTCACTTGTATCAAATATTTGTTCTTCTACTTAATGCCTGTAAAATTTAAAAGCCTAAAGCCCTGACTGTCATACCCTTACATGTTCACTTAACACAAACAAAAAAGAAATTCAAATTGGCTTTCTGAGTTCTGAACTCAAATTTGAACAATACTAGTAATGAATTTATGCCAGTCACATTGGAATCATGCCTATTTTTATTATTCATAAGTACTGAAGTAACATTAACTGTTATAAATATGTAGGAGACATCCAATACTTTTAATCATAAAGTATAATAAAAGCTACCAGCAATAATTATGAAATTTTTCATAGTTGATGCATTATTTTCCTTGAATTTTTGAGAAGCATTAAAGTATACTGAGCAAAATTTCTGTATTTTCAATGACTCAAGAGATATATGCTACTAGAAATAAACCTAAGTTAATTGATTCATGTTCATATTCACATGTTTTAAAATATGATCGGTAATCAATATTTTACTGGATTTTTGGAAGACTTTTTTCACAGAACCATTTTTAAAATGTGAAGAGAGCATGGTAGTGGCATGACAAAAAGATACTATATATATCCCAAGGAGAGAAAATGCAGTGTGTACTTCTAACTGTAAAAAGTGATAGGAAAGCTAAACTGCTATTTTTGTAAAACATATGGAAATACAACACAGGGCAATGTTGTTAATACATCAGAAATGGTGAGTCATGCTTTGTTATGCTTCATCCTCATTTTGTTTACTTAGAAAACAGATGAAATACTGCATGCCTTAAGTTTTAAGCAAGAACTGTGGATCCACTGGGGCAGAGCTACAGCTGTGGGAATTTACCTGGACATTTTCTTCTAAAAGCATATCTGCACATTCACTTGGTTGTATCTGACAAGTCACATGTGGACCAGAGCTCAGCTTCAGAGCCTCTTATCTAGGAAGTGGGCAACATAAGGGAAAAATGATGGGCCAGATCCAACAGCCTGACAGAGGTGAGGCTGCTGCAGCTCCATGCTCCCAGCTGCAACCTGTAGCGAAGCTGAGCATGTACTCACAGTAGGCCTGTGCATATAGAGCACACATGTTCATCAAATATATCACAGAACCATAAAATGGTTTGGGTTGGAAGAGACCTTGAAGATCATTTAGTTTCATCGCTGCTGCCATGGGCAGTGTTGACTTTCACTAGCCCCATCCAACCTGGCCTTGAACACTTCCAGGGGATGGGGCATTCACTGGACAACCTGTTCCAGTGCCTCACCATGCTCACAGCAAAGAACTACCTCCTAATATCTAATCTAAACCTACTCTCTTTCAGTCTGAATCGATTCCCCTTTGTTCTATGTCACCACATGCTCTTGTAATTAGTCTCCTGCCGTCTTTCTTGCAGGCTTCCTTCAGATACTGAAAGGCCACAATTAGGTCCCCCCAAAGCCTTTTTTTTTTTTTTCTTGGGATGAAGAGATATATATATATATATGACTAAACAGAACAAGACAGACACATTCAGTACTTATACAAGCACAGTCACCATAAGCAGCCTTATCTTGCTCCCCTACCTAGCTGAGAAGAATGGTCTGCTAGTGAGTGTATATATCTTACACATGCACACAAGGTGGTTTCCTTCAGCAGCTGAGCTCAAATTCAGTCAATTCAGTAACTGCCCCTAGATTATAGTCACCCTGATTACTGGCATTTGGACATATGAACTCTTGAGGTTGTAGCCCCACTCATGTTTTTAGTATAAGAACACACTTCCTCCCCTCCCCACCTCCTCTCCCTCCCCTTACACATAAACACACACCTGATCAGGATTCTGCTCATTCTCCCAGTAATCAGTCTCCTATGACCTTGCTCTTGGAGATGCACCATGCCACCTGTCTCCCAGACTACTTCACCTACTCACTGGCTAGTCCAGCAGGATGTTTCCTAGTGATCACACACACTCACTTGCATGCCCATTCTCTCTACAGGTGCTAGCACCACTAATACAGGGGCCTGGTGACTCGACATCCTACTCCAGTGGCTGGTAGTTCAGTCTGCTTGGTCCAGGTTCTTCAGTAACTGGTACAAAGGACACATGGGTCCTGCAACCTGTGGTCTGACTCTAGCTGATACACTAAGATCCACATACATAGATACCCCACACCCACATCCCCCCAGTCCTCACAGAGAAAAAAGTGAGAAAGAAATTAATAACTAGTTGTGCTGACCAAGTACAGGCAAGAGTCCTGAACAGCAAACTATTGACACGACTAGACCTTTTTACCCTCTTACTCATTAATTTGTCCATTCTTCTTCCTCCCCAAATCACCTAAATCCATTTTTCCTTCCTTTAGTTCCTCCTCAAAACATTCCATATTGTCATGTGCACAGCTGAAACATTCACTCCCACAGCCACTATGTGTTTCTGTTATGAACTACCTTTGAAGATGGGATAACTGAAATTCTTGTCCAGAATAGATCCCTTGAGGTGGATTAGAGTAAAACAATGCTGAATGACTGGTGTTTTCCTATATAAATTGCAAGAATTACAATTTCATCTGTCACTCCTTGTGGGTCATGCCAAGTGTTCTGAGCTCAGATCATATGATAAGGAGAAGGGTTGGCATTATCTCTTTAGTTTCATCAGGAGGGGTCAGTTTTCATTTGACTCACTCTGGGTGGCCATTCCTTTTGCATACATCATTAACCTACTGAGGGTTAATGTCTTTCTCCCCTTTAACCTCCTCAGGGTTGGCTAGACTTTCTCCTGGAGTAAACCTTACACTAGAAAATCTTTCAACAGGTCTGATGTGCCTAGGTCAATTCCAAGAGGGAAAACTATTTCACTGTCATTATACCCCTAGGAGATCAATGTCCTTCTCCCCACTACCCCTACTTCCTACACAAGAAAACATTACAGTAGGTCTGGGTCACACTGGAAAAATCTGCAACAGCTTTCAATCACACCAATCACCCCCCACATCCAAAGGATCCTGTCCATAACATCAATTTAATATAATAACCCACCTCTGAAGGGGGTGGGGTAACTGAGGTTCTTTATAATAATAGATCCCTTGGGGTGGCTTAGAGTGAAATCAACTGAATGACTGGTATTTATATATTTATAGGTATAGCAGGTTTATTTTAGAACAATTTGGTTGCAATTGAAAGGAGGTATGTAGCCATGTTGATTATTATCTATATAGAAATATAAAGCTATCAATTAAGGAAATACATAAAGAAAAGGATTAGATAGTGAATAGGAAAGATATCACTGCCCATGGATCCATGACAAGACTTGATGTTACAATTCTGATGTCCGTTGGTCAAAGTGATGTTCACAGTCTTGATCCATCACGGGTGGGGGAAGCCCTTAAAACACAAAGTTCAAAGGGATAATATATGTTCAGGTTCAAGTGGGAATGCCCAGGTACCTCCTCTGTGGGGGGGACTTTTACACTGTCTATTGCAGCTGTGGATCATGCACAGTCTGGTGGAAAGCCCCAAAAATGAGTCTGGGAGTGCTTTGGGGCTCTTTGATGATTTATGGCCCCTTTTAAGACATGACTGCTCTTTGGCCCTGCTTTTCCCATCTGCGTAGCTGAGCCAGTTGTGCCTTATCAGAGGGAAATGGCGTGATAGAAGATGTTGGGGAATCACCTGTAGGTGAATGGAGAACCCAGTCGCTGAAACCAGCCTCGAAAGAAGAGGAATATTACGAATGGATGGAAATGTCGAAGACCTGATTCCATACCGATGAGTTGCTGCCGATCCCGTGTTAGGGAGCTGTTGTTTTTTAGAAGTTTTTCTGATATTTGTATAGTATAGACAGAATGCTAATGTATTAGTTAGACAGTTATCACTATTCTACTACTTTTCTACTGTTAATTATTGTGATTGGTTACTAGGGGCATAGTTACCGTGTCCCAGTTGGTTGTTATACTCCTAAAACCCCATTGGCTAGCTAGTGGTGCATTGCAGCGCCACCATATGAGACCGGCCACTCCCAGTTCTCCCTTATTTGTTGTAACCCCTCCTGCCCTTTCCCTTTCTTGTCATGCTCCGCCCTAATCTCCTCCCAAGTTCCAGAGCCTTCCTTCCCGACCCTATAAAAGTCCCATGCTCCCTTCAGTAAAGGTCCATCCCTGTTTTGAACCTGTCTTGGTGTGAAGCATTCCTTCTGTTCCTGACGGTACACGACAAGAAGACATCATCCCACCTCTGCAGGTTCTGTTTTTATCAGCTTTTTTTCCTTATGTGGCCAGAAAACAGCTTATTGACGACATCAGTCTCAGGTTATTAGGGATACAATAAGTTGCAGGGCTCAACCAGTTAATCTAAACAAAGCTCATTTTTTTGTGGTCGTTCTCTGGTGGTGTATGCGCATCCCCTCTGTCTTAAGGGAATCAGGGGTTTGGATATCACACACAAAAAACTCTCTTCCTCCTTTTTGTTTGGGGGGTGTCCCAACCTGGCCTCAGCAAAGCCCCCCATTGATTTTGCAAACGGCCTGTTCTTTGAGTCATTAACTATTGACATTTCAGTCTCTCATAGTTCCAAACTCAGGAAGCAACCCACCTCAGTCCAAAAGGAGGGCCATTGTTGTCTTATCTTGGTAGGTTTCACACATGAACATGGGGTCTGAGGCTTTTCAGAGACAGCCCAGGGACAGGGCCAGACAAGGTGTGCCTTCCTCTGAGTACTTAAATCAGGTTACTGCATGCCTTAGTGCCCCTGCACTCTGTGGAGGTGGGGTTTTGATGGGTCTCTGACTCCTGAGATGGGCCAGAAAGTAAAGAGGACATAGTATTATTTGGAATCCCCCTCTTGCTATTGTCTTTCTGTGCTCTGTTGTCGATGTTGAGCTAACCTCTTACCACATTCCTTTATGGGTGTATCTGTAAGTACACATACTCACAGAGTCTGTTTCTAGAAGGCAGATTTCTCCATTGAACTGACTGAGAGCAACTGTGAGTAATTTCAAGTGTAAAAAATAAGTATTTTAAAGCCACTGGTTGTATTGCACATACTGGTGGAAACTCCTCTGTGTGTCATCACTCATACAATTTTTTTATAGTAAGGAATATTGCAAGAATTAAGGTGAACTTTAACATGACCAATTATGCAAATGAAATCTATTTACCTTCCTAAATAATAATAAGTAATGAATGCATCTTCCTAGTTGTTAACTGCAAACTATGTATATAATGTAAACATATTTATGTTTATATATGCACTATTTTATATATATACACACAAGACTATATATATGATTAAAAATGACAAATTAGGTGGTTTCTTGTCTTTTTTTGGTTTTGTTTTTTTTTCATCTCACACAAAATGAAGTTCATCCCACCAAAATTCTAACATCTAATAGCTATGCATTTAAATCCAAATAAGTCAGTTTATACTTTCTTTGTAGTCACTTCAGAGAAATAGATCTCCCCCGGAGGTATGTATCTATTAACATAGGAATCTAAGAGAAGTAAATCCATACTATCATCTACATGAGTTTACTTTTGTTCATTAATTCAAGATGACTAGCAAAGCTTAGATATCTGTATTTCAAGTAAATAAGGTAGTTAGAATCCAGCATCCTGTAACAGAAGTAGAAAGCAGCTGTCAGAGAATGTCTCTGCATCCATCTCAAATGTGAAATTTTCTTTTATTACATCTTACTGTAAGACAAAATGCAATAAATAATAAAGAAATTAAATGTTTGATAGTATTTTCCATTTCCTTTGAAAATGACTTTGAGAAATTCATATTCATGAGCACAGAGGTCATTTAAGAGAATAAGACCTAATTTACTGGAACATACTAAATCAGTATCTGACAGAGAAAAGGCATTTTTGCAGTATCTTCCTAACTTGATTTGACATAAATATGAAGGAAGAATTAACATCCTGAAGCATGTCATTCCTCCACTCCTACCTGTTCAATCAGTGACAGGCTGAAACTGTAGCTCTTGTCATCGTTCTTAATAATAGCATAAGATTCTTTGCTCAAAGATGCACCTGAAATCAAAACCCTCATTTAGCTATGCTCCCTTAAAAGACACATAACTTCTCTAGGAATCATTAACAGTTTGCTATGCTCAGATCACTTCATTTGCTTCTGCCTTTTCAAATAAATACCATGACAGAATTTGAAGTCAGATGAATACCCTAATTTGGATTAGCTGCAGAGAATGCCTTCACTATAAAATGGATACTTACAAGATGTAATTCATCTCATCTGAAATGTGGCATCTAAAATAGATTGTATCAGTTCTTCCTTGGTGTAGGAGGCCAGAGAAATGGATGACTGGCTCAAAACTTCCAGATGGGAAGTAGTGACAAGGCGAGGTGTACATAGGTGGGGTGGTGCACTGCTCCCCCCACCCCTTTGAGCCTTTTCCCACTGCGCTGGGCAGCACAGGAGCATTTGAAAACCAGCTGCTGTCCTGCACTGTAATGGGTGGAATTGACCACAGGGGACCACCTCAAGCCCCAAAATGGCACCAGCTGACTGCATGGACTTGCCAGGAACATTCTATCTCTGAGTAAAATGCGGGTGTTAGAGTCCAGATTTGTATCTCACTGGGCTGTTTGACTGATGGGTCGAATCAACCACCTTCCGTGTGTCTGTGGTGGTGGGAAGGGCTAGGCCTGGGCCTACAGGCACACGGCCAGGCCCATACACACGGCAAGGCTGCAGCCAACAGGGTGATAGCCATGGCATGGGAGCTGTCTCACACAGCTGTCAATCAATCAATAAGGCCTGCCCACACCTCACTGCCTGGAGCCTGTGATTGGCTGTGACACCTGTCACTCAGGCCAGAAGGGCACTGAGTGGTCAGTGAACCAGCTGTCCCACCCCAGGGGAGTGGCCACAGCAGCCAAAGTCTATAAATAGGAGTGCCCTGGTTCACTCCTGGAAGCTGCCAACCTGTGACCTCTTTGAGGTAACTATATTTTTCTTTCCTCTCTTTTTGTTTCTTCCTCTTGTGAATAACTTAAAACCAATTGTAGTATTTCACTTAAGTTATGAGTTAGTAATGAAGGTTCCCTACTCCACAGAATGCCTACTGGCTGGTAAAACTCTTGGAATGGTGTAAAAGCAGAGCTCAGAATGCTGTTTAGAGGAAGGCAGGGAAGTCCTTTTGTTCCTAGTAGCCTGCTATGAGTGTGATGCTTTTGTTGAATAATATAGAATATCAAACTGTTTAAAGAAAGTTTAGCTGTTAAACTGTTTTCTTTTTTCAATTAATGCATATTTCAATTGAAATTATGGGGGAAAGTAGTATTGAATTCTCCTTCTAGGACAAAGTAACATGCTTAGTAGATGAGGGAAAAGCTGTGGATGTTGTCTATCCAAACTACAGCAAAGCATTTGACATCATCTCCCACAACATTGTCCTGGAGAAGCTGTCACCACATGTGCACTCTTTGATGGTCAAAAAACTGGATGGCTGGCTGGGCCCAGAGCATGGTGATGAATGTCCAATCCAGTTGTTGTCTGATCACTAGTGATGTTCCCCAGGGCAGTGTATTTGGGCCAGTGCTGTTTAACCTCTTTGTCAATAGTTTGGACAAGGGAATTCAGTAGGTTCAAAGATGAAACCAAGTTAGTTGGGAGTGTTGATCTGCTGCAGGGTAGGAAGGCTCTACAGAGATCTTGACAGACTAGATCAATGGGCTGAGGACAACTGCATGAGGTTCAGTAAGGCCAGGTGCCTGGTCCTGCGCTTGGATGACAACAGCCCCATGCAGTGCTACAGGCTTGGAGAAGAGTGGTATGGGTGCAGCTCAGCACAAAGGGGCTTAGTGGTGTTGGTTGACAGGAGGCTGAGTATGAGCCATCAGTGTGTCTAAATGCCCTAGAGAGTCAATGGCATCCTGTCTTGTATCAGAAACAGAGTGGCCAGCAGGATTAGGGAAGAGATTGTCACATTGTACTTGTCACTGGTGTGACCACACCTTGTGTATTGTGTTCCATTTTGGGCCCTTTGCTTCAAGGACACAGAGGTGCTGGAGCAAGTCCAGAAAAGAGCACAGAGCTAGTGAAGGGTTTGGTGCAGAAGTCTTTTGAAGACTTGAGAGAGCTGGGGTTGTTTGGTTAGCCCAGAGAAAAGGAGGATGATGGGGGATTATTTCAGTCTCTTCAGCTATCACAAAGGCGGTTTTAGCAAGGTGGAATTCAGTCTCTTCCCTCAAGTAACAAGTCACAGAACAAGAGGAAATGGCCTCAAGAAGGACAATGAAGCTGGTGAAGGGTCTAGAAAACATGTCTTATGAGAAATGGCTGAGGGAACTGGGAGAAGGGGAGGCTCAGGGAGAATCTCATTGTTCTCTACAGCTACCTGAAGGGAGGATGTAGTAAGGTGGGGATTGATCTCTTCTGCCATGTCACAAGTGAAAGGAGGATAAGAAATGGCCTTAAATTGTACCTGGAAAGGTTAAGATTAGACTTTAGGGAAAAAAAAAAAAATCACTGAAAGAATGGCTAGGCATTGGATATGGTTTAGGGGTGATTATGGTGGTGTTAGGTTGATGGTTAGACTAGATGATCTCAAAGGTCTCTTCTTGCTGATGCTATGATTCTCTAAATTCCTCTGAATTCCTCAAGAAAGTAGACTTTTTACTTTAGATTAGATTATTATTATATATTATATACCACTAAGCATGGCTTCAGGTAAAATCCTGTTTCTTAAACAATTTCTTTTTACAAGAAGGTAACCCACCTAGCTGATCAAGGGAATCCAGTTGATGTAATATTTTTGGATTCCAGAGAAGTTTTTGGTACTGTTCCTCACAATATCCTTCTAGACAAAATGTCCAGCGCTGCATCTAGATAAATAAAGACAAGTGCCAGATTCTGCACCTGCAAAGGGGCAAACCTGGATGTATGTACAGACTGGGGAACGAGGTGCTGAAAAGCAGCACTGTAAAAAGGGACTTGGGGGTCTGGGTCAATGGCAAGTAGAATACGAGTCAGCAGTGCCTTGGCAGCCAGGAGGGCCAACTGTGTCCTGGGGGGCATCAGGCAAAGCATCACCAGCTGGTCGAGGGAGGGAATTGTCCCGCTCTGCTCTGCACTGGGGTGGTCTCACCTTGGATATTGTGTGCAGTTTTGGGCGCCACAACATAAGAAAGATACAAAGCTATTAGAGAGTGTCCAAAGGAGGGCAACAAAGATGGTGAAAGGCCTTGGTGGGAGTCTGTGTGAGGAGTGGCTGAGGACTTGACTTATTCAGCCTGGAGGAGACTGAGGGTAGACCTCATTGCAGTCTGCAGCTTCCTCACAAAGGGAAACAGAGGGGCAGACACTGATCTTTTCTCTGGTAATCAGTGACAGGACCCAAGGGAATGGCATGAAGCTGAATGAGGGGAGATTTGGGTTAGGTATTAGGAAAAGATTCCCCTTGGGCACTGGAACTCGTTTCACATGAGAGTGGTCACAGCACCAAGCCTGCCAGAGTTCAAGAAGTGTTCAGAAAATGCTCTCAGGGGCATGATGTTATTCTTGGGACTGTCCTGTGCAGGGTCAGAAGCTGGACTTGTGTGTCTCTTCCAACTCAGGTTATTCTATGGTTCTAGGATTCACTGACTTGCTTTGACTTGTACATTTTGAAAGTACTTTTGGACACTGAAATAATTGAAGTTGACCTCTTCTAGTCCTCTTTTCGTCCTCAATAAACAAAAACCCCAAACAAAATCAAGCAACTCTCCTTTCTTTTAGTTAAGGATATTTTCTTCTATAAAACTCCTTAGGAAAAGAAAAGTAGTTAATTTTTAGTTTTTTATTATAAAGGATTTCCCTTTTACACATGCTTTTTCTGTGATTTTTGTTCAGATTTGCAACTGTAAATTTAGAGAAATCAGAGCTATATGTCTAAATCAATTAATAACTAACCTGTCACCTTTATTCTAAGTCAACACAACAGCAAACATCTGAGGTAGGCCTTAGGTCATTTGTGAAAAGACTTTTAAGTGTTTAATAACAACCCAGATACATGTGTAGCTTGTACTGGAAATTTTAGAAACATTCAGATACTATTTGCCAAAAAATCTCCTGAAGTGTGAGGACATTATTAAAGAAACTTGGTTTCCAGAAAAATTGATTGGTCTTTAAAGGTTCAGAACAAGTATTTGTGTATGTGTTCAGAGGGCTGACATCAGTCATTTATTATTGGCTGGGGATCTGACTTGTCTCTAGGAAGAAGCATAATGCAATAATTACAAAGGTGAAAAGGAAAAGATAGTGAAAAGGAAAAGACAGTGAAAATTCTACATCTGTTCCCACTCCTCTCTGAGGTTCAGAACTTGTAGCAGATGGTTCCCTCCATGTTCAGTGAGATATTTCTGAGAATAATTTCAGCCCCTCATTGTGTCTCACTGGAGAGAAAAATGAAACAAATAGCATGAAAACTTGGAGCTCTTTTCTTAAACATTTTTGTTTGTTTTAATATACGGGAAAACACAACTACATGTGAAATTCTTGCATGTATTTCCTTAGCCCACTTCTGTAGCCTTCGTATGTTTGTAGCTTTTTCCTATGAAGAATAAGGAATTCCTCTCATGGAACATCCTGAGTGCCACATCCACCCACACATTGCTGTGTGCACCACAGCTGAGGAAACTGATCTTTACTGGTAAAGGTTTTCTGCACTGGGGTGGAGATGCAGTGTGAGGCTCTTCCTGGATCTCAGAAAGAGATCAGGAATGGCCCAAAACCAAATGACATAATAAAATAGCCACTTTAATAAGGCAGACTAAAAAGAGGAATGTAGATAGTGTATAAATCTTATGTCCCTTCAGACGCTGGGAACCCTGTGTTTATGTACCCTCAGACAGACTCCAGATGGATTCATCCATGGCAATCTGAGAAGATCATACCCCTAGAGAGAAACCCTTCCTTTTTTTGATATTTTGAGCTGGTTTAAGATTTTCTTGGGATAAAACCACGCTATGTGCCATTCCTGCTGTCATGTACAAAGCAGGTTACATGAGAACTTCTTGCTGGACTTTCAGACAAAGGCACAGCCTTGTGCATGGTCTAATGGTGACAGCACAGTGCAGCACAGACCTGGACTTAGTTTAAATGCTGCATGGATCATTAACTGCTCAATACACAATTGTCTTGTGAACAGGATCAGTACGCCTGGTATCTGTGCTCATGCACACTGCATGTTAGGTACAGTAAGATAAATCAGTCCAATGTAAGAATGGACTGAAAAAGTTATGTTGTCTAATATCAGAATGAGCCTCACAGCTATAGGAGTTTAAACTCTGCTCACAGTTATCTGATATTGAAAAGAAAAGCACTGAAATTTAGTATAATTTCTAAGATATTTCTCTACTCATGAATTAAACAGTGGCAGGGAACCTTCTCAGGCTGAAATTTGATCATTTATCCCACTGTGCTCTTATAAAGGCCTTTGGCATGGATTTTGATCATGGGCGTAATTCAGAATTAGGCATGGGCATCAGGATCAGCTGTTGTTTTGTAAATTCAGAGAGTTTAAGACTATTGGCATAGGCTGTTCAATTATACTTTGTCTTGGTGCTACCTTAGATTTTTAGAACAGGTGCAACCCAAACAGTTTTCCCAGAGTATTGGCTTATGTTAATTTGAGAATAGGCATTTAAAACATTTTTCTGTGTTTTATTTTTGTTTCAAACTCATCAAGATAGATTTTGTGTATCACAATAATAGGTATTAAAATCTTTCCTTGTGTTTTACAGGAATGTGAAGTGAATGATTCAGGTATATAAAATCAATTCTGTGCCCAAGTTTCTTTGTGAATAGGAGTCATAGACAGTTAAGCAAAAGCTAATTTATGGTAAGGAATAAGATAATAATCTAGTGAAGAATTGTTTCCTTTACTCTTTCAGACTGAATTCTTGCTTCTAAAGATTTTTTTCTTATGATTTACTAAATAGGGACCAGGTGATAATTTTGAGATTTTTCCTGGTTTAGGTTAGAGCAAATAACGCATCTTCAGAAGGATATTAATATCATTATCTCATCCAGGATAGCTAGAAAACATCTTGTTAAACTTCTATGATTTTCTTTGTGTTCTTTTTGTTACTATAATGGTTTCAGTAAAATTCAGTCTTCAAAGGTATTGCTCTAATTCTCCTGGGAAAGCTAGTCTTTTAAAAAGAAGATATCAAAATGATGATGTTAGTAGCTGGGGCAAAGTAGACTGCATCGGATTATCAATATTGAATTACATTATCAATTATTATTCACTTATTATTGAATACAACATTATCTAGGTGACACAAAATGCTTGGACCAAAAAATGGATCTATTGCTTGATGAAAATGTTATGCATTTTGTTCATATGCTATTACTTTTTTTCAGGAAGAATATTTGTCATCAGATATAACTTATTAGTTATTTTGAAGTCATATTTTTCCTCATTATATATAACTTGCTCAGTATAGTTCTGAACATGGAAAACAGTTTGTTAGTAATAAATTCTTTACCTTCTCTACCAATAGGAGTACATGGCAATGCAGGATCTTGCTAAAATCCTGAAGCATGTGCAATTTGTTGAGAAATATGTAACTTGGAATACAGAGGAGCATCAATTGCAGCAGAAATGCTACCTTTATATAATTCATTAGGCATCTCTATTTTCTCTTCTCCCAGTGGCTTGCATGTGTGTGACTTTAATGACTTCAGTGATATCACCTCTAAATTACAGTGCAATGTGATAAGTCAGGCAGTACCCTGTGCCTGCCTGAAAGGTTGCCTTAGAGGCTTCAGAGCTGAAGTCCAAACAGCTTTTCCTATGAGGTCCTTGCAGACAAAAAACCAAACATCCTGTTTGGAGATAACTTATAGTCTTAGTACTATCCTACAGCATGCTTATCTTCTGGGCCTGCTTGTGCATGCAAAACAAACAGAGCCATCCTTGCATAGTCACTATTTGCATGGATAGAAAATGTAATCTTGAGAGAGATTCTGGGGAGTAACTGAGGTTCAACATCTGTTAACTACATGATTCTTAGTAAAAGTAAAGGAAGGTGTGTAATTCTAGTGCCTGAACATGCTGACATTTTAGATACTATATATTAACATGTGGCTGGTACCTGCCACCCACAGATTTCACAATACTCCTGCAGGTCTAGTGTCATATATGCCAGCCCTGTGGGTGTGTGGAGTACCTTTTAGTAATTTAAATAGTGCTATATGATCACATGAAATCAGCCAAATTGTTGCCTTAACTTGCCATGTGAATCAGTCTTGAGTTTCAGACATGGAATCAACATAAAAAAAGTTTAAAAATCTGCAGGAAGAAGAGTATTCAAGCAGTGACAGGTAATATTCTAAAGTTTCACAACTTCTTTTTGGTTTGTAAAAGCCTGCCAAAGTTTAAATATTTTAACAAATGTTATCTCAGCCCTGTAAGGCAGAAGAACAGGTTGGAAATCTCAGTGGCAGTCTCCTCTAAAATGTCTTAACATATCAAACTTATCCTGACTGCTGCCAGCATGGTTGTATTTATTTATTTATTTACTGAAAATGCTATACTGACAGTCTCACTTTCCTCTTTATGCTGTTATCAGAAGCAGAAACAACAAATGCCTTTATCTTCCTCTCTTCCCCTTTAGTCTTCCCAAAAGGCCAGAATCTGTCTTTTATAAACTGTTTCCTTTACAGCATGTTCTCTCTCCTTTGGCTTCTGATGTTTTAATTTGACCTATTGGATCCTTTGCCAGCAGTCCTTGTCAGCTTTCACTCATTTTAGCAGCTAAATTTTGTGTCATAATGCTGTCATCATTGTGTCAGTTGTCTCCTCCTCAACACTATAAAAATGTGTAATGTAAGCACAGAATTTTGCCTGTTAATCACACTGAACAAGGGAGTGCTATTTAAAGTGGTACTGCAATCGAAGAGACAAGTATGTACAAAATAGTGAGTTTCATACTCTGAATCTTTACAGGTGCAAATAAAGCAACACAGAATAATGTGAATCTTCTCTTCAAACTGTTATTATACTCATCTGCAGCACCCTAGCATTTATTAGCTTCTTAAAAATGAAAATGTATTAAATAGCAATGCATGTGTAGTAAAAATAAATGCCTTTTTCTTTTTTTGTCTATTTAATATTTTTAAAATTCTGTTATAGCACCAAAAAGCAAGGGTCAATTTGCCTGTAGGCAACAATGTTAAAGGAAATAGTTATACAGCAAACTTCATAAAATCTTCTAGGCCATCAGGATCTGGTTTGACTTCATTTGCTGTCTGTACTGGACATGAATTCTGGGCTGCTAGTGCCCCAACACCCAAGCATAGCTCATGTAGCTGCAATTAGGGCTAAAATACACACAGACATCCAGATAAATTATGAACATCTGAACATTTGATGCAACCTAAATGTTTAACAAATATTTTTATGAAGACTTTGAGGTTATTTTTTCATAATAACCTTGAGTGTGCTAGATATATTTTAAAATGCAATTATTATACAAGTGAAATGGAATAATTAAGAGATTTTATTGTATATTGATATTGAATTAGGAAGGATCTAAATCTAGCAGAAAGCTTCACGTTATAAATATATTTTCAAGCTATAAAAGATGTGGTTTCTGACAGTTTCTGAAAAAACAATGTTTTGCAAAAATCATTCCTTCCTGCTCATAACTGCTGTATAGTAGTACAAAGGCATAATATTGTGTAGCTCTGTGAATTGCTTATAAATACACCTGGACAACAAAATTCTTCTGTTCAAGTGATAGATATTTATTCAGCTGTGTTTTTTTTTTTTTCCTTTTACAAAGGACAAGAATTGCAAATTACATGCATTTTAATACATTTGTACAGATTTTTTAAAAAAATCTTCATATTCCTTCCAAGCCATGTAAAATAGTTTTGAATGCCAGTGGACTGAAATACAGAGTCACTGACTGACAAGAAATCGTTTGTATCCAGAATTTCAAAGTATCCAACTCTAATGTTTAGAGCAGACATAAAATCTTTTTGCAGGAGGAATACTTGATAAATTATCTCTCATGGAATTCAAGAAATGTAAAGATCTGTTGCTACAGAGTACATAATGCATTTATTCTTGTTATTTCTGAGACAGTAAATAAGACATGACCTTTACTCAAAAGTTTAGATAAGCTGTGCTTTTTTAATTCCTCAATACTTTGAAAGACTGAGAAAAATCGATTTTTTTTCTGAAAGTTAAGCTGTTTATAAAATATTTTACCTTGAGAACTCTTTACTTATAAATGGAAAATCCCAATAATCCAAAGCTATTAAAGAAATATTAAATTCTAATTTTGTTTTCATAACTTTCAGTCCAGATATTTATTTACTTCTGTCAAAAATTAATATTAAAAGTAAGTGGAACACAATGATAAACTTTAATATAACTATCCAATCCCTGAAATGCCAGACTGCCATATCCTAAGGAGTTTGGGTGGATTTTCACCATTTCAGATGCCATAGAGATCCCCTTGTCTTTGGATATCAGAACAGTTTGTACATGAGCAACTAATACAACACTTATTTACCATGTAAGGTAAACACTACCACATAGTAGGCATCAGTCAAGAAAATTTTTTATTGAAATGCCAAATGCAAAGATCAAATAATGATTTTATGTGCTATATAATTTTTTTCTAGCTATCAACTTTTTTTGGTAATCTGTGCATCTGGCTTCTTGCCTAAGAAATTTATAATTATGTACAAAACATCATTTAGTCAGGAGAGAGTGATGTGATCTCAGCCAATAGGACAAACAATAATCCAGAAGATAAGTAGATTAGAAATGCACATTTTCCTGGGACTTCTTGTATACAAGGAAGTCACCAAAAATGTGGTTAATGCAGCGCCAAATGTATGGAAGACTAAGATCTACGTCTTAGAACTTAGAGGAGGGTGACAACCAAGTGCAGGATACCTCCGAATATCTGATATGGCACTAAATAGCTACAAGTAGGCAAATGAATTAGGTTCAGCATATCAATACGTGTCAGAGTTTCTCTGGATATACTAAACAGAATCACCTTCAAAAGATCAAGTGTAGAAACACTTTGATGGGCTACAGAAGAAGAGAAATGCCAAATATTTGCAATTATCACAAAATCACTGAATCACAGAACACGCTGAGTTGGAAGGGACCCCTCAGGATCAACTTCTGGCCCTGCAAAGGACCATCCCCAAGAGTCACACCATGTGCCTGAGAGTATTGTCCAAATGCTTCTTGAACTCTGTCAGGCTTGGTGCTGTGACCCATTCCCAGGGGAGCCTGTTCCAGGGCCCAATCACCCTCTGGGTAAAAGAACCTTTTTCTAATGTCCAACCTGAACCTCTTCTGACACAACTTCAGGCTATTCCCTTGAGTCCTGTCACTGGTCACCACAGAGAGGAGATCAGTGCCTGCCCCTCCTCTTTCCCTCATGAGGAAGTTGTAACTGCAACGAGGTCTCCCCTCAGTGTCCTCTTCTCCAGGCTGAACAGACCAGGTGACCTCAGGTGCCCCTCATACGGCTTCCTCTCAAGGCCCTTCACCACCTTCCTTGCCCTCCTTTGGACACTCTGAACTGCACACAATATCCAAGGTGAGGCTGCCCCAGTGCAGAGCAGAGCGGGACAATCCCCTCCCTCGACTGGCTGGTGATGCTTTGCCTGATGCCCCCCAGGACACAGTTGGCCCTCCTGGCTGCCAGGGCACTGCTGACTCACATTCAACTTGCCATTGACCAGGACCCCCAGGTCCCTTTCTGTGTGGTGCTGCTTTCCAGCCTCTGATTCACCAGTCTGTACATACAACTTGGGTTGCCACATCCCAGGTGCAGAATCCAGCACTTTCCTGTATTGAAGTTTAGAGCACAGCATTAAATGGTGGTCTAAATAAACATAAGCAGAGGTTTCCTGCATAATTAGAGAACTTGTGGGTTAAATAGGAAGATGTTACCAAACAGTGGTGGCTAGTCAAAAATTTCTGCAACTTCAAACCTTGAACTGCACGCTTCACCTGTACACAAACCTATCTTTAATAACCTATAGTTCTTCAGATTGCCTAAACATTAATGTCCAGTGCCACTCAGGGTGCTCTAGAGCTAACCAGACACTTTGGCATGGAGGTGGGGGAGAGAACAAGGACCCTGGAGAGACCCTGGCCTTACTGGTGCAACAGCTGAAGGTCATGGGAGGTCTATGGGGAAATCTCAAATAACGCTAGACACTAGTGCATGGGCAGTTGAATCAGGATGCTACTGGCTGCTCAGATGTTCAGCTGAAAGGCAAGCTATCTTCCTCTGGGGATATTACCAGTAGTGTCATAGAATTAAAGAGCAGATGTCTAACAGTGTCTGAAAAGATAGCAGTATCTTTCATGATCTCCAAAAGCTTTTCCACCTTAATTTGTGGTTAACAAAAAAAAACCCCAAAAAAATCATACAAAAACCCCACAAAAAGTCAAAGTAAAATGTTATATTTATACCATAGATAAATTGAAAAATCTGTATCTATATTTAAAACCTGTTTTTTAAATAAAAATTGCATTAATCACATGACAATAAAAACCTTTTATGTGCGCTCACTAAATCTTATTTAAGGTCTTGCCAATATATGAGAAATATAGCAGAGTTACAATATTTTAAACAGTAGTAGTTATGATGCAGCTTTGAGAGAAGTAGGAGGAGTGGTGATTTGAGGTGGCCCAATCATCCCACTTAATAAGTTAATTCAACCTACATGAGGAGTAGATATAAACCACTAAATACAACAATTACTGTGTTTGTTCAGAGCATGTATCTGTGACTTCAAAAAGGTGTAAGGAAATGGAAAACTAGAATTTGAAGGTCAAATTATTTCACAGAATAACTCCATTGATGCCATCAGAATTATTATCAGCATGCATTTGCTTTTCTGTCATAAGTGATATGAGGAAAAGAGAGAAATAGTTTTATAGGGCTTCTGAATTAGCTCCATCTCATCTCTCCTATCTATTCTGTCCCAAATTAATTCACCCTGTCTTCCTCTGCTGCAAATAACAAGAAATGAAAAACAACCCAAACTACCACCGTGCTTCTTGAAACACATTTGTCAGTGGCAATTTTGAACGGAACATTTCCTACCTAAACGGGTAGCTGATTAATGTGTTCATGTTTAAACAAGAACTCAAGAAGCAGAACCAAAAAACATCTTTGTTTTTCAGATTACACAACCTGGAATAGACACAGTCCTGGTCTAACTGGAAAGGCTAAACAGAGATTCATCCTCACCTATATGGTATGACATTGGCAGCCATGCTGTAAGAGCCATCTGGTCAAGAGGGGTGAAGAACTCTCAGTTGTTTTCCCCTGCATTGTCTTATGCAGATTAGGTGAGCTACTCTGCAGGACCTAAGGTGTCTGTGTTGAAGTTAAATAGAAATATTAAAATAGTATAACCTGAAGCAATCCCTGGTATTTGTAAAAGGCAGTCTTGAACAATGGAGAATTTCCACTGGAGATCAACTCAGAAGAGCTAAGCCTAGTCTACCAGCTCTGTGAATATTAACACATGGTGATCAGGCATTGGATGCGGCAAAATAAAAAGTTTGGTACAGGTTGCTGCATTCCTCTTACTAAGCTAGTTTTTCTCAGTACTGGCACAAACCCCCACCTTTTGAAACTGCTTTATCCCGCTTACTCAGTGCTTTTGAATTAAAAGCTATCAAGAAGAGCCCACACTGCTCCAGTGATGATACTTATTTGGTTTTTTTTCCAAATGATCTGATATGAGATATTTTCTAATTTTCCTTACTCCTGTGGCTTTGCATATGTATTCTGATAGAAGCAAAATATCTATTCTGACAAAAAATACAGATTTGTTTCTTAGGATTTTTTTAATAATCCATGGACCAATTGTGAAAATCTATCCAAATATACTGATTTTGAAGATTGTGAGAATATTGCTAATGAAAAAACCCCACACATTAAAGAGATTTACTAAACTTCCCCCTTGTATTTCTGTTTTTTCCTTAACTGTGAAGAAAATTAGTGTCATATTAAAACTGAAAAGAAAGAAATCATAAATCTAAATACACAGAAACAAATAAAACCTGAAGTAATTTTCTAACAGGAAAGCAGTGCCATAAGAAGTGAGCTATTATTTAAAAATAGATCTGTGAAGCATGATGCAAGAGAAAGCCAAATTGTATATGCAATTGTTTTGTAGATGCAATAGCACTAGTTTTAAAGCTTTATTGGCAATTGTCTGTTTAATTAGGCTTGCAGTACTGCACATCCAAGTACCCTGTGTTTAATTCTCACTCAGACTAATAGCTGAAATTGCTCCTGAGGTAGTATTTCCATGTGTTTGCATTCATGCAATTGCACATTAGTGTGGCTCAAAATGCATGCTTTAAATGTACATAGCCACAAGATAGCACTCAGTCAAGAGAACAAAATAGTCAGCTTATTTGCTGTTAACAGAGAGTAAAGTTAATCCAGAAGATTAACTGTGACTGTCTGGCACAATCACTGAGGGTTTTTTAATAATTATTTTCATTGGGAAATTTTAGAATTTTAAAAAAAATTTGTTATTGCAGAATTTTGATTAAAAAGTCAGTATATTTATCCTGAAATAAATAAAGTCAAGATGTTTCACATGATGTTCCTTCAAATATTTTATGTTCACATTCTATACTAATTTTGAGACCTGATTAGAATACATCCTGTACCTTTTTCACAACAAAAAGTAGTGGTAAGGAATCACAGAAACAGTGAGTTAGTGAATGTGGCACATGAAGGAAAGTATAGAAAAAGACAAGAAATTGCAATGTATATTGCATAATTTTTTGCAATTCACAAAAAAAAGAAAAAGATTTTCAATGAACAGCAACCCCTGAAGTTTTGAAAAATCTCAATAACAGAAATATGTCTGGAAAACATTATTTGAAAGAAAATATATAGTTTGTCCATTTTCTCATATTTAAGAAATGCATTTTAAACAGATTTGAGGTTTCATTTTATCCTAGGGACTTTCAGTTGAGAAAAAATAAAAATTCAAGGGAAGATAATTTCTATACTGTGAAAATGTCTCTTCTAGTTAACTTCATGGCAAATGAAGGAATCGATAAAGGTGAACACATGACCAATACAAATCTCATTTCAGACTGCTTATTTTCTATATATTCTGTATGATTAAATCACAGGAAGCTTAGATGCTAAGTATTCATATAATTGACCTATGATAACTACTAAGAAAGAGCCAATTAGTAAGAAAAAAGAAGGAATCGTTCTGAAGAGTGGCTAACTTCATGCAGGTGAATTCTTCCCTAGACTGATTACAGGAGGAGACTACTTGTCTGTCTCACACAAAGACAACTGCCCTTGAGAACTAAATTTGTTTATGATTTGGAACTGAAACACACCTAAATTTCCTAGTGTTCAAATTTTAGAATTTATTTTAGTTGGCTTCTAATGAATATGCACTTCTCATCTGACAAGCAAACTCTCCATCTGTGAAGGCAGACTGTATGAAAAAGAGTTCTTGTTTGGTTATAGCTGAAATTGCTTCTTTGATTTTCTGCATTTAGAAGACTTAAATTTAATGGCTGCCATTAAGCATAAATGCCACAGTAGTTAATCCCATACTGAAGATGTAAATATGTCTAGCATTTGTGGGTATTGAATGAGTAATATTCTTCTCTTAGGCTCCCAGGCTGTAGATATAAAGAATTTTTGGTAGAAGGCAAATATATACATCTGTGTTTTATCAGTTAAATAAATAGATTTGCATATACATATTCAACATTTTATCAGTGGTATAAACACTGTCTATACACAAACACATACACACACACTGCCTGTATACACACACTGGCACACACATATATTTACACTGTAAGTATCTAAATAGTTACTTCCCTCTAGATGATATAGAGTTTCAATAAAGTAATTGAAAGTGTTACCTTAAATTTTACAAGTGGTCTTTTGACAGGCCCAATTTTTAATTTATAAGATGAAGGATAATCAAGACTAATTTAAGTTGTAATTATTCAGTATAACATCTGAAATAGATATTAACTTCCCCAAAAGTTTATTTTTAGTAACCTCTGCTCAATCTGTTTAACAAAAGCAGCAGACACACTTTGAACTGTGCTATCCAGTAGAAAGTAATACCAGAAATACTATAAATACTGTAGAGTTTTATTAAAACTAACACAATAAGCAGAGGGACTGTGGATAAAAGGACACTGCTCTGATGTCTAGTAGCTTTTTTGCTTGATGTCCACTTTTCTTGGTGCAAAGAGATATAAAACCTCCCCAAACTTCAAGACCTCTAATGAGAAAAAGCTACCTGCCTATCTATGAAATATAAGGAAATGGTAGGTGTTTGGGTACTCTGTGTGTTGTGAAGATGGGGTATGCATTTTTCCTCCAGATGTGTTTCAGCTGTAATTTCAGCAGAAGTTTCTTAGCGTTTCTTGCTTTCAGTATTTCTTACAAGTTTTTCTTACAGTGAGATAATTTAACAGTAAATCCCATTTTAAATACCAAAATAAACATATTGAACCATGTATCAACCTAGTTAAAGAAGGCAGTTCTCACCGATAGTACTAAACACACCAATTATAATTATTTTTATATTTGATACAAGATAATTTCCATGAAATTCGTCCAATGCATTGCTCTTCTTGTGTTGGGAAATTACTTTTTCTCCCGATTCTATTTAAAAGAAAATATCAACAGGTTTGGGGTTTGTTTTTGGTTTTGGGGTTTTTTGTTTGATTTTTTGGTTTTGTTTGTTTTTTGGTTTGGTTTGGGTTTTTTTTGGGGGGAGGTTGGTTTTTTGATGTTTTGTTTTGTTTTAATATCATAAGGGATATGTAGCCAGTTATATGTTCTTTTACTCAGTTTAAGATACATCCTGATGGAAATTCTTATTTTTCTGCTGGATAATATGTCATTTTTGTCTGAACTTCAGAAGACATAATGAGATTGATGTTCAATGAAAAAACACTTTATAAAACCTCTCACTCACAGTAATGTTTTTACTCTCCTTAGTAGTGTCCCTGCTGAATATGTCATATTTCTAAGCTGATTTTACTGGTTACTAATGCTTATAAAATGAAAGTACTGATAGATAACAGTGTTATTCAGTATTCCTACGATTATTTCAGGAAATGTTTTGTCTAGACAAGAATCATATAGCAGAGGATATAGACACCACATCTTTTGCAAGGCTTGATGATGGCAACATGTTCTTTCTGAACTGATGGCAATAGTAACATATTAAGCATTATTATTATAGCTAAAGCAATTACATTATTATTTTAGGTTTTATTTTGCTATTTTTCTTTTGTATAAATTTAGGAATAAAGTTGAGATTATTACCATCTGAGCCCTTTGCTAAAAGTGTCAATTACACCACAGTTCTTACACATATTTGCGTTACAATAGTGCCTGCAACCTGTTAGGTGATATCCAAACAAGTTAGAAAAATCCCCATTTTAACTATTTCTGTTCCTGGCCACTTTAAAATATTTGGTTAGTTAGTAGAAAAATAAGGTGAAATAGAGAACTTAATGTATGTAAGAATGCAAAGAAATATCTTTGTAGAATGAAGACCTCCAATTTTACTGAACAGTGTGTTTAGCTCTGATATTGTACTATAAGTATCAATTAGAGTCCCGCGAAGTTTAATAAGAATTTTCTCTAACACACCTAAATGAAAATATATAATAGAAATTAAAACAGTGTAGTATTCCCTTTCCTTTAAAATCTCAAAACATATATATCTCTATTTTGATCAAAATCTGATAACCTAATTCTATTTTAGCAGAGATGAATTTTTCATTCTAGTTCTTGGAGTTCATGGCCTCAACAAAGCACCAGCTTAACATTGTAGTAGAAGTAAGTTTAGACATGTACCTTGTAAAGAGGGCATTCTTATTCTTTGAGCCTCAGTGTTTACTCCTACAACAGCTTTGCTTATGCTGTTTGAGCAAGCAAAAGAGAAAGCATTTTAAGTGTTTGGCAGTAGTCATTGCAACATAGTCTGGAAAAAGGTAGCTAATACCAGCTTGAGAATTGAATAGTGTCAGCATTGTAACAAATTTATCAAGGAATGTGAAAATAAAATCCATGGAATTAATACTGATAATTTTCACAGAGTTCATAGAATAGTAGCAGTATAATTTACAATGAATATCAAAAACTTGTTTCCATGGAAACATTAGTTAAAATACTGATAAATACCTGGAATTAATAATGCAACATTTCAGGTTAAGTATTCCTGTGACTTAAAACTGTTCAATTCACAGGCAAGATAGGCACAGTTTAAAGGACTGCCTTAAGACACAGTCACCCTTCAGATACCAAAGATGGGGTTTATTTAACAGGACAGCTACTGCTCCAGGACACAAATCTCTGTAGGTTGAGGTACTAAGTCTAGCAGTCTCATGCTGGTGCCTTCAGGAACTCTTAGGTGGCACTGTGCGCAATGCCTGGGTATTTGAATCCATCCCTTAAGACTGCAGGAGATAGCTGTTGTCTCTTAGAACTGATACTATATGACACAGAGTATTTTCCGGGAAAACTCTGACTGAGGTTGCTGGATCTGTAGCGAAGAGGATAGCTTAGGTTTGAGAATGACCTGGTGTTTATATTTAACAGGCACACAATGAAAGATGTTTGTTACAGGGTGCTTGAAGTTACCTCACACATATAGAGCAATGCCATGACCTGTGGATGAGCAGCATCTGAATCATGAAATAAAAGGGAGGTGGTGCAATTTTGGTGTAACCAGGAATTGTGCTGCTTGATGAGACCGTCCATCCTGAAAACAATATCTACACAGATGAGGACAGCAGTATTACTTGTTCTGCATCACAACTCCCCAAATTGAAAGAAAGGTCAGACAGGTAATCTTGTGTTTTGAGACAAATAAATTTAAAATGCTGATGACAGTATGCTAATGGTGACAGAAACAATCCTTCTATCATTATTTGACTTGTTTGAATTTGGGGACTGCTAACAGTATAATTTTGGGGGGGAGGCTATTATATTTAAATGGTTTATTTGCTAGTTTACATGTTTAGGGGTTTATTTTAGAGCAGTCCTACTATATTATTCTTCTCCCACTCCCATACACTCTCCTATCTATTTTGTTCTTTTTCTACTCATGGTGACATACACTGCATCATCTGCTAGTATGAAAATTGTAACATTTGATGGCAGAGCTACAGCAGAAGTGAAAGTTTTTTATAATCTTTCAGACTATTCTTCACATTTTACATTTCTGCCATGACAGCTTCATTTAAACCTTATGCAATCTTAAGGGAAAATGGAAGTAGGTTACCTTTACTTTTAAATGCCTTCCTTGACTGCAGAATCTTATTTTCAAGAAAACTTTTTTTTATTACAGTAACATCAGCTATATGTAAAAAGTTTGAGATGTCCTTTCAATTAGATAAATGAAAAATTAAATATAAGACATGCCTTAGCTGTCAGTATTTACTTGAAATTCAAGCTTTCTGTGCAATCTGTCTGTGCAACTTTCTGTTATAAAATGTACATAATGTCCATAATGCTTACAATATTTTTTATTCTCTTGAATGAACAAAGGCATATAAATTAAAGCATTATCCTGATGGGAATGGTAGGAAATATGAGAAGATTAAACCTCACACACGCACCATATTAATGAATTTCATGGTGTTTGTTGTAATATATAACGTGCTATGCTTGGGGTCATATACAAAGAATATAATTTCCTACCACCATTTTTTCAAGGGAAAAAAAAGTAGTGTAGGTTGGTTTCATCTAATTTAAATTTCATAGTGCTCTTGGAAATTCTAGTCTAAATTCAGTGTGGAATATTGCTGACAATTAAAATCTGAAATTTTAATAAGTTTGTGGCTATTCAGTGTAAGATATTTTATCTGTGATATTTCATTAATAATCAGAAATGTTGTAATATCCGGTAAGGGAGGACAGTGAATGTCTTGTGCATTATGAATCAAATATCTACCTACATGGTAGAATTTCAGTTTGATTAATAGAAAAGGCTTGTTTTAAGTTGTTTACATGCAGTAACATTTATGGGGAAATATATTTATAGAAAGTAATATGGTTTGCACTATATTAACTGTAAATACTTTTTTTTTCTTCTCTAATATTAAAGAGGAATTCCCACTCCAGCTTCTTACTGCTTGGAGAGTATATCTTGTGACAGTTTAGTCTCTGAAATTATGAGTGACATGAAATAAATAAAATTATGTATTTTAAAGGAAAAATCCTACTGCAACATAAATAGTAATAAATGCTGGTTAGATGCTATTACGGGAAAGAAAAAAAATAATTTTCTTTCAGCTACTAGTAATCCATTCAATCCTCCCTCCAACTTAAATAATCCAAAGATGTCAATGAAATTCTGCTTTAATTCTGGTTGTCTCCAGTGAAGGCAATTGCTTTATTCCATATTTACTCTCTTGCAAGAAGACATATTACAGACTTCACAGGCAAGACACTAATTTGGCCCTGATGTGATACATGTCAAAGCAGAAACATGTAATTGCAAAATAAAACAACTGCATTCCAATTAATGTATTTTGTTGCTCTCCACCTTGTTAAAGTGGGACAAGAAACTGTGCTATCAGCAGGTGTAAGATTATAATTTATATTACTGAACAAGATATGAGCAGACTTTCTAGTAAGGTAATATGTAGATTCTGGTTGAAAACTTTAATGGGATTTGTCACAGGGCTCTCGGGAGATCCTTGAGTAGCAACTCATTGGACTGTTGTATTAAGATTTGTTTCTCTGGGATAGAAATTTGCTGAATTCAAGCAGGCTTTCTAGATGTGCACTCAGATGAGGGGTCAGCCTTCAATATATTTTTTTAAGTGCTTCCAGTGGACATGTTTATACTCTAAATTAAAGAGAAACCAGAAAATGAGCTTAACAACTTGTCTAATCTTTCACTCAGATGTAGACAGTGCTAACCACTTCTCTTCTGAACAAATCCTGCCCACGATCAGATAGTTGTAAGCAGTGTGGGTGCAAGTATCATGGATGAGATACATTACAATTCATAGTGGATCTGGATACTAAAGGTTATTTAAAAAGCAGTGAGAGTAGACCTTTTGCCATACTTGATTATTACATGCAGTTTCTTGGTCCCTTCTTCTCTGACAGGCACACTCACTTGGTCTCCACTTCTGTAAGGGAGATCATTGCTGATCTAGAAAAGATAAGACAGAACATTAGTGTGTGCTGCACAGCTGTTTGAGGTTACCGGCTCCCAGCATCACCCACAATGTCTCTGGGTGCTCCATGACATATGACTCTATGGATATGCCTCCATTTTCAAGAAACTTTTTTCTAGGCCTTTCCTTCACCTTCTAAAAATCTTAGATGCCCAATGGCAATCTCCCAACTGGTGGTCTCTTTAGTAATTGGATGTCTCAATATGTGCTATTTCTGCATAGTCTGGGTGTTTCCAAAATCTGCAGCCAGGCCTTCCTTATCAAATTATTTTACAGTCTCCTTAGATCTTCATAGCTTTCTGTTGGACAAACTCCAGGAGATCCATGTTTCTCTTGTTGTGAGGAGCCCAGAACTGGACACAGCACTGCAGGGGCAGCCTCACTAGGGTGAAGTAGAGGGGCAGGATCACCTTCCTCGACTCTGCTGGCAATGCTCTTCCTAATGCAACCCAGGATACCATTTGCCTTCTTGTCCACAAGGGCTCCTGCTGACTCATGGACATCTTGGACCATGCTTTTCCCTGAGGTGAGGAGACTGTCAAAATTCATGAATCAGTGGAGGTAATCTGCCTGATTTCTTGCAGTTCTCTGAAGACCTTTTGTTTTTCTCAAAACACTGAAACTTCAGATCTATGCAGGATGGAATCTTTGCAGTGTTATCAATCCCATAGTTCTGTAGAGTAGTATTCCTGTATTTATTACTTTGGGTTACATTTACAAATTTTAAAGCTTTTCACTTTGAAATAAAAGGCAATTCATATAAGATTGAAATATGTTTCTTTTTCTAATTTTTTTTCAAACAGCTGAAATTTTGAAGTTTCTTAAATGTTTATCTTTGTCCCATAACATACATAATTTTTATCTGGTGAAAAAATGCAAAAATTTGGAATATTGAAACTCAACAATCACTGAACAAATGCTACTGATCTAACAAAGAAAATAAAATAGAAAAAAATAATAAATCTAGGGCCCATTTTTCAAAGTCAAAGTAGTCTGACATAGAAACAGAGACTTAACTAACATAACTGTAATATCTGATCTTTTAAAAATTAATACTTAATTCTATTATTACCTATTCACATTACCTTTGAAGGAGATATTTTTAAATGTGAACTCCTCCTGTTCATGTTCTCAGAGCATTTGGAATCCAATCACTTAATATATTCATTTTTCTCCCACAGTATGCACTGTGAAGTGGGATACAATTTGGTCTGGGTTTGAATTAGTGAATTGGAAAATTAATTTTTTTTTTAAACTAAAAACATGTTGTGTATAATCGGAATAATAATAATTAAAAAATAGCGTTTTCATTTTTGCTCAGTAAAAATGCATGTGAATTACAATGATACTCAGTAGTCAGAATTATTTAGCTCCTGAATTAATAAACTAGACAAACAAAGTCTAAGAATACTTGTTTCATCTCTAGCACTTTTATTATACATTAAAACAGGCCAGAGAAGTTTCACCGATTTTCTGGAAAGTAGGAGACAGAAAAGAGACACAAAGCAGTGAATACATTTCCCCAGGGGCATTGTGATGAAAACACCTATTGCCTGAACATTAACACAAAGTTCTCTGTGTAAAAAATCAGCAAGAACATTTTGCATTATTACTTGATTCAGTAGAAAATGATAGGTTCATTTAATTTAGCTTAACCAGATGAAAGTTCAATGTCTGCTCTGTTCTTGGATCTTTCTGTGGCTAATAGAGAAGTGGTACTTACAGTCATTTCATCTATATTAGATACATCTCAGCTGATTTTTCATTCTGTTGGCTAAATGAAGAACAAGCCTTAGAACAAGCACTTTGTGGAGGACCAGTCATAAACACATAAACATGTTTGTATCAAACATTTACTGTTGTGCTGCAATAGGAAAGTTGTGATTGTAAGACAGAGTCTCGCAAAGGTGGGACAGAACAATTCTGAACCAACTTCTCTTTCAGTCACTAGGCTTGCAAGTCCCCCTTGAGAGTCATGCTCGGTGCACCTGCATCAAGAGAAGATTAAAGTTCTGGGCTCCTCACTAAAGGAGGCTCCAAGACCAACAGAGACCTCCAATTCTCCGTGACTTGTTTCCTGGAGAGCTCTAAAGGATCAACTGTGGGTGCACAAACATTAGCATATGGTGTGAAAAGTAAGGAGGTGTATACTAGGGAAGATATAAAAGGAAGTGAATCAGTTCTGGACTTTTGTTGGCCTCAGATCCTGACCATCTATGGTAGCAGAATCAATGTGGGATCAAGACTGGTGGTCTTTTTCCTTCACTTTCTTCTCAATTTTGAATATCTTCTATCTTGTTTTATCTTGACAAGTGCAACAATCATATTCTTTACTCCATACTGAATTTTGTGGAGACAGTTGTGAACTTGTTAAAGTTTGTTGTAAAAGTTGAGAGATCTTTACTCAGCACTTCTATGACTATATAGTGGGCTAGTTGCCAGGGTTAAGACAACTATATAATAAAGTATAAAAGTTCCCTGATACGTGGACTGGTGTCTTTATTCAACCCAAAGAGAATTTATAATGAACATCACACCCACTTTTGGGTCATGACACACTTTAATGACAGGTCGTTAAATCTAGTTGTATCAAATGTTCATGTGTATATCTCTGCATTGCAGGGTGCCAGCAGCTGCAGAATTGTTCTATATTCAAAATATTTATAAAGTTTATTCTGGAATGATAGTCATCGGTGTCAGTGATAATTGGGAAACGAAAAATACGTCTAAAATATTTTTATCAGTTAGAGTCATCATCAGAGCTTTACTCAGTTTTCATCAGAGGTTTATTATCACATATTACCAGAGAATATTGACTTAGAAAGATTCAAATGATACAGAAAAGTCAACGTAATATTTAGTACAAGTCAGAGTCCTTTTTGCCAAAGATAGCCTCAAATTAACATTTATTAGAATATATTTTGCAACTTGAACCTTTCTTTCTATGTGTGAAAAGTGTCATTACAGCATTACAGCAAAGTGTCATTACAGAAAACTTTACAGAAGGGATTGATAAGCGTCATAAATGGGGGAGCTGCAACTAGCTCACACTAAAATTTGTATTGTTTGAAGTGCTGTTAGATAGCAAAACGTGTTCTATTTTATAACTAGCAGAAAATGCCACTGTTCCTGTCCCTTGGTTTGTCATGATTAGTATGTGTTTGACCTCATTAAATGTTTTCCTATTCCTCTACCTCTGTTATCAACACGGCCTTCATCTAGACTTGTATGCTTTTGGGAAACCCCTGTGGACCTATGGTCATGCAAGGAAAGAGATTACAAAACATTGACTGCCCTTCAGTCTTGAATCACTGCCACATGTTAAACTTAAAGCACCACAAAAGATGGTGGTGAGTCTTGCACCTTAATTTCTTAACATTGATACTGCAGTTTTGGCTTATATAGAGTTACAAATCAAGAAGAATTTAGAGAAAATTAGACTTCAGAATTATAAAACTTGCTGAGGAATATTTTTTCCTGGATTTGTTCTTTTTATAGTATAAAATAAGAAAAAACTATGCAAATCAGAGCTAAGGAGATTTTTTTTTCCTTCAAAGGGTTAATTGCAGACTGTGTTTAACAGAAGTAATATCAAATCTGAAATTTTTCATGTTATTTCATGAGGTTCATGAATAAAAGATGTTTCAGGCCAAACAGGAGGCTGTGCGTATATACACAAAATCTAAAGAATATATTTTACTGACAAAATAATAACTAACATATGATTGCTATGCTCTGGATGTTACTACTCCCTGCAAAATATTTTATAAGTCCATCCTAAATAAATACTGGTGAATAAACACCTTGTCATAGTTCCAGTTTAGAAAGTCTTTTTCTTCCTCAAAATGAATTTAATATTTACATCACAAATTAATTTAGTCAATCAGTGAAAAATATAATTTATCATTATCTTAAAAGAAAAAATATCTATTCAGTTTAATTTAATATCTACATAACATGCAATTTTAAACCAGAAGTCAAAACAGTACATTTTGATAAGGAGATTTTTATCCCAAATAAATGAATCTTTGGTATCTTGCTGTAAAATTACATACCAAAAGACCAGACCCATTATGAATTCAGTGACAAAACTCACTTCATTATAATTTATTGCCTATCAGATACTATAACCTACTTTGGAAAGAATATTGGAAGGGCAATCAATTATGGAAGACACCATCTGACAGTCCACATACTATATACAATATTAGTCAAAATACTATAATTTCAGGGCCTGAAGTCAATTCTTTTTTCAGAAACCCCATTTAGATCAAAATTCTCCAAATCTCTATAGGAACACAGGAACCTGTGATATACCAAAATATGTGTGTGTCAGAAAAAAGAAAATATTTTTGTTTACATATTGGAAAAATTGTATTATACAATGTAAAAAGTTTAATGTAAAAAAGTGGCAATTTAGACATAGGAAGTTTGGAATATTGTAGTCTCCATGATCTTACAATGCCAGGGTGAATCTCTAATGGTCAGTGGATGTAGAGAAACAAAGGTCATGAATAATAACTTGAATTTGTTCATATACTATAGCTAGAGCAAAAAGCTTGCATTTCTGAAATCTTGTCTAGTCTTCCAAACTAATACCAAAATATTTATTTCTCAGAAGATAAATTAAAGAAACCCAAACCAAACAAAAAAAAAAAAACCAAAACAAAAACCCCCAAAAAACAAACATTACTTGTATTCTCAGGAAAAATGAAACTCCAGTCTTTTCATTTCTTTGCTAAAAGTGAAAACTGTTTCCTTCCTGCCATAACACAGAGCAAACTGATAGATACACTCCTAGAGCAGGATTATTCTGGCTGAGCTCAGAGACCATATAAGAGGCAAAGTCAAATAGCAGTCACAATCAGTATCATGACTGTGATCATTTGTGGCAGTGATAATCTCTTATTTTTGTAGATTTCCCTGATTCTTGTATATTTTATGGTTTGGGAATAATGTGAACCTAGAAAACTACAAAAACTGTGTGAAAACAAAGTGAAAATTTCAAAACCAAATCAATATTTTTCTCTGTTAAATTTTAAAGTGCACAGTTTGTCATTGCAATTACTTGTACTGATTTACTGAATAAAACAGATTTTTATTATGAACCAAAGGTGTTTCTAAGGTGATAGTGGTGATGATGAGCAACTCATCGCTGAGGAATAGAGAGTAGTATTGATAGATACAAGCCTGTAGGTATATATTCTTACAACATTTAGAATAAATATATAGACATGTATATGTATATTATTTATATAAGTATCTATAAAATACATACGCATAAACACATACACACATCTTCCTTAATTCCTACCTTCGAGAATGATTTAGTTATGGAAACATGTCTGCTGTCATGGGAAAAAGAGTATAATTTCTAGTACTTAGGCTAGAAGAAGTAAACATTTGAAAATAGAAACCCTGAAAGCTCAAAACCATTACACAAACACAGATAATTGAAAATGTATTTTTTAAATGCATGTTGTTGACAATTCCAGTTCCTCTAGTCATATGGCCCACATGTCCAGCAGGACTTTTTCACAGAATCCTGTTAAAAATAATCCCCTCTTGTGAGAAAAAAGAACTTCTAGGGCCTTATAATAGCACTGACTCTAATTTACCAGAGAGTCTTAGGGCATATTCTTCTTCTATCTTTACTGCATAAAAAGTATTTTTAACACTCATGAAATAATAAACTTATCTAAACCAGGCAGTAAAAGCAACAGATGTGTTATTTAGACTGAATCAAATTTATGCTGAAAAGTGTGACCTTGCAGCTCTTTATAATGAAAAGTTAAATTGTTTAACTTCTTGGACACCAGCTATGGTAAGTAATATATGATGTGATCTGTCACGGGGTTGTATGCTGTATAAACTGCATACTCTGTGAACCTCTACAGTATAAAAGCATGGTTTCTGAGGACATTTCTCCTTTAAATAAATAAATAAATGCATATAGATACACACAGAATTAGTGTGAACATATATAACATTACATATTTTTTACTTGAAAAAAATACTCATTTACAAATACTCTACCCTATAGATTATTCTTCAGAAAATTGTTTATTCTGCCCTCTCACACTGTCAAATGTAACTTAAACAACAACTAACCGAGCAACTAACTCATGTAAAGAAAAAAAAAAGGGGGGGGGGGGGGGGATTTGGGGTTTCATAAAGCCCAGGAAAACATCATCTTATCTACTGAATATAGATAATGGTGAGAAAGAACATTGCCTCAAAGTGTTCCAAGCTGCTGCAATGTGTTCCAAGCTGTAGATTTGTCAGTTCGATATTTTAGCTCTTCAGTGGAGTGAGGTGGCTGTTGGCACTCAGTGGAGTTACTTTGAAGGTAGATAGCTGCTTGATCTCCCAAATTCTGAAAACTTTTAATAAGCAGAAAAGGAAATAGTAGTTTGAGGATTCTTCAATAAAAAATTCTAACAAGGAACTTATTGCAAGAATAAGTTTTGTGATTAATGCACATGCCTGAGTAGTGGTCAGCCAATTTTTCCTCATCTAAATTAGACTAGCAGTGCTAAACTCCAGTGAAAATCCAAGCATGGTGTTATTTATATTCAGATCAGAAAATAGTGCCAAAACAAGAACCAAAGGCAGAGGAGACTTATAGAAAGGCAGATAAAAATTAATCCAACATGAGGAACAAAGATATCTCACTTTAGACTCCTTACGCATGTATGTTCCAAAGCGGTCTTTGTGAGACTAAAGAAGTATTGCAGCAGGAAATTCAGACCACTGAATGGAAACAAGGCAGAAGCAGCAGTGGTAGAGTACCACAGTCAGGGCTAGCCCAACAGCCCGGCAGGGTCTCAGCATGTCCTGTCTTGGCAGGCACAGTTACTTGAGCCAGCATCTGATAGCCCAGCAGGTCACTGAGGGGAATCAGTACAGCAGCAGATGTGTGTTAGGAGAGACCTGGCAGGCTATGTGAGATTCAAAAACTGGCAGGAAGGTTCACTGATCAGAACCAAGACTTTGCCTGGGAAACCAATGAAAAGATAAATAATAAGAAAGAGGTTATATTCAGACGGTATAGTCTTCAGACTTCAACACTGAGTTTTGTTTTACTCTCTGTGACCATAATAATTGAACATAATGACTGCTAATAAATTACTAGTGAAAGAGAATTCTCCAGTACATTCCAGAGAGTCTCTGGCCCTCTTAATTTGGAAATAAAAGTGGTGTGCTGTAGATAAGAATACATACATCTTTTTAATGCATGGTAGATTTTTTTTTTACTTGCTGAAGGGATTTCCTCACTGTTATGGGGTAAACGTTTTCTTCCTAATGTTTGTAATGCTAGACATAAACCCAGCTTTTCAGAAGAGGAAACACCACTAAAAAACCCTTCTACTACATGTTTTATCTGACTACCTGTCCTACAACATTATTCTTACTTTTTAATGATTTCTTTTCCTCTTGGGATCTATGCATTTCAGATATTTACTGTCATACCGACTCAAATTAATTTCCCATAAATTTGCAAAGCAATCATATTCATAACATTTGCTAAGGAGATCACAATATGCAAGCCATACAAATAGAATGTAATTAAAAATTGCTTCAGAAAGGTTTTGTTGGCATCCCATAACCCTTCTTCCCCAGGTCCCCCTCCCCACAGGCCAATATTTATTTTTTTTTTATATCTCAAAGCTTCAGCTGATTTTTCTGTAGTTTGTACTGTCGTAAAGGATCAAAGAAGCTGAAAGGATAAATAGAACAATTTTTGATTTTAATATAAATTAAAAAATTCAGTTTTCAGACAGCTAACCACATTAATCTTACTCTACAGGTTAGAGTTATCTCAGTCACGATTTACTCTTTCTATAAAATAAGTTGATTCTTTGCTACTATCTTGTTGCACTATATAATATAAATCTAAATCTATAAAATTTAAATCATACACTGTAAATAGAAAGTACTGACTCAGTACCCTATAGAATTTTTTTTCAACTTTTTTTTCTTTGTTCTCTCTATCAGAAATCATTCTGCCTGGAGTCAACTGTTCTTCATTCAGAAACTCACTATTTACACCTTGGTAATGAAATTTGTTAACTCATTGTGAAGATATCCTAATTTACCATTTTTAGAAGTAATCGTAGAAATATCTTAGACGCTCTCAGGTATCCAGTTTTGCCTCTAACTGCTGCTAGGAAGACAGTGTGAATCTTTTGTAGCCCACATCATACCTACCAACAGCATGGAAATGTCTTGAATAGCCTCAGGTGTCTCTGGTAGTAGTAGTTTTAAGCAGATTAATTTGTCCCTTTGTCTCTGCCAGAGGATAACTTGATTACTGTGTAAGGCCATGTGGCTCAGGAAAAGAAAAATGTATATGTGTGTATATATATATAAAATCTTTTCTACTGAGTATGGCTCCTCTGCAAACTGAGATAATTTGGGGAAAATTAAGTATAGTTTAAAAGATTAATTTTTTCTGCCCTCATGAAGATAATTCATATCTCAAACTGTAACTCAGTAAAAGAATTTTTGTATTGTTATTTTCTCTAGGCATTTCATAAAACATATGTGGTGGTTACCTGTTTATTCTTCTCTACTGAGTTCTGATCAGAAGGAAAACAGGGAACTGACACATTTACCTCCAGTGGTAGAGATATTTTCTTCAGAAGCATTTATGAAGGGTTTGTGGAAACTGAATCTTAGAAACATGGGTAGCTTAGAGTTTGAAACTCACTGATGTAGCCTCTGCCTTTGTAGTTATATGTCAGTGATTTATTTATTCGTTAAGCCTATTTGATGTGGCTATTTTTTTTCTGTTTTCTAAAAGGAACCAATCAATTTCACCTTCCTTCTTCAGTTAAGCAAGTACTATAAAATCAGCTATTGTTATCCTCACACTCTGTAAAGATACAGCATGTTCAAATACTGTATTTTTAAATATATGTGTATTATAGTTTAGTACAGTAGTTTCCTTTATGATTAATCTGGTGTCCTTGAATGTTTTTACACTGCTTTTTGAATTCCCTGAGATGAGAGAATTTTAATTCCTCTTTTCTTAGTTTCTGTACTATTAGGTAATAAAATGTTAAGAAGCCTTATCACAAATTAGAAAGAAAATGCTTCACTTTAAGAAAACTTTTAAATAAGAACATTATCCACCTTGATGTACTTAGTGCTGTGAGGTTTTCCATGGAAACAATGAGTTGTGATAAATGAATTATTCCATAAAGATTGTTATTTGAATCATGCTTTGCATTTTCAAAGTCAGGCTTGTGCCAGGATCTGCAAATATAAATTTGCTTTGATGTCACTGTTTTTTACAGTCATAAGTTCTAAACTAGACAGCAATGTTGTTTGGGCTTCTATTTTCAAAATCAAACAGGAAAAAAAAAAGGCAAAACGAAACCAAAACCACTAAAAATAACCCATTGGCTGTAGTGATTGCCTAAGGATGGTGCTGGGCATTCAGAAAATCCCAGGCTTCAATAAACCCTTAAACAAACTCATTGCCCTCCATTAACAGCTGTGAACCTTCTTAATAAGCAATTTGCAGAATAGTTTGATAAGAAGAACAAAAGATTGCTTTGAAGTATCATTATTGTCATGTTAATGTAAATAGCAGTAAAGTGTACAGCACTTGGTAGGATTTCTTACTTCTGCAGCAGTTGTTTGAAAAGAGCCTGGCCTGTATTTATATTCCTATGCCATTTGAGGGAAGCTGCCCTGTTATGCAAAATACCTTTAATGAGAATGAAGACTCGGAGAGTGAAATACTGACAGTATCATTGATATCTCTTTTCTCACTTCTCAGAACCTTCTCATTTTATCAACTCCCACTTCCTATCATGCATAGAATTCACTTTTCTTGCTACTAGATTTGGAAAGATGTACTTTTCCTGTTCTTTTTAATTTTTACTTTTATTTTTAATCAAGACTGTAAATCTTCCATCTTCTTTTGCCCGTGTTTCTCAGACTTCTTTTTTTCAACTTTCTGTTTATCTAACCTAAAGTTACCATCAGTCACTTAAAGTCATCTATTTCTCTGTTCTCTTGTTTCAGTCAGTGAGGGGTAACAAGTATTTCCAAAGCGCTACTCTTTCCTTCTTAAAATACTTTTGTAAAGAGCCCCTGCAAGTACTAATTTCTCTGTATTAAAAGGGACCTAACCAATTAGCTTAAACTTTAGCTGTAAGATAAAACTGGGTGAGATGAACCCAAAGCTCAAGAAACATTTGCCAATTAATTTGATAATATTACTTCTAACTAGAACAATTTTGGCATCTCAACTTGTCTTCCCTCTTCACTGTAGTTCAAATCTGTCATCCTTTCAACTTTACCTTTCAGCAGATACCACCCTTTTCAGTATATTCACCTTACATTTACCACAACACCAGGACGAACTCAAACATACTACTCAAGATTAAACACCCCAGGTTGTGTTCCTGGCTAATTTGAGATTATTGCAATTTATAAGGAACATTCTCAAACATGAAAAATTATATGGAAAATTATTCCTCAATTTTAAATTCTGTCAAATATTTCTTTTGGGAATTAAATGCATTGAATACTGAAAATTGGCATCAGTTGTACAATAGTAGCATACTTGAATTAAAAGTTGAAAGATACTCAGGCTACACATGAATTCAAAATAAGTTGAGTTAGTACATCTCTTAATGTAGGTTAAAAAAGAAAGGAAGAAGAGATCTTCACTAAATTCAATGATCAACTTATGAACAAAAGGAAATAAGGGGTTTTGTAATGCAAAAATAGTAGAATGATTATCAATCAGCTAAATCAGTACACAAAGTGAGATATAGAATAATTCAAGGAGACATAGAAGTCATTAGATGTCAGATAGTTCTATCTCATTAGCACAATAAAAACTTAGTTTGATGTTTCACATCACTTGATCATCAGAGAGCAGGATCCATACATAATTGATAAAAACAGAGAAAAGCTAGAGATTAGGGCAAACACTTACGTCTAAAGTTTTAAAATGCCAGTGGAATTGGAATTTGAGAAAATGGAGAAGAAATTACCTTGCTTATATGGTAAAGCTTAAAATAAATAAATAAATAAATGGATGCTAAAGTTGTTTAAATTATTTATACCTCAAACTATGTATGTGATATTCAGATCTATGTTCTTATGCATTTCTTAAAAATCCTCCGGGCACCTTTATGAATTTTAGCTGCATACATGTTCTAAATTCTGACCCTATCAGTAATAAGTGCAGATAACAGGAATTATGAGAGAGAGTGCTGAATTAGTAGACAAGGTGGAACAGAACTTAGCCAGAGGAAAAGCTACAATTGTTATTCTTGGTATCAAAGTTAGCATTGGGAGCAGGAGACTGAAAGAATCTTGATGCGCTGACCAAAAGCTGTTGAATATAGCGTAGAGACCTAGTGGATACTTGGAGTAGACAGAAAATTCAGTATGATGCCTGTAAGAAAGAAAATATTGAGAAATAAAAACTGTATCAAAATTGTTTCCCCAACAGTACATCTGGTAGAACAAAATAGATTATTTCATCAAAATAAGGAAAGGAATACATGTGACCTTGTGTGGATTTATGACAGATAAACATGCCTTCTTTTATTGTTGTTCTTTTCTAAAAGTTAATGCATAAGTTTTAGGATAATTGTGTGCAGCTTTTGGACTAAAAAGTACCTCACAGTATCAGTTACAGGCTGTGAAGATGTGACTTCATACTCCAAAGCCATATTCAGTGATAGAGAGAATATTTTGCTTTCACACTTGCATTTACGGACTAGTTGTTGTATGAGGCCTCTGTCATATGAACTTAGAGAAAGTTAAGCAAGTCTATTCAAATTATTTATTATTTATTTAAAGTATTCAAGATATTTTTTTATCATAATTTTCAGTGCATTGGAAAAGGCTTGGGAAAGTCTATTGGAAAAACTCTAGCATGACTAAAGTTAGGCCATCATATTTTTTAGATACTTGAATCAATATACCACATGGCTGAATGTTGCAAAAGCACTTCCAGTTTTAGGGGGAGTCCATATCCAGAATGATAGAACTCTTTGAAATCATCCTCATCATGTATCAAAGGAATTAAAACAAAGAATAAAGGCAGCAAAACAATCAAAAATTTTACATATTTTATTACATACAATCTATTCATGAGCCTACCATTCCAGAAATCTTACAAGCCTCAAATCCTCAGGTTGTTTTCATGGTGCTCAGTTTCATGCCTTATCCTCTCTTTTGTATGTGGTTATATTGGTTTTTCCCCTAAAATTGGATGGATTCCTGGCTATTATTCTTAAGGTTTTCTGTTAGTCTATATTTGCTTGTTTGTTTCTTATACTGAAGCATCAGGGATTGGCAATAGCTGTGAGTGGAGTATGGGGTACAGGGAATGATGGGATGCAAAATCATATTCCTGTTCCATTTCTCTTCACCTACCACAGTGATTGCAAGGTTTGTGGAGAAATTCCCTCTTCCCAAATCATCATTATACAGGCAACAACTTCAACAATTTTTTCTTCACCAGGATATGTGAGAACTGTGAACACTGTCTGGCCACATCTTGTCTAAAGAGACTCCTTGACATTACAGATGCTGGAAGTGTCTGTGGCAGCTGTTTCCCTTTTCCAGTCTGTGGCAGCTGTTTCCCTTTTCCAAAGGGAAGCCTCTTGAGTACCTCAGTGATTTGAGCTCTTCACTAGCTTAGCTTGTGGAATGAGAAATAAATTATTGTCTTTCTTCTGGTTTTAACTCTGAGAATGGCAGTATCCAGTGAAAGAATAGCCATGGTTAGGCACCTGCGGAAAGGCATTCAGTGATCAGAAGGTTCCCATCTCTGAAGGAAACTGTTTCCCAGTGGGCATTCCAGAATGTATGTTGAAGGCCAACTCTTCTCTTAACCATGATTCTAAATGTTATTGTAGCATATAGCATTAATTTCAAGTTATAATAATATAAAGCAGGAATCATGACATATCCAGTGACTACTGCTTCTTGAGATAAACCATCTTTCCACATCAAGCAAAAATGCCATGGATTTTTAAATAATGAAGTACAAAGCTCCACTGATGTCTTCTAAACAACAGATTTTGCTACCTAAATTGGGCATGTTATCTTTAGAATTAGTTTCCTGTATTTCTGAAATATACCCTAAATTTGCTGCTCTACAGTCTTTTTACAGAGACAGGGTGTGAAGGAATGATTGTGCCAAGTGTGTTTCCCTGTATTTTAGAAAGAGTGTTACAGGTTGGTGCATCACTTCTTCACCTGATTTTAATTTTAAATACTTCAGACAGTGATTACTTATAATTCCCAATTTTCTGTTTTCTGTATTGTTGGTCTTGCTGTGGCTATTTTTGAAATCAAGCTCATGTAAGGAAAATTTAGCAAGTTATACAAATTGCTCAAGTTTCTAATTAGGAAAAATGAATTGCAGTTATAGTACATCCCCAGATTATATTAATATTTCATTTCTTAACTTCCTACATCAAGGATTAATCAGAGGAAAACTTGTTCTGAATACTAATAAATCAAAATAGGAAATATTGCAAAGGTATTTCTAAATTGCTTGTAAGAGTTATATTGCCATGCAAAAATCTGAAAACTAGTGTATCACATCTGTCTGCAAAATAAATATTTCTCATTTTCATCTCTCTGAATCTCTCTAAACAAAACTGTACTGCAGCATTCTAGATTGTAGTTACATACAAATACAAATTTTCTCATGAATTCTTTGTCCTCTAGCTGATATGGTCGACTATGTCAGGAATATCTTCACCTTCATTTGTTAATAGTCTATGGTGGCAACAATCCTGAGGTAAAATTTCCCTTACTATGGCTTCAACAGGGTAAACATAGTCATAGGAATTTTTCACCTTACAGAATTCAAGTATTTCATTGAGAATATTTGATTTTGATCAGTGGTCAAGGTAATCTACTAAGATTTCTCTCAGAAAGCTTTTATCTCACTGTCACTTCACCTACCTCTCTATAGCAGACATCCTGGAAGACTGGTTAGGCTGAGCAGAGCTTCCAGTTTTAATAACTTCATAAGGCAACTTTTATGTTTCAGAGTACCTGGGGTAATATATTTGTTTGTTGCTTGGGAAATACAAAGAACTTGATTCTACTTGTAATTAGTTAGGTGAGAATTCATTCATGTAAAATTCATGTAAAGCTGACATTTTCTAATGAATCTTCTTTCAATCTGAAGATGTGGGAGAGAAGTGTAGTCAAGGTGATATAATTTATAGGTGCTTTAATTTAACCCAGTGGCAGCAAATCTGTCATCTCAGCATGATACCTTTCAGCCTAAGTCCTGAACTTCAAAAGAAGTTTAAAGATTTTGTTTTATTTTGGTTAGGTTAAATTTTTTGTATCATCTCCTTCAGTTTTCATTGTTGTAAGCTTTAAGTCAAAATATTTGAAGAAGAGGCTTAACAAAAAGCTTTGTCACTGCAGAAACAGAGAATTTTTTTTTCCTTATCTGTTTGAAATGCACTAAATAACTGCTGCCTGACTGTTGGACATCCATTGCTAAGTGTCCTAAATTTTAAATTTTTTTTTTTATTTCTCTGCTGCAATTTAAATTAAACAAGGGTTACGTGTAGTTCACACATAAGTTAGGAATGTTCAGGCAAATATAACAGAACAGAGGAACTGAAAAGGAACACAGTTTGCCAGATCAGATTGATCAAACAGCATCAGTAAAAACTGGTTCAACATATGGATTATTCAGTTTCCTGATAAGAAAAAACATCCAATGCATAGAAATGTAGATTTTATACAAAACACCAAAAGCTAAATAATAGCCCCAGCAGTACTGGCTTTATGAGCAAAAGAAAGACAGAATCAATACGTGAAGAGATTTTTTTATTAGATTCTTCCTATTACAAACTTCGATGCTGTGAATATTTTCTTGTATCTTTCACTGCTAGTATTTTGATTCAGAAAAAAAAGGAAGAATGAGTGGAAAAGTCAGATATAACATTGTAGAATCAAGAATTCTGCAAGGCAAAGATGTGACGGATGAATGACAAACACACTTCCTGCAATATTTTTAAACAGTACTCAAAACTTGTAATTAAATCACTTCTAATGTACAGAATTATCTCAATTTGAGAAGTAAAGGAATTATATTGCCAACTACTAAGATTGTCTAAATGGGAAGATTAGTGACTTGTCCTCAAACCCACTGAAATGTTATGTATTTTTATAGTAGTATGCTGAAAAATCGCTGTTTTCAGAGTTCTGTTCCCAATGTTCTACTGTAAGTGTGACACATCTGAAAGAAATCATTAGCACATAAATTCCTTACACAAGATCAGGATCTCTTTTTAAGTGATATACATTTGCAGGTGAATTGATACATATTTTACAGAAATAACTCTGTTCTTCTTGGCAATGTTAGGGACAGCACAGCATACCACAGCATTTTCCTGAATTAGTTGTAATTCAAGTCAAGGAAGAGAATATTTGATTAAAAAAGCAATCCAATGTTATTTGGATTACCACTGTCAATATGACAGTTCCAATACTGTCAGTATGTTAATTATAATTTGTTTGTTTTACAAAACCAAGCTTTATCTTGATAAATTTCAGGAGACTTGAGAAGTTGATAAATGTAGTTATCTATGAATTTTTAGAAACAATTTTGGGGAGATGTTGTTTATTAGTCTTCTTTCTGGTCTTTCATAAATAGAGCCTCAAATACTCAGCATTTTTCCTTGTATCAAGGCACAATTGTCTAACCACACAGAATTTAGCCTTCAGAAGTAGATTTAACTGTGCAAAAGACAGGGAAAGATGAGGCCCTGGAGTGTGTTCTTTCTGTTCTTGGAGAATTTATTGCATATAAATGGTTGAATTGGACAGAAAAAAAATTAACACCATATGGTTTATTGGTTAACTCTTCACAGATTCATGTATTTTAAGGGCAGAAGTTTCATTTGATCATCTAGTTTGACCTATATCACAAAAAGTTCTATTCATTTATTTCCACATTGAGCTCAATAATTTATTTCATTAAACCTATATTTCAGAAGGGCATTTGTCTTGATTTAAAGATGTGAACAGTTCAGTACTTTCCATGTTAATCTTTCACAATTTTTACTATTAATGGCTACTATTATTTCAACACTTATCAGTATAATTTTTTGTCCTTTCTGTTGTTGAAAGTAATCTTTTTTCAACTGTTATTCCACTGCTTTCTGTTATGTCCTTCCTCACTAAAACAAAGACTCATTTAATACTTTTTGTTTTCTCCCTTTTAAGGTGTTTACAAATTATTATCGATTTCCTCTAGATCTTCTTTTTTTGTGTTAATAATTTGACTGTGAGGCTTTTTTTTTTCAAATTCCATTAAGTTCTTCCCATCCCCTCTCCTAGTAGATGTTTCTTGCTGATATATTGGAAAAACATAGCACATTACAAACAAATAAATTGTCAAGAATAAAATAATATTATTCAGTAAAAGAGTATCATTACCTGGAAACTGAATGCTTGAAGATCTTGGTAACAGAGGAATAAACTGAAAGAAAATAAAAAAAAAATCCAAAATGCTATTTGTAGGTTTTCAAACTTTTTTTATCATCATATTAAATTAAAAATTTAATTAAAAATAAGTCAACTCTGCTGAAGTAATAGTAGTGTGGCAAGGAATTTTCTCATATATCAAGGGGAGTTTTGAGCAAGTGTTCTAAGAAATATATATTATCTATATATCTAAGTATATTACAGTAGTCTGACAGGATGTCACAAAGCATGGAAGAATTTCTAGCAGTTAGAGGAAGAGAAGTCTATGAAGAAAGCTCATGTATTTGTACTTCCTTCCTTTTCAATAGTGTAGCTGAGATTTTATAGACTTTCAAATAGTTAAAACAATAACCAAGTTCATATATATTTATGTGACACTGAACTCTGCAAGATGTGATTCTTTTAGACAAATGAACTGTTCAGCTTCCAGATAACTCCATATTCATTTTACTTGTCCTGTTGCACGATGACATTAGAAAGTTGAGAAACTCAGATCATTTAATTTAATAACCTAACATCAGCATTTAATCTAATGTCCTTGTGTATAGGGATGACCACTGATATATTTTTATAAGCTTTCAGCCAAAATCAAAATACTGAATAAAATATTAAGAATATTTCTGCCTGTAACACATTGCCCACTACAGTTTAATTGCATTCCAATTCCTTACAGAGGCGTTCAGAGCAACCACTCTTATGTGTTATTCATCCATTTATTTACTTACTTAACTTTCTTCAATTGGTCATCTGACAGCAAACTGGAAAGGAGGAATTATGCTTTGACAGCTTTGTTTACAGTGTATATACCCAGAAATTACCAATTTTATATTAACAATATTACTGAATTTTTTTGGGTTTGACCAAGCAGATCTGTATGGATTTTCCTGGCTGTATTCTTGGGCTATGGATCAGAAAAACAATTTTTCATGGAACCTTTCAATTTTCTTTATTAGGTCCTGTTTTCAAAGACTTTCCTTGAACTGAAGATGACTTACTGAAGATGTAAATGAAAATATTTCAGCATGGGTGAATTTAGATTTTTCTGGTTTTATCCTTGATACATAAGATGAGTTATGATATTTAAAATTCTTAAAGCTACTCATTGAAACTGCTTCTGTGACAGTATGGTGAGATTTATGTGAGATTTATGTGAGATTATGGTGAGATCTATGGTGAGATTTTTCAGTTAGCCATTGGTTAGGTAGAAAAAGGTGTTGTTTTGGGTAAAAATAAATAAATAAATAAATTAAAAGATAATGAGGGAGAGAGCACTTCCTGTGACAAACTTAAAATCTTTATAGCTATTTTATTCTGTGCATGTGCAAAAATTCAAAATTCATCTTAATGTTGATTCTTTCTATTTTTACCTGTGAATGATAAAGAAAAAAACGTTTTTGCATTGTAACTACCTAATTAGCCATGGTGGGTTTTTTAAAAATACAGTACACCCACTCACTATTACTTAGAAATATTTCCTTTCTGTGGTCTAATTTAATTTGACATCCAGGTAAGTCAGTGTCAAACCATGAAAGTCAAGTTTAAAAAAAAAAAATCTAACCTGACATGTGGGCAGTAGGTTAGTTGTAGCTAAAGGGTCTTGCTTGTCCATTACCATTTTGTAGCTTGCCTTTTAAATATACAATGTTGTCTTACCAAATTTGTTTCTCATGCTTGTGTCACAGTGAATGTTTAGAGGTGATACTTTGACAGAATTCTATAATTGGTAATAACTTTAAAATGTCATTTTTTTTAAAATCTTGGACCTATAAAAATATAGAACCAATTAAAATTTATATCTTAAAGACAGAATTTTCAAAATCTTTTAGCAGCTTTTGGTGAAATAAGATGCAAAGCCAGTGATTACTTTAAGATATTATTGCTTACAATTTTAACATAAGGTTTGTGATACTGTTGTCTGTTGTTTTTTTTTTCTTTTTTTTTAATGTTGCAGCTCTTGCAGTTACAGTGCTGACTTCTTTTAAAAATAGACTGTGCCTGATTATCTGATTTTTTTCCATTGTCAGCTGATTGTTTTGTCTAGAAAATCTCCCTGAACTTCATTAAATGTGTCTACAGTGTCACAAAAGAAAGAAGTGAATAAACTTAAAAAAATAAAGTATTTTAGATAAAAGTTATGCAAAAATATTAATAATTAGTGTGCTGGGGATTTAGCAGTGAAACTGCATGTGTGAATGCTGAGGCCATACTTAATATTTTAAATAAGGGACTAGAGAGAAAACATTGCTATCTTGACATTTTCAAAGAACATGGAATTTCATATGGTATTGTTTGAGATACAAGAAGATTCTGATGTCATACAAAAAATAGAAATAACTTTAAATTTGGAGAAATTATATGGCAGGTCCTAATATGGACTTCAAGACTTTTTTCTGATGGCCTCCAAGAAAGACCACGTATAGTTGGAAACATAACAAATACTGGCTGGTGTAGTTTTCAAAAGGTGACATGAGGAAAAAGACCCATTAAATTGAAAAAGCTTATAAAAAGCCATAGGAAGCAAAAGAAAGCTCTGGAACAGGCTGTCAGAGAAAAAACAGAAATAAAACTTTTAAAAACATAAAGTTCTCTGTAAGGAACCGTGATTTTCAAGGCAGGAGTGGTAAGATAGCAGAAAAGGACACTGAGATGACATCAAACAGACCCCATAGCACAGCCCCAGGATGATGCACCTCACGCTGTGACCACTGAACTGGCTTGCACAGCCTTCCTCCTGGACAGCAGTCTTTCCCAGAGGACAGTGAAGTTGTGGAGCTTGTATATATCATGTATATTGGTGATTAAAGTGTTTTGGTATCTTAAGTCCATTTGGTCTCTGCACTGTCATTTAATTTGAAACTGTGAGACATGGTTTCTTACAATAACAGAATCCTGTCTGAATAAGGATCATCCAATTCTGTTTTCCAGCACTGTTCAGCATTTTGCTTTCAGTTTGCTCATAGTCTACGTGGTTGGAGAGAGCCACTTAAAATCCTTGACCTTAAACACCAAAGCACAGTTTATATATATATTTGCTTATTTTAACTTGTATCTTTCACTATGTCTAGTAATACCCTCTTACAGTATTATACTTCATTCAATTTCCCCTAATTAATATTAGACTGGTGGAAGTTTTTGGGCAAAGAAATGATATTAGATGTCTGTTAGATGTTTTCATCAAACTCTTTAGTATTTCAAAATATATCGGTAAGTTGTTTAATCTTATATTTTGTTTTGAAATAAGTTTTGAAATTGCTAGAGCAAGAAGGGAGTTTTATATATCTACAAAACAGGCTTATAGTGCTGTAATGTTTTTATGTCCATATCTGGAATCTTGTTCTCGTGTCCTCTCCAGATTCTTTGCATGAGACTTTTAATTTGCCTCCGTCATCCACAGAGGGATATTGACAATACAGAAAACACGTCTGTGTTTAAGAATAACAGTTTTCTAGAATTCTGTTTTGAGAATGCTAGTAAGTGGAGTTTCAAATTGTTGTTATAAAAGAATATACTAGTGAGAATTGAAATTTCCTAACTTGATATTAGCAGCAGAAGACAACACAAAATGCAATATGGAATTGAAAAATAGCAGCCAAAGCAATACAAACATGCATATTATCAGCTCAAACAAATTAGAAGACTTAACATTTGATAAGAGCTGAAAAACTGCTCTAATACACATACTGATAATATGATAACCTTGAAAAAGTGCTATATGTAGTTCAATGTTAATCTGATAAGACCTTATTTAGAAAGTTTTAATTTGCTTGTTTTTTCATCCTGATTCTTGGCTGAGAAGGAAGAAATATCTACAAAAGTTAGAGGAACATGTTTCACAAGTTCCTTGAAAGAAGATGTGGAGCATGCTGTTGATTAGCTGAACAGAAAATAAGGTCTGGTCAAAGAGGAAATTCCTCTGGGACAGAAGGTCTAAAAGGGTGGAGTGATTGTTGACAACAGAAAGTGGAAAGCTTGGAAGGATGACAAATAGGTATATTTAATCTGGGAAGGTAAGAGCAGAGAAGAAGGGGAATTTCATTTCAGAGGCTTTTAAGTGCACAAAGAATGAGTGAGATGCAGGACAAATGATTATTGGTTTTGGTAGCAGTAATACAAAAAATGACATGAAAAATGAAGGCTGAAGACTGAAAAAATATATATAAAATAAACACAGACAGAAAAATCCCATCTGAAGTACAGTAGGTGGGATGTGATTTTATTGGGTTACAAGACAAGAAGGGAGGACAGTGTTTTACACATCACTTCCCCACGACCCGTCTCCTAGACAATGCAAAGCCTTAACACATGTTTTAAGCATGCAATTTATGGATACAAGGACTTTGGTAAGGCAAGGATAATTACGCTATTACTGGGTCCCTGGTTTGTCTATGTTTATAGAACACAGTGGTTTCTTTGTTAACAGTGGGATTAAAGCTAACTGTATTTCATCATTTTCATTAGAAATAGAGATACCTTGACTAGAACATTTTTATCAGAATTAGTAGAAATTACATATGTATTTGAAAGACAGAAAAATTAGTCCAAATTATTTTTCTTGTAAAATTCTTCTAAGTCTCTGCAGCCTTTGTGTGGAGTGTATGGGTGTGTGTATATGTCTGCCTCAGAGGAACAAATAGTTTCACATTGTAATAATCACTGACTTGCTCCTAGTGCAGAACAGTCAGAAAAGAGGAGAGGATTCAGTTTAAAGTTTCAGAGAGCAATGAGAAGTAAATCTTAGTTTATTTTATAGTTTGTCAGAACTTATTAAGATAAAGGATTAAAACTTTTTAAAAGCAGAAAAAGCTGGTTCTTTTCTGTTGAGAGAAGGTTACTGTTCAGATTGTTTTAACCCATAGGGATTGTACAACTACTTATAAACCTGAAAGCTTAAAGTCTGTCTGATTATTAAATTCACACTCTCCTGGCCCTTGTATAGAAAAGAGTTTGTAGAGGGATTACTAACTTTAAAACCAGCATGGACAAATGAAAAAGGAAACACAGGGCAAACAGACAAGTAAATATCATTAATCTTTAACTAATATTTCTTGTGATCCAAGGATTAAATTTAAATGAGAATTGTAAGAAATTTTATTTCCAGAAGATGGCACTCTTACGCTGTGTATTTTTTTAGCACACGTTTAGTCACCATTTGTGACCGTAAATGCACTTCCCTATTCGTCTAAACTATTTAATTAATTATTGTCACACAAAAGGTAGGGTAAAATATAAAACCGAATAATCTTCATGCAGCCTTTGCTTCAAGAAAATATATTTGTTTTGCCAGCAGCAAACACCACTAATTAAAATGAATCATTGTCTTTAACTAAAAATTATACATAGATATAATTTTTTTTTTTAAAGAAAAGGCAGCTCTTACTGCCACTCCTAAAGTGATAAGTATATAATTTCTTGAGAGTGGAAGAGAGAGGTAGAGAAAAATATTGACAATTGGAATGATACAGCAACAGATGCAGTCATTGAACAGTTAAAGTAGCATAGACAGAGGATGGTTATAACTATGCAATAAATGACATTCCTGAGTGTGATGAACCATGAGTAGAAGTTTCATTCTTTATTCGCTAATAAAAATCTGATAATTCAGACTTACATCCTTAAGCAACTATATATATATTTTTAGCTATGATAAGTTTTCTGTTCTATTTTCCAAGGTGATATATATTTTCAGAATTAAAAGAATTGTATAACTCTATTTTTTATCTTTAATTGAAATATCTGCAGCATTTTTTTCAAATTTTTTTCACACAAACTTCGTATAGTGTTTAAAGTAAATTTTTTTCTTTATATTTTAAATTCTGTGATGCTATTACCAAGATACTTAAAAAATCAAAAAATAAAAATAAAGCTCTTAGTGCTATGCATAAAGAGTCAGACATTGAGTACAGAGTTTACTACAGAGGCAGTGAAAAGTCAAAGATTTGTATTCTTTAGAGCAGAATAGGCAAGACATTTAAAGACCTATTTATCCAGTTAATTAACATGTTCCTTTGTAAATTAGGAATATTTTTGCAAACAAATATTTTACAAAAATCTGCAACAAAGCAGAACTGAATGAAATTAATTGGAAGTGTTTAGCTGAGTAACATTTATTTCTGCAGTACACTTTGTTAGATAGTGTGTGATGTAATATTGCAGAAGTTATTAATGCTATATGAAGCTAGTTTATTGACAGTTTTCTCCAATTTTAGACATTGCAAGGGACATTGCAAGCTATATAATTTCTTTTTCAACAATGTACACAGTAATTATTTGTGCAGAATCCCTGCTGTTTTCTTTTCTCATTGATGTTGAGCTCATGTTCACAGGGACACTTATCTTGTTCAGGTAAAGCTTTCTGATCTGGAAATTTGTCTGTGGAACACAGGTCTCATCGCTATTTGTGAAATCGTGTTTTTTTGGTGTAGAATTAAAATAGATCAGGCTTCTGTGATACTACTTCATTATTTTTATATTTTAAAGAGTATAGGAGAACAAGCCTTTAAAAAGGAAGCGAATATATAAGCATAAAATTCTATGAATTGTGCTATTGTTCACTGAAATAGTGTCCAATGAAGAATGTAGCTCTTTGAGACCTTGGAAAACCCTCAAGCGTTTTGTTCTGTAGGACACGTGAATACATCTTGCCATGTTCTTGCATGGCAACGAGCGATGAAAGCACATTACAAATTTCCCTCTTCCACCCACGAGGTGCATGTGAGCTGATTTCAGGCTGAAAATTGTGTAGTCATGTTATTTTTGTTGTTTTGGTACAAATGTAATTATAAATACTGTTGGAATCACATAGATAATTGCACAGGAGACTGTACTATTTTACATGACTCACTGGTTTAGACAGTACTTGTTCTGGGATGTGTGCATATTTCTGCTTGTTCAGTAGAAATAGTTTTATGAGGCTGCACAATTCATGTCAGTCCTCTGAATCTCTTTTAAATCTCCCTATCCAAAGCCCATAAATGCAATAAGTTCAAGGTTAACAACATCACATACAATTTTAAGGCCTACAGGGAAAAGAAAGGATCCAGTATCTTCTGTCAGAAGCAAGAAGAATAATCTTAACTTCTCTTTTACTGGTTTCGATTTAACTTATTTTTATTGATACAATTTGAATCCCAAGCTAAGTTTCATTCTGGCTTATGCTGATTTGAGCTTTGAAATATGACAAATATTTCCGAATTTCTATTATAGCAGCAATAGATACTTGTGCTTTTTATTAAAATACATAGTATTTCTTGACCTGTGATGCATTTTTTTACTTTGATCTTTTCCATTGCCAGTGAATTTTATGCTACAGTTTTTACAATACCATTGCAAAACTTTAGTTCACATCAATTACATCCAAAATCTTCAATGCTGGATAACTTGTGTTGCAGACTTTTACCATATTTTCTATGTTTCAAATAGTGAATACAATTTTTTATATAATTGAAAATGCAAACTTGAGACATTTTTGAATGTACAGAACCCTTAAGTTTTTGTAAATATTGTTCATATATATTACAAATATATAGCTGTATGTAGACTACCTATATAATCCTAAAATCCAGATTTATACAATTTATATAGGTTTATAATGTAAGACTATCACATTTTTTAATATAAAATGCAGATTTCTACATAAATAGTATTTACAGTTACTATATATCACTAAGGCAAAAGTATGAATTTATATGCATAACTTTTGAAACATGCAAAAATCTCATTAAAAATTGTAAAGTTTCAGCTCAAAATATCTAAGCTAAAAATTTTAAATAAGAGTCTCGACTGTTTTCTGTAATGTTATTCATGGCACCATTCATAGTAAAATGGATTTGCTTGTATTACTTTAAGCACTTCTGAGACCCAAAGACTCTCCTTTGCTGATGGACTACTGCATGCACTGGGATCAGTCTGTTGTTCTATGCAGGGTGGCAAACCTCTGAAAAAGAAAAAAAAAGTAGTTCCTTTTGCTCACTTTTCTCTTTTGCAAGTACATTATAGTCAGGAGGCTGGTATTTAAGGCTTCCTTTGAGACTGTGATTGTTGCAGATTGAAACTCCTGTAAGTGGAATGTGGTATGGCATATCCTGTGTGAAAGTCCTCTTTAGTGATCCAGTCTTAGAAATCAGAAAGCTATACTAAATCAGCTTTCCTTTAAATGAAAGAGAGGGTCATGCTCTTCCTTTTATAGCAGTTCATTTAGTTCCTTTTTTGATGAAAGGAACATGTCTGTGAATCCTACATGGATCACAGTTACCTAAGTAACACAGGTGCAAAAAAAGCAGAGGGAAATAGAAGATAATGCTGAATTTTTGTTGTTTAGCATTAATGAGCTCCCTACCGACCAAACAGACTATTGTAGATCATAATATAACTAACTTTATTTCTGCAGTGTTAGTCAGGTAATACAGCAGCAAGCATCTTGAAAGCTAGTGCTTCTGTCAGAGAATAGGAATTTCAATGCGAAGTTATTAATTTCACTTTTGTTTAAAATAAACCAGAATCCAATACTTGTTAATTGTATATAGTTCATTTTCTCCCTATAAAGAAAGTGCCAGCTTTAGTTTCATGCTGTTGTTACTACAGATCATTTACTATATCCACAATCAAAGAAGGATTATTAATTTATTCTTGCAATATTTTTTTGCAAACCAGTATTGCCCTTGTGATTCAGATATCCTTCTGTTGTTCAGTTGTGTTGGTTGAATGTTTAGGGTAAGTCCAGAAGAATCTAACAATAGATTACATCAGTTGTACTAGCAGTGTAGCATAATGCTTTCTAAACCATTTAAATGACTTCAAAATGAAAGTTGGAATAATTTTGAAGTATCTTAAGGCTCAGAAATAAAACAATCATCTTTGAAAATTCATCTTAGGTTCCCATTGTGAATTAGAAAATGAAAAAATGTCCAGAGTCAAAATATTAAGTCACCACACATTAGGTTTATACACTTGATAATGAAAGGAAGGTATCTAATTTAAATGTACGTGATCCATATGCATTTCATGTGTATGTGAATATGTTATATCTGGCAAAAGAGCCTGAACTCTGAATAAGGACATGCCTGGAATGTTATACTTTGAAAGGCTAAGTGTATAATTTGGCCCAAAACACTTATTTGGGGTTACAGAAAGGTATCATTGGAAATGTCTCTCAGACTTTCCATACTGTCCTAAAAAAAATAGATTTTCTTCATAAAAAAAAGGGGTGTGTGTGTTAAAAAACAGTAAAGAGTAATATATGACAAACTGCAAAATGTTAGGCAGGAGAGATAATGAAAAAGCATCTAATAAAATATTCTATTGATTAGAGAACTCATCAATGAATAGAGGAGAATCAGATGTTATTTCTTCCTCTATCAGTATTCATACAGGGATTTCTGTCCTACTCCCAGGGATATATCTTAAACACCACTGTGCAAGATAATCCAGGTGAAAATATCCAACACACTTCTTGGTGTGACTATGCAGAAATCAATTCATGAAACTGTGAGCTAAGGTGACTGATCATTATTACCTTACTCTCTTTACGCCATTTGCTGCTTCATCTCCATGGTGCATTTTTACTGGTATCTCAATTGGGAACTATTTAGAGCAGAAGCTTGCTTTTTGATTACTTGTCATTACAGTGCCCAGTACAATAGAGCTCTGATCTTTGATTGAGGTACACATAAAAGAAAAATCAGAACGAGATAATGGTCCTGTAAAATAAGCCTCCTGAACTGGCATTCTCTAAAATTACCTGACTCCACTGAAATCAATGGGTGTAATTGTAGTTAATATCCTAAGCATAAGTAGAGGGTTGCCAAGATCTTTCCTTAACTTGGGAGGAGGGGGGTAATTTTCAGGAAAGTGTAATTAGTCTCATAGCTTGATGACAGCTGTAGCCAAAGATGCAGACCTGATTTCCCTATTCAGCACCAGAATTAGTTTCTTATACCACTGTCTCTCACACCTTGAGCAAAATGATGAATTGGACATTGTGTTTGCTGAAACTCCTGTCAACTTGTTCCTCTAGTATATTGAGATACCTCTAAATGGCAACCCTGATCTCCAGCCTGTTAACTTTCCACCCAAGTCTGAAAATCAATCATGATTTGTTGAAAGTGTATTATATACTGTTGCATAGATTACTGAATATATTTAACTATATAAGTATGAAGTGCAGAGAAATGCCTTTCATAACTAGCTGCCTGATAGATTTCAAAGTATTGAACACCACCTTTTACATCTGGCAGTCCAGCCAGCTCTACTGTCCTTTTGCAGTGCACTCATCCCATGCATATCTCCCCAGTTTAATTACAAGGAGATGAAGAAAATCAAACTAAAAACCTTCCTAAAATTTAGGTACACAACACCCATTTTTGTCCTCTTTTTGCAACCCATCATTTAATCTTGAATAGCAGTCAGGATAGTCAGGCACAATTGGAACTTGCTAAAGGTCCTTGCTGACTGTTCCAAATGACCTTACTGTCCACAGGATGTGTAGAAATGACTTCCATGAGGACTTTATAATCTTCTAAAGGACTGAAGTGGAGACAACTGACTTATTAGTTCCCTTGTATTAGTTCCCTATTGTATTAGTTCCCTTCCCCTTTTTGATGATGGGCATAAACATCTGTCTTTCCTAGTCAATGGAAATTGAAGTAAATGAGGATGTTTCCATGATGACACCAACTAGGTTCTTCAGCACCTTTAGGTACATGGCGTCCAGTTTAATGGACATTTTTGTTTGCTGTTCTTTAAGCAGTCCATAAGTCATTAGTTTTCTGCTTCAAGGAGAATCTTTTCCTCTCTAACAAGACATAAACATGTAGGAGGACTAGAAATAAACTTTGACAACAAAGACTGGGGAAAAGATGTTTTCAGCACTTTTCTATATGCCTTGTCATTTATTTAGCCTCTCCAAACTTTTGCTACAGCACATCAGAATGGGGAATGAGTTATTCTTTACATAAGTAAGAAGGATTATATTTTCATATCACTTTCCTCCTGAATAGTCATCTTGTGTAGTGCTTATCAATGCTTATCAGTTGTGTTAACGTCTTCTTTATTTGACTAGTTATCCAGGACAGACACCTATCTTTATATTTGCAGCTCTCAGTGAAAGTAAGGTCTCCAGACCCTGGCAGAATACTGATGCCAGTGTTGCCAGACCTTAGATGTGCTCTTACTCTAATTTTCTATAAGCAAAATCAGTGCAGCAGTGCAGCAGGAGACTGAGGTAAGGGCATAAATACCATTCCACAGAGTATCTGCACACATGATGTGCTTGCTTCATGCCTTTCAAAATATATTGGTTTTCATTGTATCTAACACACCACATCCTATATTATACAAATAAATAGCAACTTTTATTCACCAAGCAGATCAGTTTTACATTGTGTTCAGCTCTGTGATATGTTAAGTGTAGTTTCCTGCCTCAGTTTTAAGTTACAGCTGGTTTATAAATCCAGCCTGGTTGTGAGAATGTTGAATCTTTTTGGCCCTCTTCTAATTGCTTCCTTAATATCAGAAAATTGAAGAGCAGTAGCGTATAGCAAACATTTATTTCTCCAGTATGGGAAGAATATTCTGCTGAATTAAAATACAATATTTTGATCACACTTCAGTTTCTGGCTCAAACTAAAATGGTTAAGAAGTAAATATTTTCAACAGATTTTCTCATGCACTTGTAGACTCAACACAAGTTTTGTGTAGGGATATTTGATTATTTACCAGAGCTGCTAAGGGTAGGAAATGGCTCTGTATCTTGACTGAGTTACCATATAGAGAAACTTATTGATAACAAGAGAGATGTTAATTTCACATGAATTCAAGGCAACCCAGGCAAATTAATTAAAGAGAAATAACCTGAACATCCAGAAACTCCCTTCTAGATGAGCAAGTCCTTGAACTCATATTTATTAAAAGTTGTGCATATACTTGAAAGAAACAAATCTATGTTTGTCCTCATCTTATATTCTTTTCCCTTGGCATCAACTTTTGAATTCTGTTAAAGAGAGGACACAGTGGACTGGTAGAGTTCTGAGCCAAATTTGCAAGCCTCTTACGATTTGTCCCTAGCTAGAAGCCAGAAAGTGGAAATGGACTTCTACCTTTAACTTTCATTGTGGAAATAACCTTCAGGGAATACCATGACAAGGAGAAATAAACATCTCCCATAGAACCCCTATACACACAAACAGATCAAAGGAGTAGACCACAGTTAAAGTAACAATGTGGAATGGGCAAGATGATAAATCTAGCAGTACCAGCTCCAGTAGGGCTGCTTTTTTCAACATAAAATAAGACTAAAAACCATCCATGTGTCTTCTCTGCATGCTATTTCCATACCAGTTTTGTGTATGTCCATTGTATTACTGGTCAAAATGAAAATTCTTTACCAGACTACACATGCCTGGAGTGAGCTTTATCAAAGTTGTCTGTCACCAAAGTATAGCCATGTTCTAGATCTAAAATGGATGCCACTAATAATTAAATCAAACTGTTCTTGTCTTACTACATCAAATTTTATTTTTGGTTTTAGATATGCTATATGCAAACTAAACAGTAGCAGACAGCCTAATGCACCATAAAAAAATTGCATTTGAATGTGTGGGAGGGAAATAAACCTGTGCAAAACTAAGAGTTTTTCTGTGCATGTTCCATAATATTGACAAACTCCCTTCCCTAAAAAAAAAAAAAAAAAAAAAAAAAAAAAAAAAAAAAAAGACCAAACAAAACCACATGGTCTTGGCTAACATTTGGTTTCCAAATTGGAGTTAATACATTTTTATATGTGAAATATCATCATCTAATCCCACAGTTGTCATTTAGATAAAATCCTATTTCAACACTTCATCTTTCCATGTATGGATCATTTGTGCACATTTTAACACTTCTCATAGTCAAATGAAATAGAAAGTGCTTTGCAAGATTGGGGATTTACATGTTATCCAACCTTCCAGATCTACTTCCTGATTATCTCACTTCTCACAGATGTATTAGAAATATGAACTGTGTGTATACCTTTCAGTGTCACTGATCTCAGATGCTCTTATTATTTATTTGTTTACTTATTTATTTTTATTACAATTTCTGAAACAATTTATGAGATGGTTTCTTTCCTCTAGAAAGTCCACAAAAATAAACTCACAGCAGCTACTGGTCACTCACTCACTATAGCATAAAGATTTTTCATTTTTCTTTTGCCAGTCAAATTCTCTGTATAAACACATTCTTGTTTTCTGGATAATGTTTGTTTTGTTTGGTTGGTTTTTTATCATTGCAGTTTTTAGTTTTTCTGGTTACTTGAAATGCATTGAAAACAAGAAGACACTGCAGCTAAGAAATTTGCAGAATATAAAATAACTTTTGAGAAACATTTTTTTCCCGCCCAAGTCAACGAACTCTGCTCTTATACCAAGTGGGAAAAACAAACACAAAACAAACAAATAGTCAACAACCCTCCCCTCCACTGTAATTCACATCATAGAACCTGAAAAAGAAGTATAAAGAAGCTATTACAAATATCTGTGCTTGTGGTGAGTGTACTAGCTCAATTTCGCATTGTATTTATAAATTCACTTCAGCAGAGAAGAACCCAGAGCTATGGGATCCATTAGTTTGGACTACCCAGGGAAACCAGAGTGGAGAAATCTACTTGTGGTATACAAACTTCTTTTCCAAACATGAGTCTGCTCAGCTCATAAGCCATCCAGCAAAGCCCACTGAGGACAAACAAAACCCCTACAAAATCATAACCTGATGTTTAATACCTTAGGGGTGGAACATATTTTACAGTTCAAGATTATTGCTTTCCTGAGTCTCCTGATGCCTGAATAGCATGAATAAGTGAGATACAGTATCAGAATAATGTTGTTTAAGTATTGAATTTCCTTTGCAATTCTTACCTTGACGCTGCATTTGATTTTTTTTTTTTAAAGTTTTTAAAGGCTTGCTAGGTGTGATTTCAGTGCTTATTTGTTTTCAAAAAAGTATGGAAAGTTATAAAAGAAAGAAGTTTGTTACTGAAAATCAGTTCTGTATATTCAAAAAAAATAATCATATGTTTAAAAGACTCGAGCTAACACAAAGCAACAGATCTTTAAATTTTACATAGTTCTCAGCAAAAAGAAAGACCTGGTAACAATTTATTTCTTTCTAAATTAGTAAAATGCATTGTTTTCAGAAATTTTTTTTTTAATAGGTTCTTCACAGGAAATACAGATTCTAGAAGAGAACTTCTTCAGTTTACTTAGTTATTTTATACATACAATCGTAACACTTTAAAATAACTTCAACCATCTCCTTTATTAGGCTTTTGGCTTTGGTGAGGGGTTCTAAAATTTTACAATATTTTTAATCACTTCGTAGATGTTATTGCTGAATTCTTATTTTGTTTATAACATAGAGAGCCTCAAAAAGATAGGAATAACAGTCTGCCTTTAAGCTGCTTATCTGAAATTATTCTGGGAGAGAAAAAAAGCTTTTTGATTTAACCTTCAAATCCCTTTTAAAGAACTGTCAAAACACCAGTATTTTTAAAGGGTTTCTAATCTATTTTTAACCTCACAGAATTTCACTATTTAAATACTTGGTGAGCAAACTAAACCACACTCCTTGTGTTATCTTGTAGCCTCCTTGTTAACTTTTCCTTTTTCAAGGAAATTCTTTAATTCATTTTTTTTGCTGTCTAAAAAAAAAGTCAGTAAAACCACTTCTATACACCGATTATATAACATTCAAGGTGTTTAAATGCACTTAGTACAACACAGATAAATGAAATCACAGGCTATCCTTCACAATTACTTTTTCTCTAGATGACTCAGTGTATGCAATTGTCTTGCTGCGGATGCTCTGGGGATGTAAGTTGCCACACAGACAACTAAACTTTAAATCCTGATCACATGGGCCATTCTAAGACATTCATAGCCTTGCCAACACATTCATACGCATTTCATTGCAATGTTCTGCTTTTACACATACTTCAGTATCATAATATTAATCCTATTTCATCTGGGGTATTTAATGAGATAAAAGATAAAAGAAGCAGCAAAGTATTACAGCTAGATAAGAACACTAGTGCACTTTGCAGATGGGTTATAAAATACCCTCTGAGGATCTTGACTCAAAGATATCGTCTGTTTTTACTGAAACTTAATATGAACATATTACATAGTCACTTCAGAAATAAACTACAAGACATCTTACAAGTTTTCAGGGTTCAAAACAAAGTCATACAGCACAGTTCATCTGTATTTAAAATTCACCAAGGAAACCCAGAGTAGTTAATATCTCTAAACTTGCAAATCTTACAGAAGGCAGCATTTTGAGGTAAATTTTTCAAATTATGTGGGAAACATATCCAGATTGTTCCAGTTATAAATAAGATAAGCTGTTATGATAGACAATAAAGCCCAAGGTTTGATTGGGTTGTATAAATACAAAAAAGCATAAACACACTAATTTTTGAAGATGCTGTTATTCTCTCTCTGCAATCAGCCTACCATAGCTCAGTTCTACTGCCTGTTGTATTATATCCATTAGGCAACAGTTGCTAGCATTCAGTGGGGTTGCCTAGATAAAGGGAATATTTTAAAAAAAAAAAATCTACAATACTCTCATACTATACATACTCTACAATATTCTTCTATACTACTCTACAATACTCCTAACACAAATGACAATAATTCTCAGATGTTTATTTTTCTCTTCTGCTGTATCTACTGACGATACCTCCTTTCTCCTATATATTTCTCCCGTCTAGAAAGTAAGATAGCTTACAGCTATTCCCACTAGTTACAGTGAGGCTGCACACAAATTTTTACACTGTGTTAATAAAAAAGGTAAAAAATAGCAAGACACTCTTAAGTAGTAAAAGGAAGGCAAGTTTATGCTGTATTAATTCTCTTGAAAACAATACTGTCTGAACTGACTGTAAGGAAAACTTACCATGTCACACCAGTATTGCAAGTATACGTTGTTAATTTCTTGGAAAACAGTAACAATATGAAGTCTTTTGTCTGAAGCTATATGTCTGCATCGGGTACCTATATACACTAAAAATATTTATGAAACTTTTCTAAAATATCTCCTTTACTGGAGATTTCAGTGCATAGACAGACAGCCTATTCTTTGCTTTACTACATTTAAAATTGGCAAATGTTTCCATTGGTGCTAATCTTGTGTACATTCTGCTGTACTGTGAGAACATTGCTTTCTCTTTCATTCTATATATACATTAAGTCTGATTTATTCCCTTTCTCTCTGTAGTTCCCCTTAACTCAGTAAAATATATTTTGCAGGACATTTGCATCATCAAAATCATAAAGGAAAATATGAAGTAACCGATGCAATTAACAGTAGTAAGAAGATTATTCTTAAAAGCATTAAGATTTTCAAAAATATTGAAAATGTCAAGAAGTCTGAATGAATAACCAGTGGAAAGAAAGGATTCATAAATAAAGAAAAGGAAAGAAACTATCTGTGTCAAATGAGACTGGCAAGATATATTTTATCAGTCTGAGACAGAATTGCAGCAATGAGGATGACATCAAACTTGGAGGAAAGCAAGTGACATGGAGAAGGCCATAAAGAAAAGATGATTGAAACAAGGGCTGTAGGAAAGAAAGGGAAGTAGAAATTAGAATTCAATCAGTTCTGAAGAAGTTTAAATTTAACTGATAGCATGAAACAAGATAAGATGACAGAGAGGGGCTAAAAGTGAGAGTTGAAGAGCAGAAAAATCTGTGAGATATTACCATAGGAGCTGATAGTCAGAGACCGTTAAGAAGAATTAATCACTCTCAAAATTTTCACATTCAAAACAAGTGAACATGCCAAAGTACAGAACCTTCCACATTCTTTCATTATCTGGTTACTATTTTTGAATGTATATTTTTGCCATAAAAATGGAGAAGCCTGTAGTGTAATTAGTTTTGTAAGTTAGTACCTTTTCTTCTTAGTAAATTTACTGAAAAATCAGGTAGTGTCTTTTGAAAGTAAACACATGACTATTCATGTAGTATCTACAATACATAAAATTAAAAATTTTAAGGTTGTGGACTCCCAACTCTTTGCTTCAACATGAGTTTATGTCTAATTACCAGAACAAATGACTAGTCATCTACAACAATCTTCAGTACAGACCACTTACTGTTTGTTCTTAGACGTGGTTGCCAGGATAAAAAAGATGATTTTAAAAAGATAAAAACATATCACTCTGTTGAACAATCTTTCAAATGGGTAATATACTAATGAGTCTTCATTATTGTTAAGCTCCTGCTGATTTTTTACAGAGCTTACCAAGGTAAATTTGTTCCTTATCTTGTAGACATTGAATATATGATTTAAAAATGCATCTGGTTTATTCTCATGTTTTGGAAACAAGTACTGTATAGATTCTTGTTGCTTTTGATGACAACCTAACACCAACTGCTGGTGATTACTTTGTGCAGTGAGATCATGGTTAGGGAATGCATCCTGAGAAAATATGGCAGGATTTTTTAATTAGCAAAAAAGCGAAATTTAACTTTTGATTTCAGAAATAGGACCTCTCAGTAAAGATATTTTGCTTTCCTCATATCAGCTTACTGCTAGTATGATAAATGACACAAATGTTGAGAGGATTTTATCTATCTATCTATCTATCTATCTATCTATCTATCTATCTATCTATCTATCTATCTATCTATCTATCTATCTATCTACCTATCTACACTTTATGAAATTCTTTTTTTTAATAGAAGCTACGTTTGGGGGTACAGCGCCAGCTCTTCCCCATGCCCACTCTACTCCAGTTAAGTGTACTCAACTCCCACAGTTCTGTAATTAGAGAAAAAAGTCCTGGAAGTTAGCTGACCAAGAAGCTGTAAAACAATACCTATAGCACAGTCATGAATTATTTTCGTTGAAAGTGTAGAAATTTACTTAGTAGAAATTTTTCCGTATTCATCTTAGGAAACTGACATCCCAAATGATTCTTTTGTTATCAAAATAAGCTTTAATCACAAGGCCTCAATGGAAGAAAAGGAGAAATCCTTTCCATGAACTTAGCAAATACCCATATATATTCCTCTGTGTATCTATATATATATATATGTACATGTAAATTTATTTTATAATGTCCATACCCACATATAGATGAATAACATCCATAGGAACAAATCAACATGAAAATGAAATAAAGTGTATTAACAATACCATTGTTCTAGTAACCTCAGAAATATACTTTTTCACCTTGTTTTTCATTAGTTCATTAGTTTGCACAAAATGTTGATATGTTTTCTATTTATTTTCCCTCTGTCACTCTCTTTCTTCTACACTCCCCTCAGTTTTTTCTATTTCTTTTTTTCTCTCTCTCTCTTGCCTCACATCTACTGTTAAATAAAATCCATACTATTGACTTTACCATATGCTCTCATTTGCACCTTAATTCAGGTAGAGGCATCTCTAATAATTTTAATAACTAGATCATAACAAAGTGTTACCCATTTTATGCCCTATTTGTGATAAGATGGAGAGATTACAGAAAGCTGCAACTATATATTCCTTCCAGAAGTCAGTATTTCATCTTTTCATTGTTTCTCATTTTTCAGAATTCCTGGTAGTAAACATGCAAACAAACAAAAACACACAGAAAATACTGTACTGTATATACAATCTTTACTTTTTCTTGAAATATGAAGACTCCAAGGAGAACCTTATATTCTAACATCACCCCTGAGATATTGTATTTACTTCATCATCTTTATATTATTCATGTATCAGACTGGAAAAAAAAAAAAGAATGATACTCTAAAAAAACATGTATCTAAGTATATATTTTCATTTCTTAACCTTGTGAGAAGGATCTTGCATGTTAACTATTGCCTTTAATGACTGCTATAACTTGGTAATTTGTATTGGATTTTTTCCTGAAGTGGCATATTTAATAGTGCATTTTGACCCGTTCCTATGGAAATGTCTGAGCCTTAACAGTATAAAAGGAATAATTCCATCTTTAATTGCAGTGTTGTTTAAATGTTCTCCCAATGTGGGGTATTTCCCTGAGGTACGCTTGATCTATAAGAACCCTTCAGTTAGGTTCTGCATCTAAGAGCCACACTGAGGAATACAGAATTTGGGTTTACCCCATCAGCGTACAGCAATTCAATACATGTAAGAGCACAGATAACTTATATTCAAAAGCCACAGGTCCCCTAGTATAAAAAATTGCTTACAGACTTTGCAAGTGCATATTACTGTCCAAGACAATCCACATGGGCAGAATCACAACCATTTTTTTGTTCCACGGGTTAACACACTCATCATTTACATAATCTACCTGTGGGGACAAACATCTGTTTTTTTTCATAACTAGGTAGAAACCACACTTCCATGGAACAATGTGTGTCTTTCATACTCCACTTTTAATGGCACTTTTCATTCCTTCATTCAGTAGGAAGGGAAAAAACCCCAAACCAACAATATAAAAGACCCATGCATGCCTTAATATGCAGTGATGTCTACTTTAAAAGTTAAGTCACTGTAACTTAAGTGAATGCCATTATACAAATAGTTATTCAAGCCGAAACTGTCCTTGGCAGCACTGTACAGGGCAATTTTTCCACAAGAATAAACAATTCTCAAACAATTTCTCCAATCTATTAGGCACAAACATATTTTCTGTCAGCATGAGGCATGTATGTTTCTCTTCCAATTATTTTTATTCCTTTCACAAAAGATTACAAATGTTTATCAAGGACAAATCTGAAATCATCTCATTCTATGTCTCTATGAGTGCTCTTCTCTCTCTCTTCTACACTTCTACAGTACAGTAAGTTGTTACCAGTACCTTTAATAACTTGAATTCATGTCAGGTTTCTTCATGAGCCTCCAATGGCACACAAAACCTATTAACATTTATAGACTTTCAATACCAGCACTTTACTTCTCTAAATGCCAAAATTTGATAGGTCGATGTCAGAAGGAGAGTTAGAGAAACTTCTTTCCTAAATGAATAAACTTGGTAACAGCAACTTGACGAGCTGCCAACCGAATGACCTTCCACACACAACACCACACCACACAAGGCTGAAGGTGAAGGAACGAAAGGTGTTTATTCAACTGGGGCTCGGGCTTCTATAGGGTCCCGAGGGAAGGTTCTGGAACAGCAACTCTTAGGATAATCACTGTGTTTTTCCCTGGCTTAAGCAAGGATATAACATGTTTAGCAAGCCTACCCCACTGTAATGTGATTTTTAGCCCATGCACCTTGCACAAGACCAGTTGTTGTTAAATGCTGTACAGAATATCTCTTAAGCACTTAGGCCAAACATTGAGACATACATATAAAGTTTCCACTAAGCAGAGAGTGTGACTTTTTTCTGATTACGTTTAGCTTGGTCTTTTTTTTGTGTGTGGTGTGGTTCCTGCCTCTATTCCTACTATCCACCTCGGTCCATGTCTGAATTGGGAATCTGCGTTTCCTGTAAACAGCAACCAATTTGTATAGGACTGTTGTCCTTCTTACTGCTCACCCTAAAATAGGCAAGGCATAGGACTAACTACAACTACAGTTGAATGTGTAGTTAATCTAGATGTGTTTTACATATAAGTAAACAGAAAAGACAATCAGCCCTTTTAAAAACCCACAAAAATAAAGCATTGTGGATTACTGTAAGCGAACCTGACAAAGGAAGAGAGCTTAAATCAAAAAGCTTTCTAACAATTTGTTTCCCATTACTATCAAATAATTTTTAAGGCCAAATAACTGTAAAATGCTTTCAGGATATATGCATCAAATGCCTTCTTGGAAAATATGTGATGGCCAGTTGCAGTTCAGAAGTGAACTATGTGTCAAATAGTTCTAAAATCCAAATATTAATAGTGTTCTGTCAAAAATATGTTCTTTAAGGATCTTTCAAGTGCTTGGATTTTCACACCTAGAGTAATCTAAACAAAGGTGAAAAATCAAGACAATTCAGACATATCACTCTCTTACCTCATAAAAAAAGTTATAAGAAGCAATTCAGATATACCAATGATTATAGAGATACAGAAAAAAAATAATTATATTGTTGATTGTTACCTTAATTGATGGTGTGTCTAAAAGGATATAGATAAACAAAACAACAAAGGGATAAAAAAATGAAAGAGCCTTGATTCTAAGTCTTTTTGATCACCCAGAGGAAAAGTCAACTATTTTAAATAAAGTGTTACTTATACAGAATTGGGGAATATAGTTAAAGGACATTTCAGTTGAAAAATCAGCACATTAGAGACCTTTCTTCCGATTACTTCTATGAGACCCAGGTTAACTTCTTATCCAACTTAAGCTTTAATGTGTGAATCATCTTCATATGGTTAAAGAGGCAAATCAAAATTACCGTTTGCTGTCTTTAGCCTTTGCTCTCCTCGCTATGCAATCTGCAATATATTTCCACTTTGTGAACAGATGTTTTGAAAAATAAAAATTGCTTTTTACACATGGCAAAATCTGTGACACTGCACCGAGCAAAAAAGGTCTAAGTTTTGCCCTTTCATGCGTCTGTCAGAATGGCAAATTTTAAGTAGTATTCATGGAATCATATATATTTTATTTGCACAGGCACAGACACAAGTGCACACAATGTAATAGAGGAAAAATGTAGCTAATAGAACAGAGTACTGCAAACTTATGCACTTGTGTTTATAAAATACCATTACGGAAGCTGCCTATGTAGTTTTCATTTAATCTCCTTGTGCAAACATGTTATATTTTGTATTTATTTGTGTCATCTATCTTGTTACATTTATTCACAGTCAGCAGAAGGGAAGTAGACAATCCTTAGTTACTGAACAACAGCTCAATATATTTACTGTATTCTCTCTTTTCTTTTTTTTCTCTGCCTTATATGTACCTAATAATTTTAGTCATTAGAAACTGTGAAACAAGTTCTGAATACAAAATGAAAAGTAAGGGAAAAAAAAAGGCACGATATAAATATAAATTCTTAATTGTAATACTTCTGGGAAGTTCAAATTTTATAGCTAAGAACTAAGTTACAGAGAGGTTAATACATTTTTTTTTTTTTAACTTACTATGAGTGCCCAGTCTAAGATATCACTATTTTTTAGGAGTGTTTAGCTTTTTGTATTAGTAAATAGTGGAAAAAACTAAATTATATTCACAATAAGAGATAGTTTTCATCTCTTCAGAAAAGATAATCTCACAGCTGACACCCATAAAATGAACAAACATTTGTAAAACATATGTCATAAGTAATGATGATGTCTCAGTATTAAACAAGAACTCTGTAGAAGAAAGAACAGAATTTGTCTAACTTGAAATATAAATTCCTTAATAAGATAGCTTTCATTGTCTTTCTCTCTCCTGCCTGATTTACTGTATTCATATCTACTTGATGCAAGTGCAGAACAAACAAAGTAGGTGCTATACAAACAATGTGGCGTTAACTGTTTAACCTTGATTCACATCAGAATGAATTCTAATTTCTGTAAGGTAAGGAGCCTGTGAAAAATTAGCCAATGACCATATATGAAAACTTAGGCACAATGTCAATACTTCTGTGTTCATATTTCTGTCTCTTCTTAAGTTCTTTTAAAAAGACAAGATTAAAAAAAAAGGAGAAGGGAAGAGAAGGTTTGGGAAGGTTTGGGAAGGGAAGGTTTGGGAAGGTTTGGGAAGGGAAGGTTTGGGAAGGTTTGGGAAGGGAAGGTTTGGGGAGGTTTGGGAAGGTTTGGGATGGTTTGGGAAGGGAAGGTTTGGGAAGGTTTGGGAAGGTTTGGGAAGGTAAGGTTTGGGAAGTTTTGGGAAGGGAAGGTTTGGGGAGGTTTGGGAAGGTTTGGGATGGTTTGGGATGGTTTGGGAAGGTTTGGTTTGGGAAGGCTTGGGAAGGTTTGGTTTGGGAAGGTTTGGTTTGGGAAGGGAAGGTTTGGTTTGGGAAGGGAAGGTTTGGGAAGGGAAGGTTTGGGATG
>VWZF01005807.1:1542476-1723660 GCA_013396755.1 Sclerurus mexicanus
GGGAAGGGAAGGGAAGGGAAGGGAAGGGAAGGGAAGGGAAGGGAAGGGAAAAAAAAGTAGAATTTTTATTTCATGGAGTCAGACAGAAACTGGTATCCTTTTTAAATAATTCCTGCTCTGCAAATTTATCTGATTGTTTTATCATTCCTATAAGCTGCTTTCAGAAGTTCCTATGTCCATGTACTTCACAGGCCTTGCAATGCATAAAGAAAAACCTCTCTTAGCGTGTTTTGGAACAGACTATATCTTCCCCTACTTCATGAAAAATAGTACTAATATTTTTGAGAATAAGCGATTATTTCCTAGTTCATTTATTTTCATAAACCTTTACCATTTCCCTCTGTATTTTCTAGATTTAGGTGTCCCCATCTGTCAGTTGCTCCTTATACATTTTTTTTTTTCCTTAGACTTGGGCAATTTTGTTACTTTTCCAAGAAGCTTATAGAGTCCTTCCAAATGTTCCTTGAGATGTGAAGACCAAAAATGCACAGTTATTTAATATATAGCCATAGTAGTAATATGTAAAATGGTATAATGGTATTTTCTTCAGTGTTCAATATCATAATTCAATTAATAAGATGATTCTCTCTTCAGTCACTTTCATCTTTACTGCTTTGAATATCTTTGAATCTTTAGAATGTTTTTATTGTATCTTGAGGAGAGAGCTGGAGGAAACCTGTGGAACTTTTAAATATCTTAAGCTACTTCCATCTCAGATGTTCTCCTCACAATGATGTTTCTTGTTTCCCTCCATCTAATACCCAGTATTCAAGGAATTATAAAAGTACAGAGTGAGCATGAATAGCAGAGGAAATCGTGTTAATTCCCTCAAAGCATCTGTGCTTTTGTTTGTCTTTAACACCATGAGTTTTTCTACTAATTTCAATGGATATGTGCAAATGCTTGTAAGGATTGATCTATGGGGGTCTCTGCATGTTCAGAAATAACAGTCATAAAGTACAATGTCTAATCCCGTACCTTGTTTGTTTGTTTGTTTTAGGTAATATCTATCCAACACTATTACAGGTAGCTTAAGAATAATTTCAGTGAATACTGGAGAAAGTGAAAAATAGGTCAGGGACTCCTTATTGTAAAGCTTTGTTCCTTTCTGTATCTCATGGCCAAGGGCCTAAGTTTTTCAAGTATGACTGTAGTGAGGTTCTCTGAAGTGTACTTGCTTATGTTACACATAAACTTCACAATTTAACACAAAATGTATTTAAGCAATCCATGTTCTTTTCTGGTTATAAGATTTTCAAGCTAAAACACTGTAAGACTACTAAATCCTATATGTAAAGCAACATTTCTCCTACCTGCAACTGAAAATGCTAGACCACCACTAGATTTGATGAGAGAAGATAAACATATTTATATAGTATGGAAGAAGAAAGGCATTCAGGGGATCACTAATGAAAAGGAAGCATTTCTAGAGCTGGCAGCCTTATGGTTAAGGCACTTAATGGAAATACAGAAGCATCTAGCAGTATGTTAGGGGAAAGCGATCTGTTTCTACCATAGTTTAATTAGAGTCTGTAATAATTACACAACCAGTGTTTAACATGCAGAACTTCAACAGTGTAGAAATGATGAAATTAAAATCTGTGATGTACTTGGCAAAAAAAAAAGCAAGAAAAGAAATGCACCATCCCTCCCCCCCAAATACTAGAAGACTTTTTAGGAAATACTCTTTGGCTTCAGTCTTGTTCTTAATTTTAAAGGTTTTTTACTTGTATTTTCCAATGCTCATCATTTTCTCGATGAGCTGAAGTTTATTTTTGCCTTGTTTTGTTTTTTTTTGTTTTTTTTTTTTTTAATTGTTTTTTATGGTTGAAGATTTTCATGTACTCTGAAATTCAGAAACTGAAAATTCTCTGTAAAATTCAAGAACAAATTGAAGAGCCTCTAGATTTTTATAGTGCAATCACAATGTTGCAGTATTGAAGGTGACAGATTTCTAAGGAATAATAAATCAATATAAAGAAAGTTTCCAAGTAATTTTAATTGCTGGGACCCTGATCTTTCATGTAAGATCAATAGGAAATTAATACAGACTCTTCCACTGTATTCAAATTTGTAACTCCTAGAATAAAATTCTTCAGTTTTTTGGTTTGTTTTTTATTTCTTGAGAGATAGAAGATGAATAAAATTAACCATATGTGGATTACCCTGACCAGATCAGAAGAAGAATTTCCATGAAAGTCCCAGTCAGCTAAGGAGAAATGGTATTTCCAGTGTTTCTACTGGACAAGGACAGAAGTCTCTGGCTCCCCTGCTTACACATGATTCAGCATGGGCTACACTCCATATTTCTGTTCTGAACTGTTCCTACTGATTACAGAGACAGTCTGCTAGGTCCCATTCTTCTCTGCAGGGAGAAAGAAGAGAGTGACAATGGTGACAAAGTACTGTAAATGGCAGACAGTGGGAAAAGTTTTGCATTTTAAACTTGCAAAAGACAGATGGATCACTGAAAGAACTGGGGAGAGATGATGTCTACTCAGAGACAAAATAAAGTTTATATGACCATCATTATGACGGTTGAGTCTCTGGACTGAGAAGGATTTTCCCAAGGACTACCAACAGACACATACGAGATCTATTTGAACTCTGAAAATTCTGCTACTTGACATCAAACTGAAAGAATGGTATAGTGTCTCAGAGAGACCCAAGACATGAGATAGAAATGGATTTTCCTCTTACAAATGGAAATGAAGATTCATCAGCGATGGAGATAAAGCTTTACTGCCAAAACCTTGTGGAAATAACTGCTTTTTTTCCTATCCATGTACTGAGATTTTTGTTTGTTTCTTTTTTCCTCAGGCTGCTTCTATATCTACTGTAAAACACTTCTGATACCCTCTTTATCTATAGTCTTTATTACCTCATTAATTTGATTAGATAAGATTCACATATTTTCAAGATAGGATCACATATTTTTAAGAACTAAATAAAAATATTTAAGATAGGCCTGAATTTTAGAGATTCAGGTAGGTAAGTTTATATATCCCCCTATATAAGTATATATATAAAATCTAAGTATCTAAACTCACCCTAGTCAAAAATGTCCATTCAGTACAGTTAATGAATTTTGGACGTATTAATTCCATCCTAGAAAAGATGTTTAATGAGCTGAATTGCTCTGTAAAGTGAATGCATCAACTAGGAGGGGGCTTCAGTTGCCTAACATTAGACATTTACTGTGGTTTCAGGTGTCCTGGAATATCTCACCTCACTAGAAGGTGCTAATGATCCAAATGATGGTCTGTAGTGTTGTGTCAAAACTTGCCAGCAATGTGCAATATTTCATACATCAAGAAGGGTCTGAAATGACAATTTATATTTATAACTGGAGTGTGGGTGTTTGAATCTCAGTCTGAATCCTCTTTCTAGGTCTTAATTCTATACATGAGTAATGGTCTAGTGTACTTTGAGTTGTCCTGTGATGTCCTATCCGATCTTCAGGTGCTGTTACAGAAGGCCTGAGTCTCTTGTGGTCCAGTGTAAAGGAATGTAGGAGAAAAGCCTACCCAAAAGTACAGAGAAATGAGTCCTTTCCTATTTCTGTAATATACTAGGTTTATGTGGCAGAAGCTCAAAAAACAAGGAAGCAATTTTTTTGTTGTTTTGTTTTTTGTTTGTTGTTGTTGTTGTTGTTGTTTTTTATTTGTTACATAGCTGTCATTAACAGTATACTTCTGTAAGGTATTTGAATCAATAGCCCTTGGGGACTGTGGAGACACCCAGAGATATGTAAAAGGCTGATCTGCAGGTAGAGATGTTACACATGAAGCAAGGTTGACAGCCATGACCTGTCACCTTGCCCAGTCTGTTCCCTTAGATCAGTGATGCTGCAATGCAAACTGGAGTGAAAGGGCTAAGGCTTTGATTTTTGATGGTGTGTTTTTGCATGTTGCAGAACACAAATCTGAGAATAGAAATTGCTGCCTAAATCTGCAGAATAAAATATTTTAAATTATATGTCATTGAGTGACATGATTCAGTTCTTATGACAATCCCGCACCTAAATCTCCTGTCACACACCTGTATAAGATGTTTCAGATATGTAAGGCCTCTCTTCAGTTAAAAGCTTTGCTTTTCTCACCTTTCCATCACATTGCAAATTTGAGGCATTTGCTTGTAGAAGTCAAATGAGTACATACTGAATTCAAGCCCTGGAGATGTGTACCTTTCATTTTAGCAAAATCATTTTCCTTCAGGGTTTTTAGAATCTGTAAATTAATTCAGAGAAACTGAAGGGGAATGCTTTTTAAATTTCTACACTTCTGTCCAAGTCAAGGTCTTACTCTAAAGTAATTTTAGCATTTGTGAACACAAATAACAAAAAAGCTAAATCTTGAATACACAATTTTATTATGTAAAAAGTAATTCTTGGTTGACAGAGTGTTATCTAGTAGAGAATGTGGCATTTTGCATGAATTGCAATTGACTGAGTTGAAATATTTTGAATAATAATAAAATCAAGATATAAATTTATCTGAACAATTAATAAATGTCATGGTTTTGTGAGGAATATTAAGGTTTTTCTGAGGCAGTTGTGAGAGACTGGAAAACATTACTGCTGGATCGAAACAACTAAGGCGTGTGTGCAGAAGGGATCAGATTGGGTTTTGCCAAGGTGGGACTGTGCACTGTGTGCCCCATACCCTGCCTCCTTGAGAGCCACTGGTGCAGCTGTCACACACTGGCATTACTGGCAATGCCCCACACCACACCCACAGGAACCCCTAACCCAGTCCCAAACGGCTGGCACACCATGTTGGGGGGTGGCCACAAGAGTCCAGAGCAGATAAAAATCATTGCATGAGGCATACATGTGTTGTGTCTCTTTTGTTTTGGATCCACAGCAGGTAAGACCACCCAGGAACCAATGCGGTAGCTATATTTTTTCTTTTCTCTCTCTCTCTCTCTCTGTCTTTCTTTGTGTCTCTCTTCTACCAGTTTTCTCTTGAAACCTGGTAGAAATCTTAAAGTTGGATGGATTGGATTAGAGTTTGCTAAGTCAATACTTTGTGAAATGCTTTAATTTGATTGAATGTTGCCTTTAAAACTTGCCAAGTTCCCTTATTTTCTAAAGTTAGCCAGTAAACTTTGTTGTATGACCTCCTGAAAATGTTGCATTTTTCTCTTGTGTTCCCTCAGGGTATAAAAACCCCCAAAGCCCTTTTGAAAGAACTGGATGAGCAAATCTGAGCCTTTATACAGGTATATGTCTGCACTTCAAAATTTATAATTTTCAATGTTGAACACTTTTATTACAGAAACTGACCTTCATTTTCTCCAAAGAGAAATTTAAACATTTATTTTGTCATCCAGTAGGCCCAAAAGTGTTAGAGTGAGAAGTGTTTCTTTTCTTGTTTGTGACAATGACATGAAATACATGAAATGGAATTGAAGACAGAAAATTATTCCAGAATATTAGTTAATGTATATAGCAGGTATAAATATTACTCCTGCAATGTTTTAGTTACCTAAATACATCTTTCCCCTTCTTGAGTACTGAAAAATGGTGTGCTAGAAGGTTACTATAGTTTCAAGAAAGCTATGTATTTTATATATATATGCATTTCATGCATCCACCCTAAAGAAAAAGCAAATTATAAAGCTCAGTTAATTTTAATAATTCTTTTGTTATCAACATTTTGTCTCTACTTTGTATCTTGAGTACAGCCAAAAATTTAATTTGAAGTTTCACAAACAGCTTGGGCGCTGCCAGTGTTGCCTGCAAACTGAAAGAAATGTATTACATAGCATAATTAACTTAAAATAAATGAAACACAATTGGATTTGCTTTATTGAGTTTACATAAAGTAGTTAAATTTACCTAAATCTTTGTAATTACAATATGGCACATTTTGGAGTACAGAAATTAAATCTGCTTCACAGATGCCATTTATTTTAGATTTTGCATATTTATCTTTTAATCTGTTCTTTTGAATTACTTTTTTTTTTTTGTAACAAAGTTGATTACATGCAGTTGAAGTCAATTAATGAAAAATAGCCCTCCCAAACCAAATAGAGAAATCCTTCTGTAAATTGACTATTTGATACTGAAATTAAACACAGTAATCAAATAGCCCAACTCAGCCAGGTAGTTGGAGGATTGTATTTAAAAAACTAAGCAGATGCACATAAAAACTAACACTGATTATCAACTTACCAATTAAAATGTATTTGTTCATAAAGTACACTGCATTGATGGATACATCTCAGACAGAATTATCTCAGTCCAGTAATAAGAATTTGATATTTTAATTCCTTAGTTGTTGATTGTAACCTTGCAATTGTACAAAGGGGACACTCACTAAATGTTGAGCTAACAAGAAAATCCAAGATTCCTTATTAGTTTATAGATGGTGTATTCTGAGTTTTAAAATGCACCACATATCCCTCACCAGCTATGTTAAACTGAACCCCTGTAAAATTTAACCTTCATACATCCCCCATGTAAAGCTTGATATCTCAAAATTTATTCATATAACCTGAAATGTTTTATGTTCTATTCTATGTTCTGATTATTTTTTTTTTCATTTTCCCTCTTTCTTATTACATATTTCTTTTTGTGACTTAAAGTCTAATTTTTGATCGCTTCTGAAAGCAGGCAAAATCTAGATACTTCTGTCCTCTAATTCTTCTAGAATCCTATTCCATATTAAGCTTTACTTGTTAATGCAAAAAACCAAAGTAAAATTCTACGTGTTCCATGTAAGCGTTTAAGAGAACGGGATGTTAGGGGGGCTATAGTGGGAAACTGTAGCATTTTGGAGAGTTGAATATATCCTGACTTTGCAACATCACCTGAAAACTAATAGGAAGTTAATTGCATACACTAAACTTACAACAACACGCAGTTTGCTCAGCCTTTCTAGGTGAAAAGGTTCATTTGAGTGAATCATGTAATGAGTCACTTGAGGCTTTGGCTATTACTTATGCTTAGATAATATTCTTCTGATTGCCTACATTTGAGATCTAATCTTTACTATATTGCTTTTAAGCATTTAGTATTTATTCACCTGGAAATACTGAGAAAATTGATTTATTATAAATGAACACCTGTTCTTCTCTTACTATTAAAATATGTTTGGATTAGCATTGGATCAGCCACTATTTTGTCAGCGGCTGATTAATTATTTCACTCAAATTCCAACTATGGTATCTCAAAACTATTATTACTAATCAGCATATTCACCCAAAAGTTAGTAGGAGATTATTTCATTGGCTTGAACAACTTGAATGATTTGAGTTTTATGAAATATATTTATTGTTTGCTACTGGCATCTAAGCAAAGCTTTTTGGAAACTAAAAAATAAGACTAGTAGAGATAGCTATGAGAAAACATCTGGTTTACTGAAATGCCTAATATGAAGGCAAAAATATAGCTGCTGAAGATGAGATTTGAGGAGAGGTGTTAAGTGTTGGATCTACATTCTACATAGTGAGAATTTTGTCCTCACATTGTACTCAAAATCTGAAATCTGACCTTCCTGAGCCAAAATTTTATATAAAATTAGTTTCATTTGAAATTTAAATTTTGCTTAGATATGCAAAACTATTGCATTTTATTGTTGTTGCCAACAAGCACCAAGATTTGAAAATCTGTCTTATAGAAAGAGAGTACTACTGTGTAGTTGAAAGAAAGAGAAACTAGATCTTGCCAGAAAATCAGTATTGGCACAGTTCATCCAAGGCTGTATGAGAGATCAGTTTGAAAATAGAATACAGATTATACTGTGGTACTTCAGAAGCATTCTTGAATCTTATTCAAGGAGACTTGTACATCAACAAGAATTCTGATAGCCTTAATCTGACCTTACTCTCCCTGTCTTTCTCATCTAAAGGAAAACCCTAGAATAAAATGTCCCATTGAGCTAGAATCACATTAGTCATTGCCAGGCATGAGGAATAGATAGGGGAAGACAGTATCCTCTCTTTGTGTATCAAAAAGGGAACATTGCAAGATCTTTGTAGTCAAAAAATATCAGTGTTATTACTGTAATGTGGTTGTCACAGAACTTGGTGCAGTGTCATGGGGACACCATTGCAGGTCGGGTTGAAATGGAGATTGGAGACCAAAAGTCTGCTTTCAATTCTTGTCTATTGTCAGGCTTGCTTATATAGGAAGGATATCTGCCAAAAGGTGTTTGTGGATATTGCTGAAGGCCACATGGAAAACACAACATTAACAATACCTTTATTTGATTGAAGCTTGATTATAATGAAACAAGGGTAGTTATATTAACTAAAACCAATCAAAAATTAGCTAATAAACTTCCCTGGCTTAGTGTCTATGTTTAGTCATTTTACACAGTGCTTCTTTCTTATTAAAAAAAAAAAAACACAAAAAAACAAATCAAAACAAACAAAACCCCACAAACCCAACTGTTTAAGGTTTTGAACTAGTTGTATGTTAAACTAAATATTTTAACATTCATTAGAACAAACACATTTGTCTTTCCATTTTCCCAAAGGGGAATGTGCTCTTGTTTACCTTATTTATTTTCCTGTAATTAGTGTCACATATCATGAAAAGAAGTTTATCTGTTATTTGGAAAAAAAAAAAAAAAGGCAAACCCAACCACCACGGGGCTATATATAAACATGTGAATTAAACAGAATACTTTTTGTTGTTCTGATTACCACCAGCTCTCTTGATGCATACCCCTGCATCAGGTCATATGCAAACAACTTTGTGTCATCCTCTCCCTCCAAAAACTTAAATATCAAGATTGCTTGTAAACTTGAAGTGTCTTGTAAATAGTAATTGTAAATTATTTATATTTAGAAATATTTAAGAGACTGCCCAAGAGAATAAACACAGAGGTCAGGAAAAGAATCTAGAAATTTTAAGTGTATCCAACAAAAAGTGTTAGAAGCTCAACTTTTAAATCCTAACCCTTGCTACTGCCCTTGTGTTAAGGGCTACAGGCCCATATCTGTTATTACTCCATTTTAGTTATGAAAGGTTGCAAATTGGCAAGCATGTCATAGTTCTGCTGCTCTAGAAATTATTGTCAAATTCTTTTTTTTTTTTTTAAGAATTTAATTATTAAAGATGCATGATGATCTATTACAACAGGGAATGAAGACTGAACAGGAATTTTGCAGGACTGGGACATTTTTTATAACCAATTTTTAAATTATATCTGGAATTATTTCCACAGAAGAATGTTCACTATATCTTAAAATGTGCAGTACTGATAATACAGGCATACAATGATTTGTGTCCCTTTAGGTTTACAGTGTTAGAATAACATGAATTTCAAATAATCTTCAACAAAGAAATATGCTGTTAAACGATCTGTCATCAGAATCAAAAAAGAAGTAAACATGTGGACATGCTGATACTGATTTCCCACAGCCTGATCCTTTATGGGTGAATTAGTTTTATTCCAGTCTGATTACCCTGTCATTTGCTAGAGCCTATCTTGTCTGCTGCCATCACTCTTGGTCTTTGACATTAACAATAAGATTAGTGCCGGCTCTGACTGTCACAACACCAGTCAGAGCCTGGAAAGATACCACAGAGCTTGCTTTGGTACAATTAAAGTTGAAAACAGAGCTTTAAATCTGTGCCTCTAGGCTACGATTCTCAACCTAGGCCTAGGCCAGAATACTGAATTCCATTTGTAAAGGGGAACATCAGTGCTGTTTTGAAAACACCCAGCTTAAAACTTTGAGATATGTATATAAATGGTGTGATTGATCTTATATGATTATCTACTATGATTTATGTGTATAAAATCCATGTTTTCTTTCAATCTAATTGCTGGCCTTCCATTTACCAGTGTGTAGTTCTCCTTTTTTATGATTCATATAGACAAAAACTATGCAGAATACTTTTGGAATTGCAAGTTTTCCTTTACTGTGCTGTCAGTACATGCCTTCAATTTCTTCCTAAACTTACATGGATATCTGCTTTAGGAATACAAGGCAAAGAATATTCAAATGAAGTTAAAGGGTAGAAATAGGTGCTTCCTTAGATGTCTTGAGAAAGTGATGTGGCGTTGAAAATTAAATATCTAAGACAACTGGCTCTCAAGCAAAGACTGAAAATAGAAAATAAACTATGAAAATAATCTGTAATGAATATCACAGTCTGTCAATTTGTTTAATTATAGCTCCTATTTCAGATATTGCAAAATCTGATTTCAAAATACTATGCATTGAAATCTGACATATGGAGAATTTAATCTTTATCCAATGAGAGTGAATCAAATTAAATGTTGCTTTTTAATGGTTCTAACTTTTTTCTTTTTGCTACTTAGATTAGAAGCAACTAAATGTATGACTTGTGTTTTTGAATGCAGCTTAGTATAATTGCAATTCTACATCTTTTATCCAAAATTCTTATTTTGTCTTCTTGTAGAACCTCCAGTTCTACACAACTAAGAAAAACAAATGCTACAATAAAAATGTTTAATACTAACAAACTAATGATCATGAAAAGAACAAAAATGAGTAAATGTCCAGGTTATAGATGCATAACTTCCAGATCCTCAGGGCAGCAAGGGGACGCACAGCAGGCTACTACCTGGAACACAAAAAGGAAGCTGACAGAGCATGGAAGAAAGGGCAGGTAATGTGGGAGGAATATAAAGAAATTTCAGGAGTCAGGTTAGGAAAGCCAAGGCCCTGACTGAAATAAATCTTGCCAGAGTTATCAAGGGCCACAAGAACACCTTCTGTAGGTACGCTGGGTTTAAAAGTAAGACTCGGGAAAATGCAGGCCATCTACAGAAAGAAATGGGAAACCTGGCTACTTAGGACATAGAGAAGAATGAGGTATTCAACTATTTTACCTCAGTCTTTTCCAGCAAGTGCTAACAGAAGGCAAAGGCAGGGCCTGGGAGAAGCCTGTAAAAGAAGGTCAGATTTGAGACTATCTAAAGGAACCTGAAGGTGCACAAGTTCATAGGATGCATCTGTGGGTCCTGAGCGAACTGGAAGATGAACTGGCCAAGCCACTATCCTTCATACTTGAAAAGTCATGGCAGAGTAGTGAAGTCTTCACTGAATGAAAAATTTAAAATGAAAAATTTAAATTGAAAAATTTAAATTGAAAATGAAAATTTAAACCCCACAGTTTTAAAAATTGACAAAAGGAAGGTCTACTGGCCAGTCAGTCTCATTTCTGCAAGATCATGAAGCAGAGCCTCCTGTAAACTGTGCTAAGGAACATGGAAAATAAGGAGGTGATTGGTGACAACTAACATGGCTTCATTAAGTGCAAATAATGCCTAAGAAATTTGTTGGCCTTCTGTGATGAGGTGGTGGATAGGGGAAGATCAATGGATGTCACCTGCCTCAACATGTGCAAAGCATTTGACACTGCTCCTCATAACATCCTTATTTCTAAACTGGAGAGAATGGATTTGACAGATGTTGCACTCTGCAACAAGGAACTGTCTGCATGGTCACACTCAAAGAGTTGCAATCAGTGGCTCGATATCCAAGTGGAGTCCAGTGATGGGTGTAATTTCTTGGAGGTTGGTACTGGGACCTGAGCTGTTGCTGATGTGAACACAATGATTTGAGTGCACCCTCAGCAAGTTTGCTGATAACAACACCAAGCTGTGGGGTGCAGTTGATGTTCTGGAGGGAAAGGATGCTATTCAGAGGGACCTTTACAGCCTTTTGATGTGGGCCTGTGTGAACCTCATGAAGTTCAATAAGGCCAAGTACAAGGTCCTGCACAGGGGTCAGGACAATCCCAAGCACAAATACAGACTGAGTGGTGAATGGATTGAGAGCAGCCCTGCAGAGAAGAACTTGAGAATGTTGGTGGATGAGAAGCTTGACATCACCTAGCAATGTGCATTTGCAGACCAGCAAACCTTCCATATCCTGGCCTGCACAAGGAAGCATGAAGGTAAAAAAGGAGGTGATTCGCCCACTCTATTCCATTCTTTGAGATCTCACCTGGAATACTGTGCCCGGCTCTGGAGTCCTCTGCACAAGAAAGATATGGACGTGATGAAGCAAGTCCAGAGGAGGGCCGCAAAGATGATCAGGGGACTGGAGCAGCTATCCTATAAAGACAGGCTGAGAGACCTGAGGTTGTTCAGCTTGGAGAAGAAAAACCTCAGGGGACACCTAGTAGCAGTCTTCTAGCACTTAAAAGGGGCCTTCTTTTTCAAAGTGAAGTTTCTAATGATGCCTGTATGCCCCCTTTCAAGTCACTATGGCTAATAAGTTATTTCTCAAGCAGCACTTACAAACTTAATTTTGTCTGATATCTTACTTTCTAAAGAAATGTACTTGATTCATCAAAGTGGCCCCTCATGGCACAGAGAAACGATTTTTTTAAAATACTTCACTTTACTAACTATTCTTTCATTTTGGTTTGTACATGTCCAAAACATACCCTTTATCTCTGCATCTGGAAATGACAATTTTCAAAGCTGAAAACTTACAACCACTATAACCTAAAGATAAAGAAACCTCTTTGACTCCTCAGAAAAATGTATCTTGTACAGGAGGCTAGAAATATAGCATCAGTCTTCTAATTTTAAATATTGAGGGACTAAGGTTATCTTGAATAAAGAAAAAAATTTGAATCCCATCTTTTAAAGCATTAAAAAGTTCAGGAAAATTTACAAAACATCTTTATGCTTTAAATAATTCATCACCACTGTAATTTCTGAATATAAATATAATTATTTTTCCTTATTTATCTTCATTGGCAGATTTTTTCCCCCTCAAACCAAAGGATTTTTACTTATTAAGAGATTCTACCTGTTAATTTGCTGCTTTTATATCTTACTACTTTATCTGTGTCTACTTTTGCTGATTCTAGAAGAAAAATCTACAGAGATTAGTTTTCTTTTTCATGATAGAATAAAACAGAGAAGACCATACAGCAACATAAGAGAAGTTACACAGACTGAGATGTCTTCCTATTGCTTTCAAGTAAAAGTTTGGAGATTTCCAGAGATACTCTTTTTCAACAGGTTAAAATGCTTTCCTCATTAATAAGAAAAATGTTACCATTTGGCTATAAAATGAACCCTTGAGCTTGACTCAGCGTGATGTGCTAAGAAATTGGAATAATTATATTTCATGGACAGTTTTTCCTGAAAGTTACAGGCTTTCAAATCCCACAAGTGGTACCTCATTTACAACATGATTTCCTCTAATTATAGTATAACTTGTCTTAAGAAACTTAACCTTCCTGAGGCATAGGTTTCAAAAGGAAAAAAATGAAAAGGAATCTAGTCTTTCAGAAGGAAAAAAAAGAATCAATATGGCAGGTTTGTAAAAAAAAAAACTAAAGAAATGAAACCAGTGTTTTGCAAGAAATGAGACTGATGGAGGGCTTTTAAGTGAAGAAATTTAGCTCCATTTGGCTTGTTTCCTGGTTATCTTGCCGCTCCTCATCTTATCAGCCTGGTAAACACATGTGTCACCTGTAATCATGCTCAGTTATCATGATGATTAGTTGTAGGTAATTAGCTACTGTAACTCAGATGACTGAATCTTAACGAATCACTGCATTGTGACAGAGTGTATTAGATGCAATATATGAATACATAGAGAAGACCAGGATCGAGGCTCTCTATCTCTGACTTTAAGTGTCTAAAAAGTTCCTAAAGGTAGATCATTTGTACAATATGTTAAAGTTTGAACATGTTTCCATACAGCTTTGGGAAAAATAGTTCTGCACTTTTCCTTAGATGTTCACATCACAAAAATGCAACTATGATCCTTTTACCTCTTTCTCTCCATACTCAGCAACTCGCTATTGCTGGCTGCATAGTGGAGCAACTAGAACTGCTAAGGCTCCTAATTCCCTACCGAAGCCATTTCTGTTTGGAAGGCCCAGAGCAATTTGCCCTAACAGTGAATATAGTAACACTTTGAGCAGAAGGTTGCATTAGATGACATCCAGAAGTCCCTTTCAGACTAAATGTTTTGTGAATTTTGAGATCCTGTGAGTATTACAGCAATTGTTCTCTACACATTGTGATAAAATATGAGTAACAGGAGAAAGAAATCATCCTTCTCTACTTCACATATCCAAAAAGTGTCAGCTAAAACATCATGGTCATCCTTCTCTTGTTCTGCAGTTGATTAAGAGTGACAGGGTATTACAAAGGATCTATTTACTGAATAAAAAAACCCACATATGATGATGAGGTTTCTGTACCAAATTTTCTGTTTGGTAGAGAAATTTGAGCAAACTAAAGATTGCTGCTGTGTTACCAGTCTTCAAAATGGGTCTGCTGCAGATGGGAATACACTGAGACAAAATACTTTCCACTGAGATCTACTTTTCAATTTCTACCATAACTTCACTGAGGGAAAAAAAAAAAGAAACCCCTGTTAAGACACCAGCTGCAATGGTACATCACAGAGGAGGACTGAATTTGTAGTAGTTTTATGTGAGGGAAATTTGGCCTTTGTGTACACTAAGGTCCTAAACATACAGTCCGTACTCAGGGGATTAGAGATGGAAATTGAGTTTTCCTCCTTACTTTCTTAACCAATGTTGTACCCTTTCCCCATTTCTCCAAGATCTTTCTGTAGAACATATTTACTGTTTATTTCAAAGCAGCTTGTGGATAATAGAGCTGTAAGAATGCTCAGCAAGGTATTTGCCAAGAATCTCCAGTTTCTTTTTCTTACAGAATTATGTATTTAGCAGATGGAAGAAATTCAGCAGATGTTTGCATATATACGTATGATGATTTTTGAAGGACATAATTTTTAATCTGCTTCACGCAGTATGCTTTGAAAGTCAGCAATTCTGGAATACTTTGAATTAAGTACTATGGATAATACTTTTAATCTGAGAATGTCTTCAAAAGTCAGATTCGATTTTGTTGGCAAGACTTACATCCCTGTTAATGTGAATCATATTGTACCTAGTTGCTTGGTAAAGAAGAAATGGAAATTTTTGAAACATAGATTAAGAAAAAAATTACTGAATAAATGCAATAGATTAGTTTTACAGAAGTCCATCATGTTTTTGTCAGTATAGCACCTGCAAATCATATTCAACAGTTGCCTAAATAAAGCACAGCCTTAGACTAATAAGGCTTATGCAGTAATGGATGGGATAGTATAAAGCAAAATCCTTAGCAAACAAAGGGGTAAGAAAAAAATGTTAAACTATAAATTATCACACATTTAGAAGAAATAGCTTCTGAGTATTATATATATATAGGTCTTGAGGTTAGCATTCCAAACATTTTATGGTGCTAGCAATTTTGCGCATCACTAGAATTATTAAATATATCTACAAGACATGAATGCATACAAATCAGAAATCATTCACTCAGGTAGAATTTGTATACTCTGAGCATTACTATAATTACTTTGGAATTGACCATTTGTAGTCTGTATTTTCTATTTTTAAATATGCAATATATATGGCAATCTACACTTCTAATGTATCCAAAAAAATAGCATACTTAGGTAAGAAAATACCACAATCAGGCAATGTTAAATGCCTAATCAAAATTTCTCCATTTTCAAATTCTGTGTAGAAATGCCAGAGTAGGACTTACATAACTGTAGTCAGGAAGACTTTGTGTAATCTGTTTATATAGAAAGATGCTCTAATTCTGGCTATTCTTTATTTTGCTTCAAATGTTTACATGTCCAAGGTCTTTCCAATAGACTAGAATTATAATAGTATAATTGCACTTTACAAGGGATCACGCTCTGTTAGGTAGAACTACATCAAACTAAGTACATGTGTTTCTCTACCCTCTCTTTTGCAAGAGTCCTTAAAGAATTCTGGTAGGCATAATTCACCTCTCAAAAGTCATTACTAGTTTCTCCCTAATGTATTAGGTTTGTCTAGGTGGTTTATGACTCCTCCATTAATGAATTTTTTGTTTTGTTTTCTGTGAGAACATTTTTTCCTAACACTAGGACAAAGCAGGTCGGGCAGTAATTTCTTGGATCATCTTTAGCACCTCTTTAAAAAGAAGTACAATGTTGTCAGCACTCTCGTTCTCTGGTTTAATAGCTATTTAATGATGAAAGGTCTAATCCTAATTCCTTTGTCACTAGTTGAAGACTCATTAAATTTAGTGAGAGCAGAATGTAATTTTAATTGCATAGTTTTCCTACCTGCACTGTTCATTTGTTCTTTGATTTCACCGACATTCTTGAGCAAATGCCATAGGTAATTGGTGACTTAATTTAACTTAATTTCTCACATTGGAACATTTCCTTTGCTTACCTATTTGCACTTAGTTGCAGATAAAGTCTCATACTTTCAACAGCACATGAAGTAAATTATGTGGGCTCACCTCTACAAGTTTTAGTTACAAAAGAGTTGGTACTTATTGCTTGACAAGGATCCCAAATAAACAATATTTGCCCCAAATCATGATTCAGATGAATTGCCAGACTTCACCACATTCAGTTCTTAAGGAATATCAGCAGATTTCGAACCTTGTAAATTTCTCTTTTTGTATTAAAAATATTTTAAAAGCTAAAATTAATCTTCTCATCACATGACATATCTCACTGACTCAAATACAAGTCACTGGGTATTGGTTGCACTCATACTGCTGAACTCCAGACAATAATTTGTGCTTTCAAAATCAAACAGCAAAGACTATTCTGTGTCCCTATTGCACAGTACTTGATCTAAGTCTCCTCTGGGCTTTGTGTCATGCCTTTCTTATTGGTAAGTTGTAATTGCCATTCTTTTTGCTTTTTATTATTCAGTGTTATAAATGATATGAAACATGTGCTGCAGACCACAGTATCATTGCCACAAGAAACTGTGAATATGTTACTTCTGTGGGATAGCAAAACATAAGGAACTTCAGACAGTTTCTTGTTAGAAGTGATTTGTCACCTGAATAGAATCCAGGCTTTGTTTTGAAGTCAATGAGATAGTGTACCACAAAAGAAAACTTCAAATTGAACCAGAATTCATGCAATGGATTCAACCAAAAAATGTACCTGGTAGTGACATGAAAACATGCTACTTGACTGTAAACATAGCCATTGTTGAGGGGTTGGATAATGTTTACACTGACAGATGTTAAAGTTTGATTTGACTGAAAGTGTGCTAGATGCAGTTCTGTGAAAGTGAAAAGAGAACATTTTTATTTTCCAGGGAATCTGTCAAGTAATACATATCCCCTCCCTGGAAGTGTACAAGGCCAGGTTGGATGGGGTTCTGAGTCACCTGGTCTCGTGGAAAGTGTCTTTGCCATGGCACAGGGGTTGGAAATAAGTGATCTTAAACGTCCCTTCCAACCCAAACCATTCTAAGATTCTATGATTAGAGAGGATCAGTTCCTGAAAGCAAAGCCAGAGAGCAACAGCGAGTGTTATGTCACTGTCAGGGAATAGAGATGACATTGTGCTTGGCATTGGATCATGAGGTCATGCTGGAAGACCTGTAAACATGCCCATCCTAGAGCTTTCCAGAACTTGTCCAGCTGCCCCCAGAAGGAGTATGAAATGCCAATTTCACATTCATCTACTCACAAGTTGTTGAGATAATCACATAAAAATAAATAACAGCAGCAGCAAAATAAAATAAAATAAGTAGCAGCAGCAGCAACAGCAACAATAAAAATAATAACAGTAATAATAGCTACCAAGCAGAATTATTTGCATCTGACCAAATTCAGTATTTTACAAAATCCAATGAAAATGTTTAGGTACTAGAGAAGCTGTCTCCTGCAATAATGAGGGAGAAGTAAAACTAAACAAAATCGAGAGTTACTAAGATCAAAATCTATCAAGATTACACATATATATATAATGCATACTTAAGATTAATGTGGAAATTAAGTCTTACTGACATGATAGTTAATTCCATGTGCTGGTTTTGCGTTAATACTATGGAAACTATGATGACTTTAAGGAAGTTACTTTAGTTACCTTAGAATAAAAGAACCGGAATAAGATCTTCAGAGGTACTTTCTCAAGTCTGTCTCGGTTTTCCTTTACAACTCTGAAGAGCACACAGAGGCTAATACTATGTAGTCCTTGCTGATGGACATAAAAAGTGGCTCCTCAGAGGGCCTTAATAGTGCTTCTCAGGCAAGTAGCTACCCCTGGTAGTTCATTTGTATTTGTTTATCTTGTTTAGTCTCATCTTTCCTTCAAATAATGGAAGCAAAAGAAGTAATAATGCTGTGAATGATAAAATCCCCAAAGAAACATTTGGGAGTTTCCAGACAGTATTTTAAGTTTGTATTTGCATCAAAGATGGAAGCTTAATTTTTTTTAGAGTTTTGCACTTATTTAGATAAAAAGATTGGCTGTATCTCATAGATCTGACAATTTACAAAGGCTACAAGTGGATATAACTGATGCATACACCTTACTGAAAAAGTAACAAATTGTCTAATAAACAGAGGACACTGTACTGTCACTGCAGAGCCACTCATCTGAGCAACTGAATATATGTGCAAGTTTTTTAAACAACCTTGCACTTAGTATTAAGGAAAAATATTAAGGAAGTTAAGGAGTAGCCTTGTACATTTTCAAAGGGAGGTGAGGGAGTGATATGGAAAGTGTGAAGGCATGAAAGCAAAGGTAAAAGCTGTGTAATTGCTGCAATATCAGCAATTGTCAACAGCTTAATAGCATCTGTAAGTGAAAAGGTAGAAAATGTGAGCAGAACAAGGCATGGTAATACCTACTTCTGACAAAATTCTGTTAAAATAAATATCTCTATTCATAAACTGTATGCTTCAGGTTACTTCCAAGTAAATATTAAAAATTCACCTTGAACTGTCAGTAGTTTGACATATTTTTGTGATTTAATAAATTTTTCCCCGGTAGTTTCTGACTGAGAAGGAAAAGTGAATGAAAAGCTCAAATGAACTCAGTCAGATGTTTCTGCTGTTTTCAGGAGTAAGGGGGAAATTTTTATCCACTTACAAAAAATAAAATAAAATCAACTTCTTTAGCCATTCTCTGCTAGACATCTCTAATTTCAACTTAATCTAATTTGCATACATTATTTTTATCTTTTATACACAGCAGCCAAGCAACAGTGCTGTGGAAGACAATCTAAAATACTTTTATTACATTACAGCTTATTTCTTATTTACTATGATTACTAAATTATATTTTTGAACAAAACTGGCAGCTACTCTCTCAATTGACTAGAACATTGTATTTTTTAATGATTGGAGCTGGAAACAGCTGGAAGCTGTTGTTTTAAACATAACTTTAACTTTGTTTGCATGATAAGTAAATGGCTACGCTGACTGATAACTGAACAAGATTTAAGATTGTAGGTAATAACAAGATACTGACATGAACACCCTGAAGACATACAGTCAAGGAAGCCAAGCTAGAGTCCTTTTATCCTAAGAAATTGCTTCAGGAAAAAAGTAGATCCAGAATATTTATTTTAGTGAATTAGTCTCTACTGACAGTTGAGATGTCATCAAATAGTCAAACTGATTCTGGTTTGTGGAAGGCAGAAATTAAAAATAATCACTGCAGGGAAATACAGCAACAGAGTACCCCAGTATGTACATCATGTAGGCACAGTGCAAATATGTATATTTTTTCCTTGCTATCTGTTATTATTATGGTATAATTTGATTATTATATTCTGGAATGCAGGTGAAACAGAGTGGTGAAGGTCTCAGAAGAGCTTATGAAGTGCAAAGAATACCTAGTGTTTTGCACTTCAGTCTGTCTCTGTTGCTTTCTCTGAGTGACTGGCAAACAGTAGATAGGTTCAGGGATACATCTTGAATATTTGTAGCTGTTGTATTCAACAATCAAGAAAAAAGATCTGTCTTGCTACCACTATGTTTAACTGTAAATAAAATGAAAAAAAATTTAAAAATGATTTAGTCCTCTGAGAGTTTGTTTGCCTTTAACCTGCTGGATCTTGTATTCTGCTCATGATTCCTTTACTGATGCAATTGTTAAAACTGCAGTACTTTCTAAAATTATTGAATCCCTCCATCAGACACAGATATATAAGGTTGAGTAGTTACTGAAAACTACTGTAGTTATAATAATTCTAAGTGTTTAAATCATTATTATTATTATTTGTGTTTATAGAGTACCTTTTATTGGGTACTTCTATTAAACAAAATACACATATTGATTCTAATATTTCTAATAGTCTCCTCCTCACCTTCATAGGAAAGTTTACTCAAAAGCAGGTTCCTGTATTTCTACAAGTCATGATTACAATTTATATTTCAGTCAGTGTTTCAACACAGAATTATGGCTTAAGACTGGGCTGCTAGTCAAATAACTTTCTTCAGTTTGCATAATTTTGTATTTTAAAACTTTAATAATTTGAATGATGGTGATCTCTGGTGGTAGTAGAAACTCTTAAGCATTTAGCCTGCTAAATAGATAAAATTGGAATCAAAAGTAAGCAGTCTAGTGACTACTCTCATCTAGATACAGACATCAATACTGTAATTATCTACATCTGAACTGGCCATCCTGCACTCATATGATAGTTAATGTGGAAAAATAAGTACTTTTTGGGTGTGATTAATCAGACCTGTTTTATGTCTACTTTAGAATAAACTAAATTACTCTCTAGAAAATGCTTAGTCTTTTCCATTTGCTCTAAAGGGAATTTAGATGACTAGCTGTGCTGGTTTAAGGGTAAACTGGCAGAAGAAATGGACCCACCACAAGAGGGATTATAAATCAGAATTACAATTTAATGAAAGGTATTACAATAAATACACTGACACAAAGAGAAAACTGCTTTCAACTCACCAAAACCCAGCAGTATAACCCAGTGTCCCGGGGCACAAGCTCAAAGGGGTTTGTTAGCCCTTGTGCTGAGACCCACATGGTTCCCCCAAGTCCAAAGCAAAGGGAAGTAAAGAACCTGCTGGTGCAGATGATGTCTGGGGTCTGGTTGAGAGTAATGGTTTCCTCCTGTCAAGGTCCTGCTGCTCCTCTGGATCCAACAAGACCCCCAAGATCTTCTTATACCCGCTTATGGACCTTCAGGGAGCACCCAGTCCCTCCCCCAGGGCAGGGACTCACACAATGGGTGATTAACTCTGAGTCATGGGGTATTGTTGAACCATTGATGGCCCATTAGCAGCCACGCCCCCTCAGGCTGGGTGTGAAGGTGCTAACGACTCCCTGGGCAGCTGCTGCAAATGGTCCATTGTTCTTGGGAAATGAATAGAGGGAGGTAGAATACATAGCTTTGATTACCCCCACACAGTGGTAACTGATCCTACCTGCTGAACTAGGACACTAGCTTAAACATCAGTATCTATTGTTGAGTGAATACCATCCTGAGTGTTTGCCACTAAGAAAGGAAGATATATATTGTGAGAATAGACATGAGTGACCATTCTCCATTTGTACACAACATTTAAGGAAAGAAATACAGTGCAAACTCATATTTATTTCTTAATTTTCTTTCCAAATATATTAACTTGCACTCTTCATGGATTTGTTTTGGAAAAACTTGTATGAATCTTAGAAATTATAGAAATTAAAGACACGATTATAGGATAAGCACATATTTTCTGAATTACTGAATTCTTTTATGATCATTTAATATTTAAATTCTTGTTTACTTAGTCCATGAATCCAGCAGTAATTCTCTCCTGGAACCAGACTTTTATACTTGGAAGTCTTCTTCCAATTTCCAGTGTTTTAGATAATCCTCAACTTTTTAAATTATATTTTATATTGCATAACATCAAAGAGAGACATAGATATCTGAGATTTCTTTACAGAAAAATAGTTTACAGGTGCCAAATAAGATCTTATTGAATTTTTTCCTCTAAACAAACAACAACAAAACATAATAAAAAACCATAATAGAAGTTATCAAGGAAGCACATCTCAATGGTGTAGAATGTTTTAATGGTAAGGAAGAAACTGCACATTTGTCTCCCTTTTCTTTTCTCCTCATATTTTTATTTCTTCTTTTAGTACATGTTCGAAAGCTTTCTTATTTGAAGTGATCTATATCTACCAATCTATCTATCTGTATCTATCTATACTTCTCTCTTTCCTGGGAAGCTATATTTGCAAAGTAGTATTCTGAATATTGATCAACTGTTTTCAATTAGAGCCTCAAATCTGATAACAGTCTCTACAAAGCCCAGAGCCAGTACTTGTGGTATCTGGTCTGGAATGGAGATTGTTGTACTGAATTTAGCCTGTCAAAATCTTTGGGTGTACCACCATTTAAAATGGATGTTCCTTTTAAAACATTCACTTGTATCATGAACACATTTAGCATGTACTGCTCTGTTGTCATTGATTTTCCCTTTCTTTGGAACATTTGTAGCACTGAGTCTGTAGTACCACATCATCCATTCAGATTTTTAATATTGAAAGAGAAATCATATAAATGTTTAGGCTGACTTGACTGGCACAAAAAATAATATATTAAAAGTCATGCAACAGAAGTCTATTTTAGATGCAATATTACTTAGAGTTTCTGAAAAGGACAAAAATTTATTGCATATGAAGACAGTGGCTCTGTATGAAAATGTGATCCACATGCACATGTAGAGATATTGCAGGAGGTAGCTCTAAAAATTATGTTTAGTCTTTGAAGCTGAAAAACTTTTGGATTTCTTCAAAGACTAGGTTTCCTGTGACAACTCTGACATTTTCCTATGCAACACAACTTGTGAGAGAGGTACAAATTAAGGCAGGTGTTAACATCTCAAGAGTGGTTTTCTGGTTAATTACTTACGTTTTAAATATAGATGATCTTTGTCTCAGGCTACAGATAATTGACTTGATGGTTGAGTGACTGTACTACTAAGGTCATGCAGGTATAAAAGCCATTGGACTGCAATTCTCAGAGACTGAACTGTCAAAAATAAGACATATGTTCATGTAAATCAGGTTGACCACAATAATTCAGAAGTGATCCCAGTATTTGGTCCAATTAAGGGGATCTAAATGAAACAACATTCTTTTTTGGTTTCTGTGAAAATATGTGTCTACAAGAACTTTAACAAATCTGATTTAGTCACAGTTTCACTAGCTCATTATATTTGCTTCAGTTTTGACTCTTGATTTACATAAATGTTCACTACAGTTTTAATTGCATTTTCCTTCATGTAACATTTTACTGCTACAATCTATGGCTGTAATTGAAAAGGACTTAATTTTTAATCAGGCAGGTTTTATGTAGAAAATTATGTATCATTTTAATGTGACAAAAATTTGCTGCATTGGGTAGAATTCCTGAGATATAAGTGCAAAGATTGCATCAATAAAGCATTAGACTGGCAACTGGTATGGCTATAGGAAAATGTACACACAGACTGGCCTCTTAGGTTGATAAAAAACTGTTTGCTGAAATGAATTTGCCCCCAAATTTTAAACTGAAAGTTAGATTTTTGCTCTAACAGGCAAGCAATTTTAGAACTATCTAAGCCATTTTTTATAACTCAACATAGTTTTTCTAAATGGTGCCTTACAGGGAAATTCCTGAACTCATATAGGAATTACAGTGGCGTTCTGTGTCAAAAATAACTGCACCGGAGTAAACCAAAACCAGAACTGTTCAGAACTTGACACTAGATATATGAGGTTTTTTTTCCAAAAGTGGCTCCCAGAGATTCATCTGCAAGTGCCTTCTTCCTTTGTTCTGGACAATCCCAGTTGCACTACATGAAAATATACTTGAATTTTTGCCAATGCTCTGAATAACCTTTATCTGTATAGAAGCTTATATTCAGTATTTTGCATACACTGTCTAGAATACCCTTTTACAAAGGAATCTTTGGGCTTTTACTGATAAGCTTAAAATTTTAACTTTATATCTACATTTGACAAGATATATTATTACTATCTCACTTGAAAGTCATTGAGTTTACTAATATTCAGTAGTATTCAAGACTGGATCAACAGAACTTCTTTTTGGTGCACTTGCTGTTTGTGTAATATAAACATTTATTTTATGTCTTTGTATTAGTTTATGCTTTGAATCAAAATAATCCATTTTTAATCTAAACCACTTTGAGAGTCCTTTTAAAGAATCAGCCATAAACTGAAGCAGAATTTGGCTTTCTTACTGGTTAAAATTATTCTAATGTGCTGCATATGACCATTGAAATAGAGAAAGAAATAATATGCAGTTCTCTGAAACCTTTGCTTAGGAGATTGCAGAGCACCTGCAGTGAAACAGAACTGACCAGAATACAGTTTCAGATTTTTCCCACTAATGAAATATGTTCTTTACTCTTATGGTCTTGTGAAGGGTATTCTTACTAGACTGATATGTGAAATATGCCAAGAGAAACAGCAACTAAATATGTCCTTGAATAGGTTCAATAACTCAGACACAGTAGACTGTCCAATATTTTAATTTTTAAGTGAAAAGGAAAGACTCTAGAGATTCTACTAGCATTCAAGTGCATCAAAATAGTCCTTCCACTATTCAGTTCCCTGAACAAAACCCAAATATTCATGGTTTAAATCCAAAAAGAGTTTAATTATAAAGACTGTAAGTCAGGCAGATGTGTTATATTAATCATTTAGAATGAAAAAATGAGAGGCAGAAAGATTGAACAGTGACTGCCCTCAGCAAACTGAAGAAATTGATTGCATGTTGTGATCCCTCTCTACTTAAGCTGAGGAGAAGAATGAGAAAACACCCTTATGTATAGACTTATTTCATATAAACAACCTCAGAGTCCTTCCCTTTACGATGGAAGTAGCCAACATTAGTCATGGGTATTAAGCATTTGTCTTTCAGATATTCAAATTTCAGAAGACTACATAACTCATGTAAGTAACAGGTATATTGACTGCTCGTACACCCTTGAGCAGCAAGGGGAGCTGAAGGTTTTACTGAACAGACCTGAGAACAGAATATTGCAAAATGTAATTTGGGCATGGTTCCTCTCTGCAGTACCATGGGAATTAATTTTCAAGTTGTTTACAAAACATTCATCTTTATCACTCTATCCAGCTGCAGAGTACGTAATGTTTGCAGCGCCCATTGCTGATCTGCCTGAAATTTTGAATGTTGATAGACATTCAGAATCAAAAAAAAAACCTGAAGTAACAGACTCTAAGCAACACAATGAAACAAATACAGAGAACAAAACCCCAAATCAATAACAACCATAAAACCCCCCAACAAATAACAAACAAACCAGAACAAAAACCCGAAACAACAGACACATAAACACACACAAGTAATTCAACAGCCTTTGTTCCTATACTGGAGCTTTTAAAACCTGAACTTGATGCACATTTTTTTCCTAAACATAGTTTAGGAAAACTTCATTAGTGTATTTTCCTGAGGTCCACAATTTATTTGGTTTATAGATTACAAGTAACTCATGTGTAGGCCAACATTTATATGGTGTGTTCTTCTGTACTGTACATGCACCGTACATCAGATCTACAAGGAAAAAGTCTAATGAGGTGAGAAAATTACAGTAGTTGCTATATACTTATGCAGGGTATAACTTATACTGTACTTGTTTTGGGTTGCTGGGAGCTACAGAGACCCTGAGCTGCCTTGAACTTGTCACAGCCAAGTCTGGATCACTCCAACAACCACTGTAAATTCCTCATTGATCCCCAATACTTCAGCTAGGCAGGTGGCCCCTTGAGATCCCAGTTCACATGTGTTTAGGAAAGAAAGGCAGACATGGGGAAGAAGAAAGATAGGTGAATTGGGACAAACTAAGTGTAACATGCAGTAAAAATAAGAAATGTGAAGCTGTGAAGTGAGGAAGAGAGAGTGTCTCATGTTGAACCTAGACAAGGAAATATACTTACCTAAGTGGTTGGGTTCTTTTAAAATATAGTGGGATTTTTTTCTCCTAATACTTCAATCTGTCCTCAGAATTTGCTGGTACCTAGAAGTTAATCCAATTAAGTAAAATCTTCTGAGTTTAAATAACTTTGCCCACAATGCCACCATGATCTAAGACTATTATGTTGTAATTATTTTAGCATGGAAAAAAAAGTTGAAGAATTATGCTGCAACTCAAAAATTCTGGTTTAAAATCTGTCACAGTAATTTCAGTATCTTCAAATCATTAGTTAAATATCTATAGAAGGGATAAAAGGCAAATAAAACTTCTTTTTTTTTTTTTCTTTTTCCCAGGCTCAGAAGATCTTTAAACAGTTTATTTAGCTTTTCTGTATAGTTATTTATTGATAAGAATGAGGAAACCTTTACATTTTGAAGTTTTATTCTGCCAACAAAATGATAATCAAGAAGATTTTGTTACCTCTGTCTACAGTAATGATACAGAGACATTCATCTTAGAGTAAGTAGGTCTTCCACATGTATGTTGGTCAGAAAAGGAATATTAAAATATTCCCCTTCTCATAAATAAGAAAGAAGGAGTAGTTGGAACCATCACGGAGAAAACTAGTGTATGTAACAAACTTTTTGCCTCATTGTTCGATGATAATCTCTCTTACCACATCTCTCAAGCCTCTGAACCTCAGAGCAGATGATTGGGAAAATGAAATTCCTCCCATCATAAATGAAGGTAACATTACGTGAGGAACCTGAACACACACAAGTCCTTGAGACATAACAAGAGGTATCCCAGTGTCCTCGGCTGATGTAATTGCCAAGACACTCTCCATCAAAAGTCATGGTTATCACACAAAGTCCCGTGACTGCAAAAAGGGAAACATCACACCTATTTTTATAATGAGTATATAGGTGGACCATGGGAACTTCCTTGAGCCAACCTTGCTCCCATTCCTGGTATAGACCATGGAACAGATCATTCTGGAAGACTTCTTCTGAACCAACTGCATCAGAGGACAAGAGAAGAGCTATGACTGTAATCTACCTGTACTTCTGTAAGGTCCTTGATGTGTTCCCCCACAACATTCTTCCCTTTACATTGAAGAAATATGGGTTTGATAGATGGAGTGTTAGGTGTATGAAGAATTGGACGGATGACCATGTTCAAAGAGTTACAGTTAATGGCTCAAAGTCCAAGATGAAACCAATAATGTGTTGTGTGCCTCAAAGGGCTGTTCTGAGACCAACACAATTTAGTATAAATGACATAGACAGAAAGATCAAGTGCACCCTTAGCAAGTTTGCAGATGACACCAGGCTGACTGATGCAGTTGATGTGCTAGAACGAAGGGATGCCAACCAGAGGGACCAGGATACATTTGAGAAGGGGGCCCATGAAAACCTTGGTTCAACTTTGGTTCAACAAGACCACGTATAAGGTGCTATTCCTGTGTCAGGGCAATCCTCACCATCAATATCGATGGGACATGAACAGACTGAGAGCAATCTTTTAAAGCAAGACTTGGGAATACTGATAGATGAAAAATTGAACATGAACTGGCAACTTGTGCTTGCAGCTTAGAAAGCCAACCGTTCCCGGGCTGCACCAAACAAAACATAGCCAGCAAGTTAAGGGGGGTGATTCTGACCCTCTACTCCACTGTCGTGAGAGCCGACCTGAAGCATTGTATCCAGCTCTGGATGAGTTTGAGTCATAAATCTGTATTTACCTCTCCTCGATTTTTTTCCCCACATCTGATGTGAATGAAAAAGTTATTCGGCATGAAGTCAGTGTTATATTTACTTGGACATATATACAGAGTATATATTTGTTTATGTCCCCTTCAGCTAAAGAAAGCAAGTGGTAAGTTTGCACATTATTACAAAACCACGTAAGTCGTGGAATATCTTTATGTTTTAGTCATAGAAGCTCAGTGGCATGTAAGATGAGAAAATTTTGAAATATAGTAATGTTCATTTCACAGAAACTTTTTCAATGGTGGGATAATTGCCCTTAGTTCCATTTAAAAAATCAATCAAGGAAGAAAACAAACAAATAAACAAAAACCCAACCAAAACCCAAAGGCAAACTTATCTCTCAAATTAGAAAAAGAAATTAATTTTTATTTCAATATGCAATCATTCCCTCTCATCTTTGTGCATACATTTTTATTTCTTTGGTATAATTATGTTAACACTTGTATGTTTTGCTACGCATCACAATTTTACATTCCTGAAGGTTATGATTACTGAGCTAACAGTAAGAAACCTAAACACCTTCAAAATAGAGCTATCTGTGATCAGCAAATTAAATAGTACAATTCAGCAGATCATGATTACATGAGTGTGAAAGCAAAATTAGGCAACAGAATAGTAAATCAAAGTTTAATGTTGAATTCACTGGAAGTATTCCTAAGCTATTATTTGGAAAACAAACAAAAAAAAGGGAGTTAGGTGTAGGCATCACAGCATCAGTTTCCATGAGCTGAATCCTGTGTGCTTTCTGTGCACACAGGCAGGAGTAGCATCCCACACTTTGTGCCTGAAGATGTTCTTTCCAAGCTTTATGCAAATCCCTTGACCGTCCACCCACTGCACATTCTTCAAACGGACACCTACCTTCAAAAGTGACAGCAAACAATAATGTAACAAATGAGCCTGCAGTTTGCACATGTGCAACATACTTTACCTAGAGTATTTGGATGTGAGCGAATTAAACTGACCTCTGTGACAAGGACACCTTAATCAAAAAAAGGTAGGTGAAGAGAGACAAGCAATCCTGATGGTTCTTGTATTCTGCCTTAGCTGCCTGTTGGGTTAGGACATTTAATTGTTCTGTCAGTGTTTGCTGTGTATCTCTTCACTCTGATACTCACATTTTCTTGACTCAAAGAATGGTAAAATGTTTTCCATTATGCTTATATAAAAGACAAGGAAAAACTAGTCGGAGAATTATTTTATAGTCTGCCATGATAAACCTTAAAATAGGCTGTGCAAAATGTTAATGAATATTGATATTGGAATCAAATATTCTATGCTTAGTCTTTGCTTTCATATACCACAAAGTTTAGCCTGGCTTAAGTTGTTCTGTTTCGTTGTTTTTTTTTTCCTTCTTTTTAAAATGAGAAGATAAATTTTGCATCTCTTATGTGTTTTTGTTAATGAAAATATTATCAACAAAAGGAATAGTCAAATCTCTCACACTGGTCTGACCATTCAAGTTATTGTAGAAATTAATTGTTTCCTTCTCGCTTTTACATGAACACAGTCAACACCTTGTGAAAGCTTTATGGTTTCTTAATTGCAGCAATAAAATTTTAGAAAGCATTACAGGGTACTCTATATTTGTCTTGACAGACCTTTGGCAACTTATCTTTAAAGAAAAAAAAAAGGAAGAAGGTACTCTCAGACGGATATAAAATCACCAACTGATGGAAATACATGCTTCTTACAAACAGGCATTTAAGAGATGGCCTTGACAGCTGAGGAGATATGAAATAGCTTAATTTTGCATTTTCAATGTTTTTCTGAAGTGGTAGAGTAATTCAGTTAGTACACCTTTGACACTTCAGTGTTCAAGATAAACTTTAACAATGAACCTTCAAGGTAAAATGTATAGATAGTTAGTATACAGTGCAACTAGTTTTGAGATTATGGTCCAGAGATAGGGAAGTGAGGGTATCAGAATTGTGCTCCAGTTCTGACTACTAAGTTGCTCTAAGACTTTCTGAAGTCCCCATGGGTTTGCATCAGTCAAAGCCCTATTGACAAGGCATGCAGGAACCACAGAAGATTGTGCAATTCCTTTGTGTAGGAAAAAATCTTCTCTTCCATGTTTAAATAAAACATTATTCTTGCAGAAAACTGTAGTTCGTGGTTTTTTTATGTTTTTTACATGAACTACATGTGTAATTCGTGTCACGTGATATATAATAAATACACCATGTAAGTTTGTGATTTTTTTCCTATTAAATATATTACATTCCATGAAAATTAAAGTGATAAGTGAAAAAAGTTTCACCATGTATGAAAAGAAATATCAGCTGTACATCATGCTACTCCAATGAATATTGAAAATCACACAGCAAAACCAGGAAAGATCGGCACACTTTAATGGTAATACTAGGAACAGTTAACTAGTTGATGAATAGTTAGTCTGGTTAGCTAGTTAAGTACCCTGGAGCAATTGCCCCATTGATAAGTAATATGGTGCTTCTGCTATCACATAAATAGTCTACAGTTTAATATTTTTAATTTAAATAATTAGTAACTGTTCCAAGACATTAGAGCTCAACTATCTCTTTTATTTATTTACTCTTTTTACTTGGTAATTCTTTCATAGCATGTCATCTTAAAAAAAAAAACAACAAAAAAACCCCATAACTATCTTTTCTCTTAATCTTGTTCACCCATTGAGTGAAGCACAGTCATTGAAAGGATCTATATGCTCACAAAAATATTTGCTGTAGAAATGTATTTCATCTTGCAGACAGATATTTAGTAGTAAATTCCAGGCATTCAAAATCAATGTATTGCCCCCCAAAGTGAAAAGATTTTCTTAAAATAATTTATTTTTTTTTTATTTTTTAGTTACTGAGGTATCCTTACTCAACCAGGTCTTGATACCTTGCTGTTTTAGCAATAGTACAAGCCAAATATTTTTATTAAAAACAAATCTGTCATGTTTGCTTTTAAACCCCGATGTATAGATTCAGAGAAGAAAACCATCAATCTTTTAGTCTCAAAATAATGCTATGAGAATTCTTAAGAGGTAAAAACCTACTCATGATACATATATGTTATAAACACGAAGTATTATAAATAGCAAATGTGAGAAAAGAGATCTGCATGTGATTAACTTGCTGAATAAACAGATTTGTTTGATCCTTTTCCTTAATGAATGGACAGAATGGACACTTAAGTGCTGAACACTTAAAATAAATTTAAGATTTATTTTATGTTTTCTATGGTTAATTATTATGGCACTCTCTTTTGGCATGATGGCATTTGTTTTGAAATGCAACTACTTCAATTATGGAGACAAATCTGAAAGAGGAATAGCATTATGGGTAATAATGATGCATAAAAAAAACATATTGGAAAATTCTGCTGATGGGTAAAATTGTGCCCACTGTCACAGGCCACAAAAAAGTGAATATTTGCTACTTTGAAAGTTTTTTTCCCTGAAAGATTCTTCTGGAGAAGGAAAAGTAAAATAACAGCAGAAGCATTAAGGAAAACAATTTCCTTCAGAGAGGGCTTCTAAAACTCTTTTTTAGATTCAGTTCAATTTAGTGTTTCACATTAGCAGCTGCTAAATGCCTACCATGTGTCAAAGTATTTGGATTTAATTTAATTTGAATGTCTATCTCTCTGCAATAATTAAATGAATAGCAAGTCAACTTAAAGGAACATTGTTCAGTAGACACAAATCACAAAAGAAGTTGAATTGCATTAAATAAATTGTAATATTGATCAACATAAAACAGTATTGAGTTTAGTATTGCACTCCATGACTCATTAGTTTAGCTTTCTTTATTAGGTTTGTAAATAGTTTGCAAAGGATTAGAGGAATTAAAATTCCATTGAAGAATTTTAGTTCGAGAAAATAGTGTATTTCTTGTTTATTTTTATATTGGAAACTTTACTTCAACATTATGCCATAAACTCTTGCAAAGTGGTCATACTTTCAGGCTTCAGCATACTTTCTTGTTTTTAGGTTGTGGAAAACTGACAAAAGTAAACTCATGTCCTTCATTACCTTCTTCCATTCCTGTGATTGTTGGACTGTCTTTTCCCTATTACTCTCTTTCAATCTCTGTTATCTAGTGGTATTCCAACTACCTGGTGTTACTGAGCTCTTTTCATACATCTTATAGTTGTATTTTGTGTTGTTACCACCCTCCAGGCTCTGGAGTGTCTCTCCTGGGGGATACCTATCTGTTCACCAAGGAAGAAGCAATTTCTCTAGATGTTTTCTTCTGTTACAGCCCCTCTCTTTTAAAGGATAAAGACACAAATCAAGAACAATAGTTACTCATTGTTATCATTATGGTTACCAATGGTTATAATTATTAATAAAAACCCACAAACTTTGAATTTCTGTATTAACAACACCTATGTAGCACTCTACATTACATTTTAAAAGAAAACATTTCATGCAGTGGATATGTGACTTTAGCAAACTAAATATGCCAAGGTCTATTCTCTGCGTAGAGGCAAGCTGACATGGAACAGAACACTTTCATACTGTTAGAATCTTTTACCTTCCAAGGCTGCATGACCCAATAACTTGGCCAATTTCCAAATCAAGCCAAAACATTGATAGTTGGCACAAGTCAAAGTTATGGCAGGGATAATTCCAACAATTTTTCATTAAGCACAGATGAGTTTCTGTGAATGAAAATATTCTCTGGCACTTGATAATTTAGCAGCTGTAATCAGTCTGTCTATGTTCTGCATAAGTTAGGATTTGTGCACTCAAAATTCACAAAGCTCATTAAACAGTTTCTTTTTGCCTTCACTCCCCTGTTTAGGCTTAGCCTCAGATTTCTCACAGTATTTACTTTCAGGTACACAGGAGTTTTAAGAGCCTGTTCCAGAAAAAAAGAATTGTTTTCACTCTTACTACTCTGTTGTGAACCATGTTAAGGCAACAGACCTGAATTCCAGCAAACTTCATAAAAAATGTGAAAAAAATATTGAAACACTGAAATACTGCAAATGAACTTTTTTTTTTTTTTTTTGATTCCACTAAGTGTGAGGGACACCCCCAAAATTATCTTGAATTAATCAAAAATTACTACAACATTTTGGGATCACAGATTAACAAATCTGGAACTTGAGCTGTGATTATGCTACCAAGTTGAAGGTTATTCCCAGAGATTAGATGCACTTGACTCATGCAATATTAGCCTTCCTTCCTCCTTCAGTCTGAAACACTTAGTCTTTCTTACAACATGAACAAGAATAGATCTCATTTCACAATACTGGAATCTTCGGAAAAAAATAAAAAGAAAATTGACTAAAAACCTCCAACAAGCATAAACTACAACAACTTCTGAAGTCACCTGAAAACACAGAGTACAGGAGTATTCATAAAAAGTCTAAGAGAGAAGAAGATAATGAATAGATTTCCCAAGTACCTTTCCAGGAATTATACTGAATCAAGTAGAACTGAAGGTGATATTAATTGATTATGACTGAAATGAAAGAATAGATATGGAGGTATATCTCACATGATTGGAATAACAATCTTTTTTCACTACTCAGTTTAATGTAAAAATGGAACAAGAAGTTATTGTATATAGTTGGATATAATTACTCTGTGGACTGGAAAGTAAATACATCAAAATCTACTGAAAGGATTTAGGCATTGAAAGGGAAAATATCAGGGCTTCTAATACAATAGAAAGCTATTACAAATTATCAAAAGCTCAAATAAATGTAATGACTAATGAGAGAGATCATAATTTTTTAGTCAAAAAGTATATCTTATCTATTTAAAATAAATAATTGAAAAATATACCCTTTAGAATATACACTGTTAGTTTATTAAAATACATTAGGAATAATTATTTTGATAAATAAAATAAAAGTGGAAAAAAAGTTTTTTTTCCAAACTGAATGATAACTCATACAGGGAGAACTTTTGAGAATAAGAAGGTAGACAAATCTAGGTAATTATATTTTTTAAATGTCCTCATTTCCTGCATAAATTTTCCCTGTATGCTCTTGGTCTACACTTCACCCATCGTTACACTTCTTTTGGTGATTATCTTAGAAAAAGCAAGGGAGGCAGGCATAATCTTGAGTGGCTGAATTGATTCTTTGGAAGCCTCTAAACACTTTTTTAGAATCAATGAAAAGAAGAAGGGACTATTTTAGATGCATTAGTACTCACTCTGTAGGTTTTCAAAAAGTATTACTTATATTTAAAAAAAATCCGCACAAAATCTCACCATGATACAATATATAGAACCCAGGAGCAGGGTATGCTAAAGGGGAGGCAGAACATGTTAATAAGGGGGATGAGTTATGTTAACCAGAGCTTAGGAAATCCAGTCACCATATTTTGCAACAGGGTAAGCATTTCTCCACATCAGGACCACCTGGGGTGGGGGAGGGGGGCAGGGGGGGAACAAAGGCTTTCTGGATGTCTTGCAACATGTTGTAAAGTCCTTCCATATCTTGCAGGGGGAGACAGGGCTAATACACATAGATAACTGAAAACAGTCCTGGTCCTCAAGGTATCCTCTCCTGGCAGGTTTCTGTCTTACCAGAGGGAGGAACCTGTCTCAGTATCTGTTGCCCAGGGTTTGCTGGACAATCCCTTCAAGTCTCCATCTGTTAATACCTGGGTTCCCTCTCCAACAGAAGTCATCTCACTTCATAAATCAAGTCTTTAATGTAAACTTTAAGTTAATAGTGAAACCAAAGCAAATGCATATGTGTATTTTTTTACCCCACAGTACATGTGAGATAGTTTACTCATCATAATGTCCTCTTCCTATTGTCTCTTCTGCTGCAAGATAAGACCTTTTACTTTCATTGGGGAACATTGTAGGAGAAATATGGATGATTATTGTGAAGGGGCTGATTTTTGGTAATTGTCACCTGTCAGGAGCTTTTTGAATCAAGTAATTCAGTGTTGCTAAGTTGAAAAATGATGATACCAAAAAAACGGACAAAACTCAAACCAAACCCCACCAACCCAAGTTATTCATCACTATAATATATTAAAAATCCTAAAATATTAAAACCTGGATGCAAATTTATCTGGAGTCAACTACGCCTTTAAAAACTGCATTATTAAATGAGCCCATTTATTTTAAGAGTCATTTGAAAAATTCATGTGGTCTTTCAATGAGATGGAATAAATTAAATGCTTGGAAAAATACTAGAAAACATTTACCTACTTTTAACAATAGAAAAGCTGTTATTTTGTATGAAAAAGTGAAGACTTGAAGTTTTTCCTATAGGTCTAAAAAATCCAGAATCTACAATCTGAAATGAATCAATAATGGATATTTTAGAATACAGTAGACAAAATCATGCCTTATTATAAAATTTCTTATTGTATGTTGTAGTTCAAATACTCGTTGGAATTCCTTCCTAAAAGCTTGGAGGCCACGCCTTAGTCTGTAAAATGGTTAACAAAGGGTGAAATGAATATTCATATCCTCATGTTAATTGCTTGGCTAGGGCCTTTTGTTCTGGTCTCTCCCCAGGCTGGGAGGGGGAAGGAGAACGGCTCGGGGAGGCAGGGGAAGTGGCCAGGGAGCTGCTGCGTTTTCCTGCACAGGTCAGGAGCTGCAGCGATCCGCGGGGGGAGCGAGGCAGAGGCACAGTGGTGTCTGGCATCACTGGATAGCTGGGACTTTGCCTTTTCATCCCTGACTCAACCGCTTTTCATCCAGGGACATTGCGAGAGCTGCCGGGGAGAGGAGAGGGAGCACGCCTGTATTCCTGTACTTTGGAGATAGATCTCCTTCTGCTGCTTCTGTCACCAAGATCACTGTCGCCTACCTGGTGACCTGCCATCCCCAGANTTATGCATGTTACTAAAGTTTCTTTCCAATCCCCAGGTGATATGCACTGGTTTTAGATATACCAGTTAACACTTAATTTCCTTCCAAAACTCAGCTTTGTAATTGTCAATATTCACTAGTGTCAATCAATATGTAGTTAAATTTAGAGAGACAAAAATTTTCATCTACAGTGCTACAAGGCCCCACTCAACTTACTGTGCAATCATTTACTTCAGAAGGAAGTAAATGTGCCTAAAATTTAGATGTAAATTAAACAACTCAGACAGCTTGCATAGACTGTTACCCTGCTTAGTGATGGCTGTGGTAGCCCTGACTACTCTCAAGCTCTACAGTGCTTTTCATGTAATAGTGAAATTGAATCACTACTTCTAAATAAATGAGAGGTCACCTCCTGATAATTGCATCTCTAAATTCAAATTTCTGTTTGGGAATTCCATATTTTCAGTATAATTTTTGTAAACATTTGCAAGTTAAACAGTGGATCACGCTTCATTTAAGTGAAGATACTCCTTTATGAACTTCACATCACATGTGTGCAAATGTAGATAACCTCAAATTAATTTTCTGTGCTGGGGGTCTTCCTTTCATCATTTAAAGTTGTGTTCCTGATGAACTTGGTATTTGGCATAAAAACTTTCCTTATGTGCATAAGTATCCACTGCTGGTGGTCTAAAATTGACTCAGGCTGTCCACAAAATTTCTCTGGACTTTCTAGATATTTTTGACCAATTTAGTAAGACTCCAGGCACCAAACATGTGCAGTAACTTTCTGGGGATGACAACAGATGATACATGTCATCTGTTTACACTTGAAACCCTTATCTTTAATGTGCAACTCATTTAATTTTTCTTGTATTACTTCCTGAGTACATCATCTTGGTGGAAAATTTGTCAATTACATAATGAGATGTTGCAATTTAATCTACCTTCTTATGCAGTGATGAACCATCTAAAAGCTAAGCTATGACTTATGACAAGATGAAAATGTATTTATTATTATGAAACTGTTAGGAAACAGAATTTAAGAAAAAAATCTTTCTAAACTAGATATAGATTCTTACACTTAGATCTTGATTACTTTTTAATCTGTAGATACACTCATTAGCACATCTTGATTTGGCATAAGTATATTAAAATTCTGGTTTTGTTTATGGGGCATGCTTGCAATTTATCTAGAACTAGATCATAAATTTGAGCAAATTACATTCTATGTTTATTGATATGAACTATGTATTTCTAATAAATGCACTCTAAAATTTTTAATGTTAAATGAAACTTTAAAAACCCTCACAAAATAATAAAATAGATGTTTATGGGATTTGTCACTGTTTGTCTGATTCTAGATTCTGTTACTGTGAAATGTCAGATGTTTGAATGCTTGTAAAATAACCCCAGAATGAGCAAAATTATTAACTTGACATAATTGAAAGGACATATGCAAAGGCAAGTGCATTCTGCTGAAGGACTGCAAAATAGGATTAATTTCCAGTCCAATGCATATTGCACTGTCATACAATTTAGTTTAGAATGAGAGGAGACAGAAACACAGTTATGCAAAATTACTGTTTGGAGTAAATTGGCCAATAGGAATATCAGAGAATATAGAAATGTGTTCATTTGGAATTTGCTTCTGGGAAGGTTACACCATTCTCTGAAAAGCTAAATTGAATATTTCCTTAACTAACTATGAACAGAACAAAGCTAACTTGCACTACCAGTCTTTAAAACAAATATATAAAAAAATCGGTAAAAATTTTAGCTTTTATGTTTGCCAGACATGTATACATATTTAATAAAATTTGCCACTATCTGAAAAATCCCTGCACAGTTGTCAATGAGACAATTAAACTCTTGCATAGAATTTAAATGATACAGAATTTCTTCAAAATCCTGAATGCATTTTATTCATGCCAGCTCAATTCAGTGTGCAGTGTTTCTATTTTCCATAGATATCATTGCTAAATCATAGGGAGTCATTGGTTATGTCCCAACACAGATTTGGAGAGGGAGTATTTGTTTTCTTAAGAGGCAATATAAACTTTACATTTGCTTATCATAAGTATGCCCTGGTGTCAAACAATTCTTATTAGATATGTTAATAATATACTGAATTAGCTGCAGTCTTGCAAACAAAGGTCAGATCACAATGTGTACACAGTATGAGAAATAAACATCATGAGTTAGAGCTCTGTGTGTAGTTGCACAGCTGTGATCTAGCTGGTATGGAGACATGGTGAAATGGTTCCCATGACTGGAGGGATGAAGGCTCTTTAGGAAGCACAGGCTGGGAAGATGAGGAAGTGAAGAGAGAATTTTATGTGAGAGAACAGCTGGAGTGCATAGAGCTCTGCCTGGAAGCCAAAATCTTATTCATTAGGAATGAAAAGAAGACAAGTAAAGGTGGCACTATGCTGGGTGTCTGCTATAGGCCAATAGAGTAGGAAGAGCAAGTGGATTAGGACAAATAGGAGCAGCCTCACATTCTCAGGCCCTGACCCTCATGGGGTCACTTCCATCCACTGGAGGGGCAGCACAACAGAACAAAACAAAGAACCTGTCTCCATCACTTTGCACCCTACCATCACCGTAAGAGTGACTGAGGATACCCAGAGAGTTTGAGAAGTCTGCATCCCTGCAGATACTCCCAAACAGTCTGGACACAGTCCTGAGCAACCAACTAAAGCCTGTCCTGCTTGAGCAAAGGATGGTTGTTGGACCATTTGACCTTCAGAGGTCCCTTCCAACCTCAGCTAATCTGTGATTCTGTGATTTGCCATGCCACTTTAAAATTTTCTTTAGTTCTTTACTCATTTTCTTCTGGAGCTTTTCTTTTCTTTTACTACATGCATGTCTTGTATTAATTTATTTTAGCTGAAAGTAATAGTGACAGATGTTTGGTTTTGTGGGTTTTTTTTTGTTTGTTTGTTTTGCTTTTTGTTTTTTGTGTTTTTTTTTCCTTTTACTGTTTCTTTCACATGCATTAAGCATCCACATTTGAAACTGTTTACATATATATTAAATATTCTGCACAATAGAAAGAGAGTTTTTGAAAATGTTAAATTTAGTGTTCACAATAGAGTAATATAGTTTGGGACTTCTGAAGATAACAACTGATTCCTTTCATTTCAGTGTAAGTCTATCCTTCAGAGCTTTCTCAACATATTTGCACCAGGTCAGTGAATAAGAGTCAGGGATAAATGATGATCATGGTTTTGGCAGAAACAGGCAAATCACAAATATTCCTACTTTGTCTTATTAAAATTATTATTATTATTATTATTTTTCTAAGAACAGATTGAATAAGGAAAAATACAAAGTCCAATACTGGATGTTTTTTTAAATATAGACTTAAAAAACTTCCAAGAGTACATCTTAATTATCTACAGTTGCAACTATTGAGTAGAAAAATAGGTGAATAAAAGACCAAGTACAGATGAAAAAAACAGTCAATCCAAAATTAAAATATTAATCCTTTATATTCTAATTGGCTAATTATATGTGCAATTGAAAGTCCTTACTCAAAAGAGGTCAACTTTATCTCATTTTTGAAGATGTTACTGTTTTTCTTTCTGTATGCAACATAAAGGGTGACTTCCACAGACAGAAGATATCCACAAAATAAATATATTTGTCAATGGATACTTTTTATGGATCATGCTTAGGACTGATCACTGACTGCAGTGGTAGAATTTATCTCTATGCTTTATAGTCAATGCATGTGAATACGCCCCTTCAAGGGGGACAATTCATCTGACTGACAAAAGAGGACTAAACTGGGTAACTTTAAGTTATGCACATATAGCTGTAGGTGTCTAAAGTTATGGTAGATAAATTTCAGTTCAAGTGTCCATGACTATTATCAAAACTGAGTATGTTAAAAATAAAAAACATTCTGTGTACTTAAAAATCTCACATTGCTGAAAAGAAATAATGGAAAACTGATTTGATTCTCAAGTGACAGAGACCTTACACTTTCTCTTCTGAGTTTTAGAAGAATCTATGCATAGAAGAGGCCATTGAGAGGGACTAGTTGGCAGTTATATGACACCTAAATCAGTTTCATCATATAAACACCAATGTCTTTAAAAATGTGAAGGTTAAACGTGTCAGTGCTCTGTATGTCATTTCCCTAAGAGAAGAAATTAAATCTTAGTAAAACTACAGAAGAAAACTTGCATAACTCAATAAAGAGCAGTCATTTTGAAAGAAAAAAAAATAATAATAATAAAATCCTTCAGTTACACACAGCAGAACACAAGCCAGAAGATATGACATTTAAGCTTTAAAATGGTGCTATACATACAGTCTGGAGTTAGCATCCAATACACACAAAATCAACAATTTAATTTTGATGTTCAACATTTGTCACAGGAAGCTACAACTACAGTCCTATTTGCTCTCTGAGGTTTCAGAGACAAAAAAATATATTTATGCTATTCAGGCATTTCCTCTAATGTGGCAATTTTTTTGCCTAATTTCATGACAGATGTAACTATTATCAGCCACTTCCTTTTGTCCAGTCTGGAAATTCTAGCTCAACCTTTAGCATGACTCCTAATAGCAGATGCTTAATGACAGAACATACCAACTCTCCTAACAATTCCTTGCTTAAGGTTATATTACATAATTTATTCTGTCGGTACAGTTTAAATTAGACTAAATGGTGTGACATGAATTTTAAAATGAGTTTCTAGTGAAAGATGCAGACATGAGGTCAAAGCTAGCAACTGGGGCATTCAGTGACCTGAATTTTGACCTTTTTCTTTTTCTTTTAATACTTAGTTTTGCACAGACATATGCCTCATGATGACTTTGTTACATAACTGAGAGACTTATATTTAAAAAATACTCATCTTTTTGTATTTTTTTTTTTTCATTCCATCTTCTCCTACATACACTTTCCCTACTTCATCTACCTCATTGATCCTTCTGGTTAACAAATAAATTTAAGGGAATTGTTTGAACACTTGGACATGAATCTTAATCTGAAATTCCTTGAATATCTCTAAACTTTATATCACTGGGAAGAAACAAGCACAAGCACAAGCCCCATGTGCTCATTGAGCTGTTTCTTCTATATTTTAAACTCCCCCAAAAGAATAATGCACGGGATAAAATGTTCATCTGTAAACCACTCAAAAACTAAAGCCATAACAAATCCCATAATTTTCAGTAGAAGACTGTAAAATATTCCATCAGAATAGGCAAATCACTTGAAATCCAATAAGAGTGCTGTTAAGAGTGTTGTGACTAGCAAGAATGTCCATGGCACAGTGGGGTACCATAACACAGGACACAGCTCTGAAACAGCTGACTAAATTGCTGGAAGCAGTGCAGCTGAACAAGCACCCTACATGACTCAAAGTAAGATATCCTGCTTCACATCAGAGTCAATGAAGCCTGTGTTAAGTGTTGTGCTAACATATTTATGCTTCTGTTGGTACCCTAACGAGCCTATTTAGATTCACCTAAAGTATCTCTTTGTACCAGGGTGCCAGGCAAGCAGACATAGGCTTGATGCATGTAATACTCATTGAGACAAAAAGCACTTTACTCAGTGGAGAACCTGTTTCCTTCTCCAAGAGCCTGACACACACAGCTCATTGAAGCTGATTTTAAAACTGCTATTGGCTTAAAGGGAATGAGAACCAGACTTGACGTTCTCCAGCAGTGGGTAAGAAGCTGTAGAGGGAGAATAAAGTCAGGGGAACAAGCAGTGCAATGGAGGAGAAGGAAAACCATCAAATGCTAAATATTTTCTTTTATCTTCTCCACAAAAGAAAGATGGCCCTAATATAGCTATTAGACTAGCAAATGGGAAACACCAGCTTCCTTAAGCTGTTATTGTTGTCACTAGGCATTTTAATGACTCCATTTAGCACTGCAGCATTTCTTTTGCTCAACACTGACTAATAACACGCTGAGATAGTTACATGCTTTGCAACTGGGTTTTATTGAAGAATGGAAAGGTGAATGCCTGGGGATTTTGCTCTTAAAACTGTGGAGGATGCATTTTGGATACAATGTTTAAAGAGGAAAAGAAAATTAAACAGGGAAGGTTAGCGAGAGAGATTAAGGGTGAAGGAGAGAAACAAGGGGAGAGCTAATGAAGGAAATTAAATGGATTACAAATTATTTTGAAGAGCAACTAGAAGCAGATAATAAATCACAATGCTGTAAGAACACAAAAGCTGAACAGTAAAAATAGTAATATAGTAGAAATGGTATGACATACTTTTGATAAATGTGAAGTGTTAGCTGTAGTATGTTGAATACTGCAGTTCCCACCATTTTAAAGTATACTGCTCAACTGTACCTTTCTTTTTGTTCTCTTTATTCTAACCTGATAAACATGCTTCAGTGACACTAGTGCATCAATACAGTTCTGCCTCCAAATTCAGACCCTCAGTAGCTGTACTACTGTCTAACCTGTCAGAGGCTGACTAGTTTCTTACACTTGCTAAATATGTATGAATCTGTCCCTAGGAATATAGGCATTGTATTAACACACTCCATGTGTTACTAATATGTAAGGGTACCATTTTTACAGACTTAAACCATCTACAGATGATTTATTCACCTCTTTCAATAGTAATGCCTTAGAAAGGGAAAATGGTGCAGGCAACATAAACAAAGAAAGCCCATCATTGGATTTTATCACAAATCTGCTTTTTCTTTTTTTTTTTTTTTTTTTTGAGTACATTAAGATTTTATTATTTGCCCTAGTCATCCCTGAATTATTGCTTGGTTTTGCTTTGTTTTATGGTGGTTTTGGGGGGTTTTTGTTTGTTTGATTTTGATTCTCTGTCAGGATTTTTAAGATTAATAGCTCAAACTCGAAAAAACCCACCTTTTTAAAAAGGCTCTTTTAAGAAAATGGAGAAAGTGTGGTATGCCTCTATTTCCTTGCAAAATCAATTCTTCTGATAATGAATGCATGTATGTCCAACTATTTTTGTGCACTGTTGCACTTGAAAGATTAGTCAGTGTAGTAATATCTGATTCACTGCAATGTTCATGCTAAGTAGGCATCCAAAGAGTTTTGCAAACATACAGAATACTGTTAATCAGTAGTCTGCTCCTGGAATATTCTTCTGGAATTTCTACTTTCAAAATCCCTGTCTTTTGTGTATATACACATATGTATATTTACTAGATGTACATACTTATGTACATATTTATGTACATATTTATGTATATGTATATGCTTCATGTTCTGCACATTTTCACAGACTGTTTCTGTAACTGAAGAACTCCCTTTGTTTTTGAAGTACATAGATTTAACTAGACTATCCACAGGCAAGTCCAATCTTATTGTCCATATTCAATATCACTATAACCTGCTAAGGGGTTTCAATATTATTTGTTGATCATTTCTTTTGCTGACGGGGTATGGAGAAAAACTAATCTGCTCAGACAATCAATTTATCTGTCTTTATCCTTCTCTAGGAACAGTTTCAGCAGTGAAGGAAGAGGTAATGTTTTATCTTGAGGGGAAGAATTCTACCTTAACCAGCAGCTGATTAATTAGCATTATGACATCTGTGAAGTGAGAATAACTTTTTTCATTTCAGGATATTTCATTTTCATTTATTTATTCTCCCTTTTTAGTCACCTTTCTCCCAGATGCAGTGATAACTGCTACAAATGGTGCAGCCACAGATGGCAGAAGCAATAGACATGGATCATGTGTTCAACATATTGCTCAAAACAAGCAGTTTCTTTAGGAACCGTGGGAGTGTCTTTTCCCAGTTTGTAACTAAGGATTCTTCTGCTCAAATCTATATATTCTGTGGGATTTGAATCCATAAATTTTAAGGTAAAAAAAAAAAAAAGATTGACAACATTTCAGCATTTTCTTGTTACAAGAGTTAGCAACATATTCAAGCTGGCTTATCTCAGATTTGTCTCAGCATTTTTTGACTTTAGCTGAAATTTTCACAAGTAAAGGAATATTTTAATCTGATAAATCTAAGATGAAGAGGGAGAATGTTTTACTTATATAAGTTTTTTTAACCTAAGGATATTAATTCTTTTTTCCATCCTGCCCAAGATAGTGTTGCAAATAATGTAGTCTATTAGAATTTGTAGTTTAAGGTTATTTGAAAGTGGAAAACCTATGTGTAATAACTGATGCTCACATACATTTGATATAGAAAATCTATTGATACTATTTGATAATCTTGCATCTTACTGAGAAATAATTTTTAATTTGGTTTTATTTCTGTGTACAAAAATTTTATTAAAAAATTTAGGTGAATCCTGCCATTTGTATGAGCAAAGAGATACATCTCAGAACTGAAAACCCATTTATTATGTAAGCGCCTGAAATAAGCACTCATGAAATATGCCTATGGAAATTCTTTAATTTTATGAACATGATCAAGCCTTTTTAAACCCAAACTGGACACATTTTTTTCAGAAGGTAACACCAAAAAGGCATTGAATTAAAGCAAGTCAATGTTATAGATTCCAATTACTTAGTGTCAGACAGTTTTCTGAAGAGAGAGCAAAGAACTTTAAACATAAGTATTTTCTACAAACCTTAACCATGAACTGTAACAAAAAAGAACCTCTCCAATTTCAATGTCTTGCACTGATAGTAAGATACTTTCTGCTATAATTCCTGGCTGAATTTTAACTTAATTTTGAAAAGAGGAATGTTTGAAGAAGACTCAATTTCAAGTTTAGCATAACTGTTTAAAAAATTATTGGCAAAATTCTTCTTACCCTATTTGTTTTCATGGATTTTTTGTCTCCTAGATCAGAAATATAGATTTTTATTTGCTTTGAGCAAATTATTTTCTTTATAGCAGAACAATAGAAAGCTAAAATATGTTCAAATTACATATATAAAAGGTAATAAAAAAAGTAAAAAAAAAAAAAATCACAGTAGCCCTCAAAGTTCTCGAAGTTTGGATGAGGTTTTTTGAGAAGCATGGTTTTTGTTCTTTATTAGAACAGACACAAGATACAGAGAGAATGATGTCTGTTTTATTACTGCCATCTGAATAACGATAGTTTGCTTTTCTGCAGCTTTTTTGCTTTCGTGTCTGAAGAATTCAGGTCCATCCAAGGAAGTATTATGTTGATGTGCAATGTTAAAGATTTGGATTCATCTTTCAAAAATGACATAATCTTTTTTATTGAAGAAAGTTTTTGAAATTTCATGTAATTTAGCTTATTCCTACTATTGTATATATGCAAAAATGATAATAACTCTGATTATGGAAGCATAGTTTTGAGCTCTCAGCAGTGATATTGCTCTTATGGGTGTTTAAAAAAAAAGACTCATTCTCAATTTTTTTTCTAAATGTATTGTTCACTTTGACTTTATTTTTAAGAAAGTGATTTTCAATAAAATTATAGGAACAGAATAAAGGTCTTTATCCTCACAACATCTAAATTTTTCTGGTGTTTTATGTTCTTGTAACTAATCATACTTTTATAATTTTCCTTAAAAATTCTCATTATGGAACTTGAACAATGTCCCAGGTAATTAATAAATACATAAATACATAATGATCCTTAGAAATAAGGTTACCTTGAAAAACTTAACATATTTTATGATATTTGCTTGTGTAGGAGTTTTGGGGTTTTATTTAAAATTTGCTTCGCTTGTGCCACTTTTTGTCTAGGTTAATTTTAGTTTGCAACTGTCGTTGAAGCTTATTGTAGCAAGATATCTTCTAACATTGGTTAGTAACACTTAAGAACAGGTGATTATCAGAAAAACTACTCCTCCTTAAAAACCTGATTGCCATTTTAGTAGTCATACATTACCATAAAAATGGAGAGAAAGTCTGTTCCTCACTTTTATTTGCAGATAGGCGTGAGCAGACCATTGCAGCCCCATTCAGCTTCCAGCAAAGATACTGTTAGATGGCTGAGAGGCTACAGAAGAGCTACAGCAACTACATAAATATTGCTTTTCAGAACAGAAACATTTTTCATTACTATTTTTCATTTTTTATATGTTTTATGTTCTACACTCTTGATATTGAAATGGAAAGATCTTCCCCTCCCAGACTGCTCCATAAAGGACAGAGCTATAACTAAGTGTAATAAGATGGAAGTGAATAAACAGTAGGATAGAGTACATACATTTAATTCCACAATTTCTTAGCTGATAGAATTTTTGAGAGAGTTTGATTTGTGGTTCTTCTGGATATATTGGTAAGAAAGCTATTGCATTATTAATAGGATTTGGAGTTCTGTATATTGTGTTTTTACCACAGTACTATTTATAGTTATGGGCTTGATATTTATGGTACAGCATACTAAGCATTATTTATAAAAATATTTTTTTCGGGTTTTTCTTGGTTTAGTGTACTAAAAGAACTATTTTTGCCACAATGAACAGTTAAGTAAGTGAATAATAGTTCTATTTTGTAAAGCTGGATTACTGTCTCACCTGATAAAAAAGTTCCATTAGATATTTCATGTACTCATTAGGAATAAGTGACCCAGTGGGATTTCAGATGGCATTTATTAAAGCCCTGAGGGCACTAGTAGAACTTAATGATTCTGACTGGGGACCCTCACACACATAAAGAAACTCAGGGGCATGTATATGCACAGTTCACTAGTGAATTTCAAGCTGGACTGGCCAGTGAAAAGGAGGAGACCTGCCTACTGGATGAGTGGGCCCAGGGTCTGGATGTGGGTGTTAGATGTGTTCAGGACCCATGCTGATGTTCAGTGGACCTATATTAGCCTGAGTGTGTTTGTGAATCTAGAAAGTGTGGGGAAGTGTGTTTACATTTGTGAAATTCAAACCTGCTCAGCCAGAGATGAGGAGCAGGACTTGGCCATTCCTACTTACCCTTTATGAGCTCTGGTAGTACCACATGTGTGTACTGCTTAATGCAGTACCCTGTCCAGAGCACTCTGTGTGGCTGCTGGTGCTAGTGTCCCCTATGCACATGTTTTTCTGGAGAATACATTCAGCCTTGAAACTAGATGAAAGTGCAAAGGAGAAAGCAGCAGTCTCATCTGACAGCCTGGGGCTGAGACTACTGAATCTCAGGGTGTGCCAGGCTGGGCTCTAGATGTCAGGAAGGAGGAGTCCCTGTGCCCCAAAGGCTGCTGGTTTCAGTGGCTTTCCCAAACATTAATACTGAATGGAAATAATTTTAGCTTATCTTTTTACAGTCATAGAGGCTATCTAGTAGTAGATAACTACTCTCTACATTTATTTCAGTTTTATTTTAACTTTGTGCAATCCTGTGCTGTAATTCCCACTGCTAGTAGATGGTAATTACAGGTAGTTGTAATAGCTGTCTACTGTTGTAGAATAAAATATCATAGCCTATTTCGATTGTACCAGCCTTAGGTAGAAGCATTTTGTGGAGGAACATTAGAAGAATAGAGAAAATTCAGCATGGTGAAAAAATTTATGGTAAAAATATACCTTTTGTACCTTCCAGAAACACAATGTTTGAAGACAACTCCTGTGACTTCCTGAGCTCCCTCCTAACCTGAATTATCCTTTGAACCAATGGGCTTATTCATCGCTAATTAATTAGCATGAAGTGATAGAAAAGCAGTATGGAATAATCTAGGATGTGTGACTTACTCTCTGAATTGTTTTCTTAGTTGGTTGAAGCAAAGCACAACTTGAGCCTGTAAACCATCACAGTAAAATGACTTAAAAGCAGGTTCTCAAATATCTGAGTAAATCTGTGATTTTACTTCACTGAGAGCATTCCTTCTTTCATTCTGGTCGTGGTTATGTATATTGTAGAGATTTTCCAAACTTCTTTGTTTCACCTTCTGCATTTACAGACGCCTTTCTGCTAGAGATAAGGAAGATTTGGGCATGTGTGATTTCTCCAGGGCTGAAGTGGGATGATCACCCGAAGTCCACACACATAAATCAGGGAGTGTCCGTAGAACAGGGTTATGGAAAGAGCTCTTATATCCTTTCACTGAAAAGAATATGGTTGAAGACCTCTCTGAAGTGCCTGTATGCTAATGCATACACAATGGGAAACAAAGGAGGGGAGGTAGAGATCTGTGTACAGAGCAAGGATTGCAGTTTCAATGAGGTCATAGAGTCATGAAGAGACAGCTCATGGTTAGACTGCAGCTGTTGATGACTCACAGGTTCTTCAGGAAAAACAGACCAGGAGAGGAAGGGATTTGTCTTTTATGTGAACAGAGGAGACAGAGGGAGTACATGGACCTTTGAATATAAACCTTTTTTTCTTTTCTTTTTTTTTTTTTCTCCTGCCTTTCTGACTGTTCATTCTGTCTGTCTTTCTCTGTCCTGTGCAAGGTGATTAGTTTGCATAGAGAGGCTGCAGAATGTCCCTTTTTGGAGATATGCAAACCTGACTGCACAATATTCTGGACAATCTGTTCTTATCTGACCACACTTTGAGCAGGAGCGCTGGATTAGACAGCCTCCACAAGTCACCTTTCTCCTCATACATTCTGTAATCAGTCCAGAAGAGCATCCCCAGCCGGAGTCCGTTTGAAGACACAACTGTCTTCAGGTAATGAAACATTTTGTATAGTAAATCTTAAATAATTTCCCCACCTCCTTTTAGTTTGCTTTGCTTTGTTTGCCCACTTTATACTTAAAACTTGAAATTGATGTGTTCCCTTGTAATAAATTCTGTGGTGTAGGTCAGGCAAACACATTTAATTTGAAGTATTTGAAAATTTGTTCTCTAAATTTGTTTTACAGTGCTTGTTTTTACAGAGTTGTTTGCTTTAAATGAAGGTTTGTGGTACAATGTTAGGAGTGTTTAAAAACACAACTAATGGAATGTTTCAGGTTGTTTCAAAGACTGTAAGCAATTCAAATCCTTCAACAAAAAAAGTATGTGATAGGAGAAAAGTTGAAGATAATGCCTGGGACTACAGCATGATTTCCATATATGAGGAACAATTAAGCTCAGATCAGAATTTTGACGTTGAAGATAGATGAGGCCTATCAAATTGTGAGTGGCATGAAAAAGCTGAACACGCAGTGACAGTTCTTTGCATTTCCAGAGTAAGAGCTAGCTGAAGTTGAACCTAAGAGTTGTGGGTTTAAAACTTCATCAAAATAGCACTGTGCGTTATGCCAAGTCTTTCAGAATGAAGAAGCTTGTCCACCTGAATGCCTCAGCTGAGGTCCATGTTGCAATAAGCAGACATTTCATCATAGCAGTAGGTATATGCTGAGTCTGATGGTTAATGTGGAGGACAGTGGATGGAAGAAGTGAGATTGACTGATAGAACAGATTCAAAGTACCTTTAGAAATAAAAAGTTTACTACAGCTTGGGGACCAGCTGTCTAAGCTTCTAGCCACTAATAGTAACAAAACAGCAAGGTGAGGAAGGAGAAAAATATAAATGAACTACAAACATCAAGTACTCTTTGGCAGGAAAATCAGGAAAGGCATCAAAGCTGTGCTTAGAGCAATAAACAGACTTATGTAGCAAGTGTTGATGTGAAGTGTGATAGATTTTTACTGTGCATAGACCTGTACAGCCTGTTTGCTGACTATGCATAACACATCACCTTCCAGCATACTGTAGACGCGGTCAGATATTAGAAACCTCATAATAAATGTACTTTTATATAGAATTTTAAGTAAGTATCCTTAGGTTTGTGTACATAAGAATTTTTTAAAGGTATAAAAAGTTAGTGTAATTTGTTTAAATGTCGTACATTACAGTCATACTTCTTTTGAAATTATTTTTTGCCCTGGGACTGTAGAACTATCTTTATCCTGTAATGATTTGGTTGACACAGCAGCCTTTCAGTTCAAGTTAATAGTAAGGTTTAAATGAGGATTAGTTTTCAGACATCTTGATTGTCTTTTCACCTGCAACAGTTATATTCGTGATGATGGGTAAGTCTTTTAACATCACTGTACTATGCATTTAAAAAAAAAATATCCAAATGTGAGACATGGCTTCCTAAGCCATGAAAAGATAGCATCAGGGTACTTTGTCACTGTTTTGAGAAACAATAATCAGTAGAGCAAGGTTTATGGGATAGGTTAAATAACTGATCTTTAAGGCATTTTCTTCAAGCACACATGTTCAAGCTTCAGAGGTGCTTGAATTCCATCATTCTCTCTATTTTATCCAGCTTCCCTTTCAGTGAATTACAGAAATTGTCTCTAGGGCAGAGTGTTCTCAAGGAAGAAAGCAATAAAGAAGGAACATTTCCTAGCATTATAGTAAAACTGTTTATTTCTTAAGAAAAATACATTGTATAAATGAGTTTGACCTTTCCAAAATTCAGGTTTTATGGAAAAAACTGTTGTCTTTTTAAATTATACAGTTGCACACTGAATTGCTCTGTAATTTTGACCCTCAAGTTCTCTTTTTCACTTCTCCACAGTGGTATTTAGACTAATACTGTAGTCCTCAGTGCCTCATTTTACTGTTTGGAGGGGAAAGAAATAAATGACTTTCTACGACAGCACTTTTTGAACACTTCTGTGGCTTCTGTGAAACTCACTTTAAAAATTAAGCTACACAGATCCTTTTTCAATAACCTTCTTTTAGAACTATTCACAGAAATGACTGACAGCTAATAGCTCTAATGTTTCCATAATTTTCTGGTACCGTAAATGTCAATGTAATCCAGCCAATCAGAGAAGCTTGCGAATCTTTTTCAGTTCTTTCCCTGACATTTTCTCCACCTCAAAAGTGCACACACACACACACACACACACACACACACACACACCAGGCTGGGACATTAGCAGAGAAACTCTCATGCTAGCTGTAGGATCTGCCTGTAACTTTTAAATTAATTCCCTCATATTCCTTTCGACCTCAAGGGGGTTTTTCCTACAGTCAAAAATTCTAATAAACTAGTTAAAAAGCTTTGCATAAAAATGCAAGTTTTGACAGTTTCATTCAGGAAACTTAAATTACAGTATTCAATTTCACTGATTACAAAGGACACAAAAAATAATTTTTGCGCAAATACAGTATGTATTCCATTTCAGTAGGTTTCACTAAGTAGCAGTTTAAGAGAGAAACTTTCAAAACCAGCAACCATAAGAAGGAATGGTGCAAAATTGATTAATCATGCATTGATGAATGAAAAATATTCTCTTTTTGTTACAACTAACTTTGATTATCTGTTGTGTGCTATGGGGGAAAGTAAAGCATCCTGTAAGCATGTATTGAAAGTAAGACTAAGACTGATTTCTGTAACCTCTTATCCGCTTCTTCAGTTCTAGATACCTTCTTCAGGTATATTTCTTAGAATTGGAAAGGCAATAGCTAGAAAATTAATATCACCATTATCTTCTTAGTATCTGCTGTACAGGTGATGCTGACAGATGATACTTCTTAAAATATCATGTAAATATATAATGAAAATTCCTCATAAAACTTATAGTAAATAAAATATACCTTGCAGGGCAGCACACTTCAAAAATTGTATCACCACATTTTGATATTTTTATGAAGGTAGCAACATGTAAAACTTTTCCCCTTCTGTACTTCTTGAATCCTGGTTTGCAGTGTCAGCAAAAAGAAACAGTTCAACACCGGGATTTATTTTCAATCAACACAGGAAAAGATGTAAAGTACAGGGAAAGAGAATCATAAGGAATAAAAAACCCCAAGAAACCCCCAAAAGCAAGGATGTTTGTGGATTTCAGAGATAGGTGCCTCAAAATTACAGAAAATTCATAGAAAGGTATCATAAATTATTTATTTCCAAAAGGAAAATGCTTCTTATACACTATTTATAAGAAAGGACTTCTGTTTTTCCTTTTAGTTTATGTTCTCAAAACTTGTTTGCCTAGCAATTCTGTAGTAAATGTTAGATTTCTTTACTGCAGCAGGTACCTGTTGTATAATACAGCATAGTATAGTACATGCCTATTGTTGCCATACCCAGTTAAGTTACTTTATCTACTTAATTAGTCCTATGGTATTAATAGACCTAGAGAAAAGAAATTAATGTCTTCTAAATCCCTGATTTTCTTAGTTTTAGAACTTTTTTTTTCCTGAAATTAAGTTTTCCATTAACAGAAACTATATTTTTCTTTGCTTTGGAGGCAGAATTCTGTCCCTAAAGCAAAGAGAAGGCTCAGAGTTAATAACTGCTAATAACTGTTTTAAGTGCTTTACATATAAAATACATATAAATGTCCAAATTTTAGCTGAGGTAACACATTTCTAAGCAGTTGATTATTAAGCTGATTAATGCTTTCTAAGAATTCTAGCTAGAAAATCCCACTGTTCCTTAAGAACCGGTCCCCACAATAAGGATGATAACAGATATAGGCTCAAGACTTCCCATGTGCTGTCCCCCAACACTGACAAAACATCTTCATAGTGAACTACAAAGAGCAGAGAAAAAACCACACTCTGGCCTCTGTTAGTAGGGGCCAACCTAACTGATTTAAGTGACTTGCATGGGATAAATGGTACAACTTTACCTACTTTTTTCCTTCATCTTGGATATCTGCAAAATTATAGTCACTAGCTTAGTATGCTTCCAAACAGGCTGGGCTCACACATTTTCTGAGATATTTAGTGTGTTTGTTAAAAGTTTAATTCTAGAACTGCTCAGTTAAAGTCATTTGGGGAAGAAAAACTATTATATTCACCAGTAAAGCCTGAGCAGAATGTCTTTCTGGAAAAAGTTGGTTTTTTCTGCTTCTTTTTTTTTTTTTTTTTTAAATTTTATGAAACTTACATGATTAAATCTTGATTAAACATTTGGCCCTGTTTTGTTCTTTTTGGTTAAAGCAACCTTGATAAAAATGTGGTTTGCATCATATAATTTGATCTAAATTCACAGAATATTGCTGGTTAGGGAGAAAAAATAAAGGGCTATATTTTCACAAAACTACTTATGGTTGCATACATCCTTTTTCTCTAATTGCTCATTGTTTAAAGTGACAAAGTACTATTTTACTTTCTAATTAAAAAGTAAAAAAAAAGAAAAGAAAGAGAAAAATGATCATTATCCTTTTTATCCTTTTTCCCTGTTTGCCTTCTAAATTGCAAAATGATCTATACACACAATTCTAGCTGAGACACTTTTGAGAGGCTTGCTTTACAATAGCTGGTGTATATTACTTGATAAAAAGTAGTAAGTGAAGAAGCCTAAAGAAGCAGAGGAGGAAACATTTCACACAGAGAGAATGTACCGGCTACAGAAAGAGAAATTGTCATGAAATCCTTGTGTTAGTCATTGCAGTTAGCATCTCAAAGTTACCTTTTCTTACAGTACAAGTTCAAGTCTAGAAAAACATATTGAGCTCTTTCAAGCACACTTACAGCTCATTGTGGGAGTAGACCAGAAATATTACACTCAAACAACATCAAATGATTTTTGCATAGCCTCTTTTGACTCTTAGTCTAATCACATGCCTTTATTATGTATCAATGTCATGTTTTCCTGTTTCTTATATTTTACAATGGGATTTTTACAGAAATCAAATAATTAATTTTTAGTGTACTCTACTTTTTTGAATTTTATTTATAATATAGATGCTTCAGAAGATTGTGGTTAATCCTTTGATAATTTTAACCAGAGTGATGATAAATTATGTCAACTATATTAAAAATTTCAAATTGAGAATTGTGAAAATGATCACTTACTCCAACTTTTCTCACGCTACACCAAATGATGCAATATGGTGTCTAAGATTTCTCCTGAGGAAAAAAAGCCTGTAGGATTGCAATGATAACAATTTCTTCTGTCTTGAGAAGCCTTTTTACTTTGAGAACTTACAATATGACTTGTCATCAATAAAATAAGAAAAAGAAATTCAAGTGTGCATTGACTCAGAATACAGAATCTGTAAACTTTGAAACAATTTTCTTGTGCTTGGCACATAACTTGTCTAAATCTCCTTTCTTTTATAGAATACATCTTCCTGCCTATGATGATGAGGTATTAAATCCATGTAAAAATCTCTGTACAGTTGATATTACATGTATTTATTGCATGTGTGCAAACAGGTATGTACATTTTTATAGGACCATGCAATATATGCAATATTACAATTGCAATATATATGCAATTGAGAAAATTATTATTTCTATGCATTTTAATGTATCACATATATACTAATTAGAAAGGAGGTATGAAATTTTGGAGAGCTCTGACATTAAACTATTAACAACTTATGCAGTTTCTAATGAACATTAGAACAATATAATATTAACTCAGTGATAAAAACATTTACTAAGGACAGAAAAAACAGATACAGGAAAGAAATATACTCAAGAGAGTATAAGTAGAAGTAACTAAAACAGATTGAAATCCATTAAAATGAATTAATCCCATTTTCAAATAATTCTTTTCACAAAAAAAAAAAAAATCACCAAAAAAAAAAACCCCAGAGATTTTGTTTATTGCTCTTATTATTGTCTAGATGCATTCCAAATGTGTTTTGCTTTATGCTTCATTAAGGCATTCTGCAAGTCACCATTCTGTTGTTGCTGGATCAAAATAAAGGTTTATCAAACCTTTGTATGGTCTATGGATTCCTTAATGCTGAATGATCCATGACTTCAATTTTGCTTTGTTGTAGTCTCTGGAGTTTGGTAATGAGAACTTTTAAAGACATAGAAGCACACCAATATGCATGCAGCTATTGAGACTCTTTGTAGAATTAATTATAGTTCAGTAATTGCCTTCAAATATGCAGGTAAATATTAAGTCATATTCAAGCTATTGACCATTGAGTTGTACAAAACTAAAAGAATATTTGATTTTCCTTCCCTCTACTATTGCAGGGAAATAACATATGTTTTCAATAACATATAGCATAAAAATAAATGTGAGGAAAATAATATTTTTATGTATTTATATATACTATTTCAGACTACTGTTTCTGAAAAAAATGCATAAATATAGACAAGCTTATAAAATGAAGCTGAAATTTTGACAAGGAGACAACTTGTCTTATGTGTTCTTCTCTAGAATTACAATAATATAATAAATATAACAGTATTGAATTTCAAAATACATTTTATAATCCATCAAACTATTTGTTGTAAAAGGATTGTGTTTCAGATAAAATGCAGTTTAAGAAAACTCATCCATTTCATTGCATTTCTCAGAAAATGGACTTTCCATTTAATAAATATTTCAATCTGAAGAGCATCGTACTGGTGAAATGAAAACAAATGACTGCTATCTCCAAAGAGACAATGTATTATTTCAAAATGTATGAAAAGACCCTTGCTTTGCCCTTATGACAGTTAAATGCTGAAAGTGAGACAGGCAAAAAATGTAGTTAACTCATTCAAGGAGACATGAAAAGTGACCCTCCTTTTTTTCTTCAGTGTGAAGAGAAAGAGGGATGGAGGATGAAGGGTGCTGAGGAAATTTTTGTATGTGTGTGTGTTTGTTTTATTGAAGTCTTTCTGTGCTGTTTGCAAAATTAAACCAGCAAGTCTGAATAAAAAAAAAAAAAGTCACTTTCAATTTACATGATACCTAAAAGCCAATTAAAAGAAAATAAGACTGACTTGTGGCACCATTGATGTCATAAGAAGATGAGAATATAGCTAAAATTAAAAAGGATGAAAGATAAAATTATCACTTTAGATGGTGAGCACACCGATGATAAGGTCAGTGAATAAATGTTGTGCAACACAATTTCTTATTTCAGGGTTGAAATCTTATTTGAAGATATAGATTACCACTAGAATTAAGAAGAAACTTGCATTTTTTTCAGTTTGAGATCATGCAATCTGTTTGTCTGTTGTTGGTTTTTTCAGCAACAATGCCTGGCCAATTTTTCAGTGAAGTACTTTTTCCTAATAGTCAATCTAAATCTCCACTGGTGAAACTTGAGGCCATTTCCCCTTGTCCTATTGCTCGTTCTTTGAGAGAAGATACTTACCCCTACGCTGCTACAACCTCCTTTCAGGTAGTTGTAGAGAGCGATAAGGTCCCACCTCAGCCTCCTTTTCTCCAGGATAAACAACTCCAGCTCCCTCAGCTGCTCCAGACCCTTCACCAGCTTCTTTGGGAAAAGCTTTTCGCTTTGGACATACTTCAGCACCTCAGTGTCCCCCCTTTATTGAGGGGCCTAGAGCTGGACACAGTGCTCAAGGTGCTGCTTCACTAGTGCCAAGTACAGAGGGACGATTATTTCCCTAGTCCTGCTGGCCATGCTATACAAGTGAGGGTGCTATTTGGTTCCATTCAGAGTCAAGAAGGTACAGGATTACCTTAACAATTGAAGCAAAAACTCTTTTACAGAGTTTTTGTCTATTTACATCATAAAAATACTTTCCTGTTAATTATTCAAATATTCATATTGCTTAATGTTAGCATTTACAATACCTTCTCTAGATTCTTCTTCTTAAGAAATAAATAACAATTCTTTTTCTTGATATTATTAGTAGAAATAATACATTCAAACATTTTCTTTGCACTAAAAACACAAATATAAATCATTCACTAAAACTGTATTTGAAATAAAGCATTTGAACATATAAGTTACCTCAGGTCCTAAAAGTGGGTTATATATGTATGGGATTAAGTCCTAGTTTCAAAGTTATAGAATGTCAACTTCATCATCTTTGGATATGTTTAATAGAGGTCTGATAAATATAAAGCACTAAGATGAAATAAGTAATTTCCTACTTATATTAATCTTAAAATAGTAGTTCTGTTATTTTCTAATACACATCATTCTGGAATTGCACCATATTCTGTAAGGAGTTTTATATCTACTTTGTGCAGAGATTATATAGCACCCTAAGTAGTCCATTAATCTGTTAAAGTAAATCCCTACAGTTTTGTAATTAAATGTACTGATAGTTGCTGGACAAAAGATGAAATCACAGGTCTTACTACCACGGACAATATAAATGATATCAAGTTTAGTGATCAATATAGTAAAGAGAAAAATAAGTGTCCAAGGATGGGCAAAAAATGTTGAACATTAAGAAAGGATGGAATGCTAGTCTCTGTCTGCTATCTAAATAACATCTCTAATGGTACAAATTATTACTCCAAATTGGTGGCAGAATATTTCAACCATCTCCTACTGCTGTACGGTTCTAACTGACCTATAATTTTTTGCAGTTTCTGATGAGTTTAGTTTAAGTTGAACAGAAGGAAACAGCCTGCACTGTGTAAAAACCTACTGTGTATTTCTGAAGGTTCATGAAATGTACCCTTTGCATCTGCTGGGGTTGGACTAAACAACAGAAGAAATGATGGTGTACTAAAAATGAGAAAGGAAAACTAAGGAGTAGAGTAGCATATCTGTTGACTCATGTAACTTGAAAAGAATGATAACATTGGGAAGGAAGAGAGAAATAGGCAGAGAATAGACATTAAGAAGAATAGCTGTGAAAACTTTTAGATTCAATTGTTAAATAAATTCCTTATAACAAATATTCTAACTTCACCCCAACCTTGTATGGAGCACAATACTGTTGTGTCTTGCATTCTAGGAAAAGAAAAAAAAGAAAGATGGAAATCTGCTTTCATAGCAAAAGTAAAGTCACAGAGTGCAGCCATTCCAGTTTAGATGTTGAGGATATTTGTACATACAAGTAAGTAAACGAAAAAGAAGTTATAATATTATATCTCTTATGGATATATTTGTAGGCAGATAAATTACTCTCTGTGAAGTGTCAATGCAAAATTGGTCTACATTCTTTTAACAATTTTCATAAAATTTCCATTGTTTTCCTCAGTGTGAATGGAGTATTAGAAATACCATGTTTGAAACAAAGTAACCTTTGATGTCCATTTCTCATAAGGAATTGTGGTGGTTTTCTATCCTTTTTAAAAACTACTCCCATGAGACACCTATATTTTGCAGCTCTAGGAGTCTGTACTTAAATAGCTGCTTTGTCAAATAAAACATCAATAAGTCAAACCACTAACATATGAATACATTCAGCTGATTAGGCAAATTATATAGAGCCCCTGTATTCAATAAAAAATATGGAATTCCTTTAACAGTGGTATTGCATTTTTAAAAATGCTTTCAAATTTTCTGTTCACACATAGCCTCAATAAAATAAAACTACAGGACTAGGAAAATCTCTTAGTTCTGATATTTTCTAATAAATACATTGTAAGAATTAATTTCAGTGTTACACAGAATGCATTTAAACCAGTCTCAAGAGCTAACCATTTTCTAGGTTGTATTTCAATTTAAATCTCAATATGAAGCTCTGCAAATTGTCACATTTTTCTGTACAGATTGAAAGTGTGAGGTGATTGTTTACAGTGTGTGGAATGTATGTGACATATAATATGTGGATGTGTAACTTTTCAAGAGCTGACTGACAAGAATGAGAAATGCTTCTCTGTACTGATGACTGCACTCCTAGCCAAGATGACAAGTGTGTGCGTATTTCCCTGGAGGGCAGTATGAAATTGAGAATCACAGTAGTGACTAGAGCTAAACTAAAGAAGAGCACTGCTATTTCCTATTTTATGAAAACTGTGCTTTCTGTGTGATCTGGAAATAGATACTTAAAGTTTGGATTGATTGCATTTATTTTTTACAAAGATCAGGAGACAATACTGGTACTTCCAAAAAGAAGCTATTTTGAACCAATATTTTTTTTCTTTGTTATTGTACTTCTGTTTATGAAAAAAAATAAATTGTGCTGATACAGTCTCCTTTTACATACATCCACTGAAATTGTGATAATTCATCAAACACTTGCCAATAATTTTAAGAATAATGTCTTTATACATGCATATTTTCTTTCCCTAAAGTTCTCATTTCATCATGAAACAAAGAACCCTATAAATTTACTTATTCAATGCATTAGTCTCACAAATCATCCTTTCAAATCAATGAGGACTTCTTTACAAGTCTATCTGAATACTATACTATTGTGATACTATCTGAAAATATTCAAATATTGAAATCCTGACTATTCCAAAGTATGTGTTTTGTTTTAAAACCACATTATTAGCACATAGTATGTGCAATCATAGATACACAAAGGATCTTGTGTGGGGTTTTTTTTCTCACTATGCAAATCTATTCTAATTAGCAATAAATTAATTTTCCTAATTTTGTTTTGCACATGATGGTAACTGGTAATCTTTATCCAGACCCATATGGGGGTTTTTTTGCCACATTTTCTTCCCTGAGTGGGTATCACTATTGGACAAAGTTAGCCCACCAAAAATCCACTGTTTAAAGCTGGATCACTTCTACCAAGTTGTTGGGGGCTTTGCTTAGACAAAGTTTGTATACCAGCAGTGATGAAAATACCACACGTATCTCAGAAACCCTTATATATATTGCACTATCTTTGTGATGGCTCTCTCTTATTGATAGAGAATACCCCCTATTGTAACTACTGTCTGTTGCTTCTTACCTTATTATTGCACACATCTAGGAAGATGTCAACCTCCACAAGCTCTGTTGTTAGGTATTAGCATTGACACTTCCCTTTTCTTTTCTCTTTTTATGAAATCCAATTCACTTAGCCTTTCCTTGTACTTTATGCTTTCCACTTTCATGAACTTTGGCTGGCTCCTTGCTGAATGCACTCCAATACATTGATGTCTTTTTATCTTGTGCAAGGAAGTTCAAAATTCGATGTAACACTCCAGGTGTAGCCTCAAAAATAGCAAATATAGGGAAAAAGTAATTTCTGTCAACTCACAGACAGCCATCCCATTAATGCAGCTCAAAAAGCTGGTAGCCATCCTTGGTACAATGATGCATTGATAGCTTATATTTCAGCTCCTCTACCAGGACCCCAATGTCCTCTTCTGCAAAAATGCTTTATAGGCAGTCAGTCTGTACTGATGCATAGGATTATTCTTGCCCAGACACATGACTTTTCTATTTACCATTTCTGAATTTCAAGAGAGTTCTGTCAGTCCTTTTTCCAACCCGTTGTAGTTTATCTGAATAGGAGCCCTACCCTCCAGCATACTAACTGCTCCCCTGTATTTGGTATTGTCTGCAAAGCTGTTCAGAGTGCACTCCATAACATCATTACAGCTATTAGTAAAAGCACTGGTCAGTGGTGGCTCAAAATCCTTGAGTGGAAGCACTAGTTACAAGTTAGTCTTCTATTTGTTTCATAATACAGTACTGATCAACTTTGATCATGATGGTCTATCCAGTTTCCTGTTCATCTCATTTTCCACTTATCCAGTCCATGCTTCATAATTTTTGCTATAAGAATGACATGGGATATTGTGCAAATTTCTTGCTGAAGTCAAGTTATGCATAAGTTTTGCTTACCTGTTTCTAGCTAGCCATGATAAATAAAATGAGAATTGGTTTCTGACATCAGTGTGGTTTATCAACTAAGTGATAGTGGAAAAATAAACTCATTAACACCTGAAAGAGAGCCCTTTATTATTAAATTGTTTGCAACATATTTGCCTACAGTCCCTAAAAAACTGACCATGTGAGATACACTGAAGTGTGGGAAGGGCAAGTTATGTCCTTGGTTTTGGAGGGGAGCTTCAAATTAATTTTGCTTCAAAATTTGTTAATATTAAACATAGAGATGGTCTAAGAACTTTCATGCATTTATGTCTTGCACGTGTTTGGTTTCTCAACTATACTTTCTATACTTTCACCTGCTTAGTTAGAAACAGTATACTCATTTAGACTTCAAGTAATAAAGACTTCTTTTTTACATGGGCATCTAATTCCATAAACTAAATTCATTACCTGTGGATGAGAGGATAAATTTGTATGTAAGAAGATTTTGAACTAAACTGAACTATGACATCACTAAAAGGAATGAATAAACATGTGTGGCCTTAAGAAAAATGTGCACTTGTAGAGTGCAATGCCATAGAATGAGGTTTAATGTACCTTTACTCTAATTTTCAGACGAAATAGTCTGTCATAATTCAAAGTCAGTTCAGTCTGGAAATATGTTAGAGATGGAAGAGCAAGACCATTGCAAGAGTAATGGTAAGCAGGATGAATAAGATAATTCTCACTGAGATTAAGCTTAAGTAAGAAGTATTTCTTCTTTTTTCATTTATTTTTGTTTGTGTGTTGTTTATTGTCAATATTGTTGCTATAGCAACAAAAAGACATTGATAAGACATTTATATTAGATTTCCTAAATAGAGTAAAAATTGAATTATTTTACTCTTGCTTTCTTTTTCTTGTATTTGTGACATCACCAACTTAAAGCGAAGAAACACATTTTCTTATATTTGTAGGATGTAGTGACTCTTTCAATCAAAAGTAATGAATGAATTTTAACAAAATAAATATTGCCCCAGAAATTGTTTATGAATTTATAACATTGATAAAATAAAAAAGACTTTTCTTCTTTTTCATCATTTAAATGCCTGACCTATGAACCCTGAATCAACATAAGAAAACTACCGAAGCTCCTAATGTCAGGCACCTAAACCCTGGAAGGAAAGGCTTTCAGACACAAATTTTCTTCAGTGTTTCTTACTGATGTATACAGATAATTGTGAAATACATTCTGAAGTGCCCATGTCTCTTTTGGCAAAGCACAGATATTCTTGTTTACAAAACTGCTAAGTCTGCAGACCTTTACAAGACAACAGATAAACACAAAAAAAGGGGAAAAAATATTGTTAGCCAACATACCTTAAAATCAGATGCATAAGATCTCCCTTCCTCTTTGTATCCAGCTCACAAGACAATAGATTTATGGTCAGTGCAAGTGTTTTTCTACCAGATAAAACCTCATAAGTTTCAAGTTTGGATAAAAAGTCTCTTTTTTATGGCTCAGCTCCACTGTGAGAGTTCTTTAGTGTTTACAAAGTGGTCAACAGATGTTAACTGCATTTTAAAACATTACATTCTGCTTTAGTGGGCATTGTTCACATTTCATTTTCATCTTTTTCAAACACTGAACTGTACGTTACATCCAAAACATAAAACCTGACATTCATATGCTTTTATATTGATGAGATTAATACAATATGTTTGTTGCTGCCTTGAATTTCAGCCATCACATCTAAGCCAGCAGACATCATGCAAACCAATTATTTTTGATGAACTGAAATGCAACCCTGTCAATGAAAAAAAAAAAAAAGAGAGAACACTTAAAAAAATCCTTTAATCAGAGAAAGAATATACTTGTATTCTTCAACATTTGTATCCTAAATTTAAAATACTTTACTCAAAAATAAAAATAATAATTAAAAAAAACAACTAACAAAACCTACACAAAACAACCCCAGAAAATATCTGAAGAGATATCTGAAGAAATATCTGGTTTTCATGCTAAACAGAATTCTCTGAAGTTCTTTGTTATACATTATTCATTTTATACTTTAGTTTACTTTGGATAAGTTAGAATATCCTAAAAATGTCTTCTTGACAATTATTGATACAGAAGGAATTCTGTATGGATTAAGACATATTTTTATCTTTAAATGCATCTTATGCACGCAATAAATGCTAAAATGTTTGTATTTGCATAATTCTAGAGATGAGAATACAGTTTCTTTAATCATTCTAGAGATGGGAATACAATTTCTTTAATCATTCTCCAACAGCCCATTCAGCTTTTCCTTTGAACTGAAGTGACTCTGCACTTTGCTCTTCCAACTCTTCCTGAAAATGTTTCATGTAAATACCCCTGCTAAACTAAATTCTCCTAATTTTGAAGGATTTGGGCATGATATTCCTTATTCTGTGCTTATTGTAAAGATATGAAGTTTTAGAACAATATTTCAGTAGTCTTCAGTGTCACCACACTATGAAGTAGCCAAATGGCCTTTTTTCCTGCCTTCTGTTTCCTGGATTCAACTACAGTAAGAGATCTGGTTACCTAAAAGAGGGAGCCTACCAGACACAAGCAGCTGTTTGGATTGACTGGATTCTTCAACTAACTGCCATGATTCAACTGACTGCCGTGAAAAACTGAACACCATTTTCTTTAAAAAAGTACCAGAAGTGGTACAAACTAACCTTTCCCAAAGCTAACGTTCAGTTCTGTATCAGCAACTTGATGTATTTTTGGCCTTTTCTAAATTCATATAAAGCTGAGAGGATGCTGACTTTTGTCTCAACCAGGCAATTTTGCTTAAAGAAAAGGTTCCACTGTGAGTACTTTGACGTCCTTTGAAAGCCCTTTTTTTTTCCTGGTTTCTGTGATTGCAGTTCTGATAACAATTAGAACAATGTGAGCAACTTAGGTAGGTATTTTTTAGAGAAGATCTAAACTTACACTTTATGTTTGCTTTCAAAACTAGGTGTGTGATAGCAAGGGTTAAAAGAAAAATCCTTTCTGAATTAAAGAACTAAAGCTGTAGTTAAGAATAAGTGACATCAATTTATGTTTCTAATTATTTAACACACAACATTGTTTTTCTGAAGGTTCTTTAGCTTCCATATGTGTGAAGAGCTGATCTGAAAACAATGGAAATAAATTGTAAGTGGGCTGCATGCAAATTTCAGCAAAATTTAGATATTAAAAGAGGAGTTGAATCTGAGCCTAAATGGCTAAAAGGGAATTCTCTTGTTCTGGAAACAAACCTTTGCCAGTACTCACTGAGATTTCTACAAGTAATGCAGACTATATTAGGAAGATGGAATAACAAGTTTGAGATTTATAACACACCACTTATTGTTTGCTGAGATATCTACACTAGCCAAAATGCCAACAGAGAGATAAAAAAGACATATATGCTTAAAAATTCAAGATCCAGAAAACAATTGTATTTATGTGACTTCTAAACCTGCCTACTACTGCAGATAACCCATTTAGCTTGAGGATAGGGTTCCTACAGTTCTTAGAAATGTCTTTCCATTAAGGTAGGTGTTAGTCTTTCATTTAACACCAGGGTGCTGGCTGGCAAGGTTGGTGAGCTCTTTTTTAATGACAACTTAGACATAATATCAGCCTTGGCAAAGTGCCTGTACTTTTTCTGTAATTTCTGAAAACTGCTAGAGAAAAATCCAGCAACATTTTAGAGAACAAAATACTCTTTTGTCTGTTTCTAGCCTGTATTCCCCATCCTAGATGAGCAAGCACTCAGAACCAGCATATTAGTCTGCTGCATCAATTTCTGACAGTCCAGGGGTATTAGCTTCCAAAAGAATTATGAGGACAAGTTTTATGCAGAGCAGACTAAAGACTGAACCTTAGACTATTTTTGCAAAATCAAAATCATCTTGGGGTGAGAAAGTCTTAAATCCCTTCACTTCCTTAACAAGTGCTTAGATTACTACCTTTTTACTGTCTTACGATCTTGGCCATTAGCCTGAGTGAGTGAACATGTTCTAAGTCTGAATAGATATTTGGACATTTCCAGCAAGCTATGTGAAGGGAAGATTATTTTATGCCTTATCACAGAAGACAACTGCTGTTCTAATCTGCACTATAGACAGATGGGTGTGAACATTTATTCCAGTAAAACTCTGTATGCCAGTAAATGTTCAGTTTGAGGCCTGATGCATGACAGAGGGGCAGAGTCACCTTAGCAGGCTAGAGGAGACTCCTGCATGGCATTCTTGAACTTTTACATCCATGGAGCATTTTAAAACTCTTAAGTGCTTGGCTGCATTACACTGTCATTCTTGTAATGCCTACCAATTCAATGATACAGCCTTCATTGTTTCATAGAGTGTCATAACTGCAATTCTGCTTAGATTTCAGTTATGTCAGGGTTGTATAATACAAGAAGGAACGAAGAACAGTTTCAGTGTTAGACCTATTCTCCATTTGTGACTGATTTGATGTAGAAGTTGCTCAGGGTGGCTTACATAACCTAGTTCAACACTGACACTTTAACTTTCTTTTAAGTAGGTACAATCTGGTCTCTGCTCTCAGCTTGGTGAAACAGAATGAAAAAGAGTGATATCTGTAGTTTCACTGCACTTCTGTCTTCGTCCTGTAGGTACTTAGCACTGTCACAGAACCTGCTTCTATTACACACATAGTAGTCACAGCAAGAATAAAGCCTTTTTCCTCATATTTATTATATAGTTAAATATTAATCAGTTTATGTCCCTAAATTGCCTAGAATGCTCCAAATTTTTTTAAGATGCTTGAGGATTAGACTTTATCTCTATTTTAGTTTTCACAGCTATGAACTTGAAGCAGTTTTTCAACTCAAGTGACGTGCATTTTTAAGAAATTCTAAATAAGTAATGCATATTTTAAAAAGATGGTCTGAGGAAGCCAAAATAAAAAAAAACTCACACAGGCTGCCAACCTCAGAGAATGTAAAGCAAATTACAAAGCCCAGCATCTGTTTCACACTGCAGTGCAGAGCTATTTCAGAGACAGCTGGTCAGTCTTCCAGTAAACTGTATTTGTAAACAAAGTTCAGAGAAACAATAGAAAGCCTATAATCTTCTGGTTCTGTCAAATGTTTTTTTACAATATTTGCATTATTTTGAATCTTTGGATATATAATGGCTATGTATGATTTTTAGTTATTAGGTGTTCATTCATGTACTTTCTGAGGCATTTTAGTTTTTTACCTGACTATATTGTATAGCATATTTTAGTTAAATGCCTAGTTTTAAATATTTTTTTGTGAATGTCTTGTTTCAAATTGGAGAAATACAAACAGAGAAAGCATTTGAATTCTTCTGCCTCTAGGATATTTTAATTTTTGTGCAAAACACAATAACTTGATAGGCAAAATGTCCTTTACAGAAGAATTGTGCCATAGACATGAAGTGTGTCATGGGAGAAAACCAGCATTCTGTGCCCTGGGTGAATAACCTAAACAAGTAATTTAAATTATCTGGATTGTTCCTTTTTCTTCATATGCTTTTGTATGGGGTCTGCTTTTCAATATGTAACTGAACTAATGATGACCAGATCAAGATTTAGGGTCACACAGATGAAGAAACACTTTTTCTATTGATTTCACTGTGTTTGTAGACATAGGCAAAACCTGAACTGCTTAGTGTAGTTGTCAATAACAGATCTCTGAAGATGCCTATAAAGGAGTATTTTGATCCCTAAAGTCTTCCAGTGCTGAAAACATAAGAATTAATAGGGTTTAGCTACCTTCAAAAAGTAAACTGAAATTCCTAGAATAACAATTTTGATTGTAGATACTGAAACTGAAAGCTGATCAGCTCTTGAATGCCAAATATTTTCACTGAATTAAGCTATAGGAACTGATATATTTTAACAGCTCAGGCCAGCTTTTCTTACCTTATCCTATTATAATTCAAGCATATCCATAATGCTATTTCCATTACTCTAAGCCTGACACAACTTTATCCCCAGCTATGCAATTACTTATCTTATTTGCATAGTAGTATAATAGAAACATATTCTTAAATAAATAGCTGTCCATTTTCACAAACTAAAAATATTTGGGGCTCATAATTGTGCTAATTAAATAATTCTCACAGAAATTTTTATGTGACTTAGAAAATCAAGTTCTATTTATTTTTATTTTTCTTAGTCAATGGAGTAGTTGTTAAGTACAAGTTGTATCTTAAAGAAAGGTTGCTAATATTTTAAAGACTGTTTCTTGTATATCTTGACAAATCTTCACCAAGGCAGGCAGCTCTGTTGTGTCCAAAGAGGTCAGGCACTGAAATTTCAGGGCATGAGGTAGCTATTTCAATAAAGAAGGGTTTTAAAACTAGACTTCTATTTGTATTCTACGAGAGCTATGTCTGCATGCTTAATATTGATTACTCTGTGGGTGGATTGCGAAGAATTTACCCTATCATGTGTCCTTGAGAGAGTAACGCAGAAATCCATTTGTCTTATGCTTGACCTTTCACACAGAATTTAGTTACTGTGTGTACGGTCCTTCCCATGGAAATAATGGAAATTAAAGAAAACGAGTACTGCACCAAGCTTATAAAATCAATGTCAATTACCACATGTTGTATAGTGTACAAAATTACATCTCTGGTAAAGCTCTTAACTTTTCTCATATACTTCAGCTTTTACTAGCATGTTCAAGTGAAATTATCTACTTTGCTTTTCAAAATAACAACTGCGTTGGCTGCGTTCCTATGATACCATGAGATATGCATATTTATGCACTGTGGAGGTCCTGTAGCAACAACTTGTTATGTACAGTTTAATTCTTAGATTTGGAGCTAGGCAAGACTTCCAACAGACTCAGAAACACAGCATCAGCATGACTAAGATAAGCCTCACCACCAGGGAAATGGTGTAACCTGAACGTGCTGGCAAAGGAACCAGTCATATACTGGATGCTGACAAGTGACTGCTGGGAAGTATTTGACAGCATGAGAAAACAGCAAATAAATGTGACAAGGTTCAAATTCAGCTAAATAAATATTCAGCCTTAGATATAGGTTTTTATTTTTCATCATCTTCTGAGAAAAAGATTGTTTTGATACCTGGATCTAGCACACATACCTTTGACTAAAGTCGAGTTCATATAAGTTTTTAAAAACATCAATCTTTGTTCATATATTTACAAGTTTTTACAGTCCTCAATATTCTATTAATATTTTAATGCAAAACCATTTGTGTTTTTTATTAGCACTATTTGATGTTGCCAGTCCAATATTAAGAGCAGTTCAGTAGATTAATAATTGCTACAGAGCAAGAAGATGTGAAATACTACATTGTGGGAGTGGACCTGCAGTATCAGGAATGGAAAAAGTCATGCCAGAAATGGGACTGAAGAAAATGAAGAAGCTAGCCAAAGTGCCTTAAAAACTGAAGCTTTTACTGTGTTGTAAAATGTATTCCCTGTCTTTTTTCACCTAGTCATCTTTCTTCTTCCCAAAGTCCCCTGAGAAACCCTTTATCTATTTAGCTAAGCCCTCTGGAATTTGGTCTTGAAGGCCTCTGTTTAAGCTTCTGTACTGGCCCTTAGTTAACCCTCTCCCATTGGTTGTGATCCCTTAATTCTTATTGGTAGTATTTTGGATTCCCCTAAAACCTATATATACCCCCAGCCAAGTTAATAAACTCTCTCTCTGCACCCTCTCCAGTGGTCTCTGTGTGTCTCTTTCCCAGGGCATCTCTGGGATCGCTTGGGAGGGGGGGAACAAAAGGGGGAGCATTCCACCCAGCTGTTGCACTATATTACATATATGTCTATAAATTTGTGCAGGTTTTGCCATGTGTCAATCTGTATGTAATGCAAGAGAAACAGAATGAGAGATATATGTTTTAAAATGTACCTTTCAATACAAATAAAATACTTGAAAGCTATTTTGATCTTCTTTATGAAAAGAAATTATCCACAGAATCACTTGGGCATCTTTCAAGATTTATTTATGTTGTTCTGTGATCTTTTTAGACAAATAATGGTTCAAAGGAAATAAATCTTGAGGAAGACTAACTGAATGAAAAAAAAAATAAAAGGGACCAAAATCACACTTCAGGCTTTCATCTGTTGAACTTTCAATAGCAATAGTATTTCTTTCTAAATTTAAAATAGAAATTGAAACCAATATATTTTATAAGGAAGTTCTATACAGTTCTACATTTCATTTCAATGTGAATATTAATAGTTAATAAATAAGAGAGGAAAGCATTTGTATAATATCTGGTATATCATGGAAAAAAAAGCTATTTAGTAATAATTGCATTCTTCTTAAAATCTATATTTCTCCATGTGTATATCTATATGTAAATTCGATCATCATTGTTGGACTGATTAATTTTTTTCTTTATTTTTAAAGGATATTTGTCAAAATCAATTTTGTTTATATAAAATATGTCTACCTGAACCAAGTTAAGGCAAATAAAAAGAGCTTAAAACCTTTAGACTTTCCATAACTACTTTGTTGAGTAAACATTATATATATATTTAACAGAAATAGCTGTAGCCAAAGGAATCTAAAAGTATCTGTATATTGCAGTCATGAGGAGCAAAAGTCACATATATGCACAGTTGTGCATACAGGCATCTATGTCTGTATAGCTATTAAACATGGAATGAAGAAAAAAGTGTAATAAAGATATTCCTTTTGCCTAAAAAGAAAGTTTGTGTGATTGTCAGAACAGCATACAACTCATGCTTCTCAGTTTAGTTTGATAAAAATCTGAATTTGAAGGATAAAGGTTTTGCTGTTTGAGTCTCTAGCATATCTTAAAACCTGTTACTATTGCTAACATTTTTTTCTGTATATCATGATTCAATTCTGAAGTTCATAAAAGAAGCCTAAAGTCCCAGTCTTGATTTCAGTCTAGATTTTCAAATCAGTCTACTTCTATTGTATTTAGTTTGATTCAAATCTCACAGATCATCTGCTTTCCTAAGCAATTTGACTGTGACAAACACTATATAAATATTTTGATGCAGAACTGATATTACAGTATTGTTTTTAACAATGTAAAAATCTCTGTGAGGAAAAAAAAATAGTGGTGAGAAATCCAATGGCATTTTATTTATCAATGAAAATCATAAGATAGTCATACAAGAAGAACTGAGCATGCACTTCAGGAATTATTCAGCATGACAGTTTTATCTAACACCAGAAATGTTGATTTAGAAACTGACTCATTTTTGTGGTATAATGTCTTTCCATAGCTGCCCTGAAATACTGAGAAAAGTGTGCTCAGTATATGATGTTCTAGTTCTGAGTGGGACATAGTTAATTTTCTTCACAGTGGCTGCTATGGGGCTGTGTTCTAGATCTATGCTGAAAACAGTAATTCTTTAGCTATTGCTGGGCAGTGTTTGCAGAGTCAAGTCCTTTTCTGCCTCTCAACCAGTGAGGAGGTGAGGGGTGCACAAGATGCTGAGAAGGGACACAGCTGGGACAGCTGACCTGTTGTGGGTGGGAGTGGAAGGCTTCGATAAAATTTATTAAAGAAATACTGATGTTGAGTCATGAGGGCAGAAAAGACTCCCTTGCTTTCTAAACCCCTTCTCAGAGAGGAGTCTGGGTACAGCTGAATCCAATCTTAGACTTGAATTATGTCAACATTTTAAATTTAAGAAACTACAGAGGTGCGATTGAACCACTTTGTCCCACAGGTTTTAATGTTTGGCAAAATGAGAATGTTTATATTAAATGAATCATTTATTATTACAAATGATCAAAGATCTTAATCAGAATTATTTACTACACAATATAAAAAGTTAAAACTCTACTATTAGAATATAATATAAATATAAATATAAACAATATAATATAATAATATAAATATAAAAATAAAGTAGTACAGTATAGATAGGATAGTACACTATGTTGAAGAAATTACTGAAGAAATTATATTAAATCTAGCAAAAAGAAATAATTATTAAGTAGAGATTTGATGTAATTCACCCATATCAATGCTCATGAGGAGATCTTTTTCGTGCAGCCTTAAGAAGTATCCTTGGAGGGTATCCTCAGCCAAGAGAGGAATTTCCACACATACACACAAGAAGGGTTATGTCAGAAGAACCTGACTGTATCAATGTGGACTGGATTTTTATATATATAAAGTGATTGACTGGTAATCATAGATCTATAGGCTGGCAGACTAGCTTATCTGTCAAATCCTGTTTTCAAAAGCAGGATGTGTATTTGAAGTTTGGTGAACCAGGATGGTTTTAGCCTAATTTAACACCAAGACAGCATCCTGACACCAGGAGTTGAACTTGCATGATAGCTTTCATGATGGCTTGCATAAAGAATGCATACACTTTCTAATTAGATTTTAGGTCTTATCAGAGCGGGGCTATTGTGCCACATGACACCAGCTGGACAAAGGGATAATCCATACCATATGGCTCAGTGTATAAAGCTGGGAGAAGAAGAAAGGGGGATATTCACAGTGATGACCTTTGTCGTCCCAAGTCACTGACAAAGGTGATGGAGCCCTGCTATCTTGGAGCTGGCTGAGCATTTGCCTGCCCATGGGAAGTGGGGAAAGAATTTCTTTGGGTTTTTTTTTTTTTTGCTTTCATGCAGAGCTTTTGCTTTACCTATTAAACTGTCTTTATCTCTCAATCTATGAATTTTCTAACTTTTACCTTTCCATTTCTCTCCCCCATCTAACTGTTAGGTTGTTGGGCTGAACTGCTTCTAGAGTAAAGCAACAACAACAAAAACAACAACAGCAGAGAGCCTCTAAAGATGAAAATGTTATGTGAGATCATTTGAAAGACAGAATTTATAGAAAACAGAGAATTTTGATGGATTATGGATTCTCTAATCAGGAAATAATAACCAGCCAGCGACATGAATCTAATCTGCTGTCCTAGTTCAGCAGCTGGGATCAGTTATCACTGTGTGGGGGTGATCAAAGCTATGTATNAATTGTAATTCTGATTTATAATCCCTCTTGTGGTGGGTCCATTTCTCCTGCCAGTTTACCCTTAAACCAGCTCATCTGCATAATAGAAAGAGGATAATTGGTTCTGGGCCTTTCTTCACCTTAATTCAGGCTTATGTTCCAATAATGGATGTAGCAAAAGAGAAAAATTGCTCTTTGTTGATGTCATAGAATGGAAATAATTCCTTAAAGATAGACATGGCCTGGAAAGTAAACTGATGCATCAGGGATACTGAGGGAAACAAAAAAAAAGAACATAGTGAGCACTCTGCTATATATAAAAAGAATGAAGAAAAATTAAATGTGCAAACACCTATTGCATTAGTAGGACCCATTCATTGACACAAGTAAAACACAATGATCTAATCAAGTGCAATGCAAATGTGCAGTATATGTAAGTGTATGATTTGGAGAAAGAAAAACCACACAATATTGTTTTTTGTTTTCAGAAGAGTGAAAAAGAGGGTGGGTGTGTATGTGTGTGTGAACTTGGAAGTGATTATATCAATTCCAGAACTATCTCAGCAATCATCAGAAGAAAAATTACCTGTTCTTGACTAATCTAGAAAGATCACCCTCTTGGCAAAATGGTAAGATGAAACAGAATATCTAGTAACAGATGTTGATTAAAGTAGCTTGAGAAAGATCAACAGGAAGATCTTGATTCTTCACTGATAGGTTGCAGACAGCCATTCTGGAGGCAATATGGACAAGAAACTGATAGATCTTCTAGAAACTATTTATAAAAAGACAAGGCCTAAAGGTATGATCAATAGTTTAAGATAGCAGCAGCTAGAAGAGGATAATCTATCATAGAGCTCTGAGCAAGAGGACAGCACTGACACAATGGTGTCAAAATGCCAATATATGTCAGTTTATCAAATTTATGATCCAAGATGAAACAAATTAAGATCTCAGTATCAATTTTTGGGCACAGAATATAGAGGCTGGCAACTTCTTCAAAAGGGTTGGGCTGTACTTAGGCTTTCTGGCAATATGAAAACATTCTAACAGTTTTGTCCTACAGGAAAAGGACAGGAGGGCCAAAGGAAGCAATGGTGGAAGAAAGGGCAAAGAGAAGAAAGGAAGGGAGGATAAGGGCAGACTGTGCAGTTTTCATTGGGGGAAATAGATGTGAAGTTACTTAGAGGGTTTCATAACCTGAAATAATATAATCCTTCAAGGATTGTGAACATCAACTTGTAAGGTAAATGAGGAAAATGAAGTTTTAGGATTGGGATTCAGTTTACTAAATGTAAACACTATGGGTGTACCTGCCAGGTACTGTTTCAGAAAGGTACATATTTCAGATAATCTGGTGTCACCTCCCATGCCACTAGACATCAGTGTTTATTCAACTGAATCCTCCATTATATTATTTAATGTAGTTGTTCACTATGATATGTTTTTCATTAGACTGGAAGGCAGAAAGGCAATACAATATTTTATTTGCCTTTTGAGAAACTTGTAAAATGAGTTAGGTGAGAAAGTTAGGTGTTGATATGAACTGGACTAAGCTTTTTAAGGTAGTATTACTTTCGATATTTCCTTCAAACAATTTAAAACTGACATTTTGTCCTCTAAGAAAAATATGTCCTAAAATCTTTTACATCAAATTATCAATCTCTAAGCCATTGCCACAACAAAAAACAGACTTAGAGGACATACCATCTACTTCATGTTTCTGTTGCAATCAGTTCACAATCCATGGCCACTGAGTGGAGTTGGATTCAATGTCTAAAAAAAATCCCCCTTTAGCCTCATACAAACATGATAGACTTGTGGTATAGGTTTTCATGACTGTACCCACTTTGTTCTGTTTACTATATTGACAAATGTAAGTGACTCTGCTTTTTCTTCATATTACCTTTTGTCCTAGTTTCAGCCATGGACAGGGTTAACTTTTGCAATACAGGAGAGGGGGCATGGCCAGACTCTAATGTTATTCAATACCACCTCCCCTCATTGCTGACGCGGGGGTATGGAACTCTCACCTCCACAAGAAAAGTGTGGTCAAGAAGAGCTAGTTCCTATTTGTCATGGGTTTTCTGTGTAAATTGTTTCTTTATCTTATACCTTTTATTATTAATATTGTTGATGCTAATGTTAGTTTTATCTCATTGCTCTTTCCAGTAAATTGTTTTCATCTCAACCTATGATTTCCCGCTTTTGTGCCTCCAGTTGTCAACTTCATTCCAGGAGCAGGTAATGGGAGGGGAAGAGGGGAATAAGGAAGTGGTTTCTGGCTGGGGAGAGTCTCAGTGTGGGCACTGAATGGGGAGTACCATTCCTAAACAATGACATCTGTGACTCTGACTATTCATGTAGACTCTAATCTAAATTCCTTACTATAAAACCATAGTGTTGGAGTAATTCAACTACAGAAAGATCCTTTGTTTTGTGGACAAGATTACCTAGTAAAGGGAGATGGTTAGCTCTTTGATTTCTTTCCCTTTTTAGAACACTCTTTCAAAGCAGAGGAACACAAGGTGCTACCATGAAAATTAATCATAAGATGTTATTTTCATCTCAAAAACAGAACAAAAAAGATAAAGCATTTATATTCTTTTAATATTTAGAATAATCTTTCAAATTTAATATGTATTTTTCATCTTTACTCTTCAGACTTCAATTTAAAGCAATATGTGATTTTCTAGTTAAAATAATAATATTTCCTTACTTCATTGATTTTTGCCAAGCCAAACAAAATATATCACTCTGATTAAATATTTAATCAAACTATATATTCCTTAAAATGTTTAGATGACATTGGAAACTACATTCTTTTTAATACTGTCAATCTGTTTTCAAGAGATGTAGAATATATGGAAGAATGGGTAAACTTGTCTTTAAAAAAGTATTTAAGAAAATGTTCTAATTGCAGAGTTGGACATTAGCTCCTTATGAGACTAGGCTGCAGTACAGATGTAGTACAAATTATATTCTCTTTGCACACTTATTGCATCACTGTCTTCCTAACATCTGCCTTGCCCACAAAGCCAAGTTAAGGTTAGTGAAACGCATTCAGTTTCTGTTTTCTCAACATCAGTATAATGCTTAAACAATATGTATATATATAAAAAAAATATAGGTTAAAATAAATTGTGTTACAGAAACATGACAATTCCTTTTGAGTTCCAAAGTGGCTGTATTAAGAGTACAGAAATGTGGCAGGGGCTGGGCATGGCTGCACTTAATTTCTGATTATAACAATTTGACACTATCAGCCTGGTTGTATTCAGTAAGAACTTTCACACTCACAAATGCACAGATGTGTGGTTTACTGAAGCAAAAGAAATGTAAATTTGAAGTTGCCATTGATAAATGCATTTACTGCATTAGCACTAAATATATATATTAAAAAAAATAAAAGAACAACCAATTGGTAATTCATTAAGATTAGCTTTGCCATCAGTTAAGCTTAAGCTCACCTGAGTGTGATCTGACATAGTCAGAGACACAAATATTACCAAAGAGGCATGTCAGCTTTGGGAAGAATAGAGGAGCAAGCCTGTTGACTTGAGCATAAAGTGGAGTTGTATTCTTGTCCTCTATCACGGAGGATTTCAAATGCCAAATTTATACTTTTTGGTAAAGCAGAGTTGAGACTGTATCTGATTGTTGCCATCATAATAGTGAGGGGGGAAGACACTTTACATGTGAATGTGGGACTATAGGGAGGTTTTTTTACAAAAGCTGTGGGTCCTCTGTAAGGGTGGAACACAACCATAACATTGGTATCACTCCCTCTTCCACCCAGCTGAGGCAGTGATAAGGGTTATCTGTCCTCTGCCTGTCATTTCCATCAGCAGGCTAGCGTGGCCACGTTAATCCCTTTCTCATGGAAATCCCTTCACTGTGTATCTCAGGGTTTTAGGCCTCATTCCTACAAAAACAGAAACCAAAATATACTGCTGTAAATGTTAGTGTACACATGTTTTGAGAATTATGTGTTTAATTCTATATCTCATAAAAAGAAAAAAAAACCAAAAAAAAACCAAACAAAAACCAAAACCACTATGATGTGCACCCCCACAAAAACAGAAACACAGAACAGGGGCAGAGATGATCAGAGCCTAAAGGGTAATTCACTTCAGGTTGATTCAATGGCATACAGTGAAAAGGACCCATAAATACAACACTGTGAATAGATGTATGTTCTCTGTTTTCTTACTAAAAATATTGTAGCTGACAAAGAACACTAGTGGGTGGCTGGATCAACGCAAAAAAACCAAACAAACCACCAAACAAAAAACAACTGGTAGTGTTCTCATAATGTCATAATGCATATTTACAGTGGAGTCTCTTGCCCAGAACATGTATGACAGAATGCTACAGTGATTTAGAAAGCAAATATTGTATCAAACCAAGGAGAAAATGTAAGATGAAGATACCAAATAATGCATGTAAAACCCTCTTTTTTAATACCTATCTGTAATCGGTTAGCCTGTTTTCTTGTCTGGAATTCTGTTACTATTGTCTTTACAGTTGTATACCTCTTCATTGTTTTCATCATTGCCACTTTTTCTTCACCATCTTCAAATTCTTTAGCATTTCTAAAATGCTCACTGTTCTCAACTTCTCTGCTCAAGGAAACCAGTTCTATCCACAGGATGGAATTACAAGATTTCTTATGCCTAAACCAGTGGTAAATGAAACTTGCCTGTTTTCCTTGTGTGGGCTAGAACCCTGGTATTCTACCAAAAGCCATGCTAAGTTTTTCAGTAGTCTAGGAATAGAGCTTATTCACTATTATTTCAAAAGCCTACACTTATGGAAGGTTTCCTTCAGGTAAGAACTACAGATCAGTATTCATTTTTAATGGTTTTCTTTGCCTATATTAATAGATCCTTTAGCTGCATCTAAAGCAAATTTAATTTTTTCATAACAAAATGATGGATCTCCTATCCAAAGCAAAGTTCAGCCAGTTCTCTGTTAAGTAGGTAGACGTTCATTCTTGGTTTTGATATCTAACAGTTATCACACTAGGCAGCTTTTCCTTTAACTCTGTATTACTCTGGAACATCTCATATAGCTGAAATTCTGTAGTAAGTGTTATCACTGACAACATTACTGTAGCATGCATTTTTTTCATTGCTTAAAGTTTTTATAGTGATGATTTTGCAGCTTCATCTTCAACAGTGTAACTGAATGGCACTGTCAACCTAAACTTTTGTCCTATTTGCATCACCCATTTAGCTTAGCAGGTAACTGTGATCTTTATATAGTACAAATGCATACTACAAGAATGCAGGAAGTAAGCAAATGGAATCAAAAGGTTGATGTCAGCAAAACAAGTTCTTCACTGGGGACAAAAAACTATGATGTGCAATATGTATGAGTTGACTAATACTGACTCAGAATTCTTGCTGGAGAATATTTTTTGCTCAGACTGGTCCTTGGACCTTCAGTTTAGAAATTTCCCTTAGTAACTGTTTTTCTAACTCTTCTTTCAGCCCACACACAATCTCTAACTTGCTCTAAGTCTTGAAAATATCCTCGCTTGGGTGCCCTTTATGAGTTGAATTAATATGTAAAACCTTAAATTCTAATTGTTTTTGAGATCACACATTTGCCTTCATCTCCCAGTTGTTTTTCTGTTTGGTTTTTCCCCCCCTAGTTCTCCTGAACTTCCAGCATAGAGCACAATTATATACCTGAAACATGCAGTGTACCTTTTTATTACATTTACTAGTAGCACTTACTTCACTTTAGTTGGCTTCTGTATTGCTACCAAGAACTCACACAACTGCAAAAAATCACAACAGTTCTGTGTGAAATTCAGACCATTCCATAACTGCAAGTTTCCCCTGTCCTCCCTGGAGGACCTGCCACATCACATTAAATAAGGCAATCTCAGATTTAATATGACCCTCAATTATCCAGTTCAACTACCTTGAGGAAAAAAAGCCCTATCTTCCTTTCATGAAAAGTAAATAAATTCTTAGTGAAAACTTCATTTTACTTCATTTGGGTTTATGTTCATGTATCTGTATATAAATGGTAGTGCAAAAAATGTGGTGAAAAATATTATTTTACTGAACAATAAGAACACTATTTTGTACCCAACCATACTATGCATATTTACTTTACATTATTATTTTGTCAGCTGTTGGGAAGTGCAAAACCTTGAACAGAAATGAAACCACAGTTACTAATTGCATATGGTTTAGAAGCAGCTTTTCATTATCTGCCATAATTTTATAGCATATTAAATATATTTTTTCCTGGGTACTGTAGTCATTTTCATCATTAGGGAGTATAAGAAGCTCATTAATTACATTGAACTGCCAAGTTACTTTCTTCCTAAATTACATGTCTATTTCCTATTCTATGTGTAAGACTTTTCTTTTCAATATGAAATTTAAGCTTTTTTTCTTTTTTCATTTTTTTTTCCTAAAGCAACATGAACAGCTTTATAATTAAATGTTTTGATGTGAAAAAGCTTATCTGCTCTCCTGTAGAGAGTGGGTGTAGATCATCTGGTTATACAAGAAGTCTTTATCATCAAGTACAGGAATATGACTGCAGGATAAGTTATAAATACTGGAATAGCCTTTTAGCATAATTAACTATTTAAATGCTTTTGTAGAGATTTGAAATAATGATGGACAAGAGAATTTAATGCTTCATTTTCACTTAATCACAAAGCTGAGCTATCTCCCACCAAATAACAATTAGCATTACTATCATCAGTACTTGATTTCTTTGAAATCTTTTCTTTGAACAGGAAAATAGAAAATAACAACAGGGTAAGAAAAGGGCCACAACAGAAGAATTTTTGGCTTTGAATCAATCCTTTTACCTGTTCTAAATTTATATGTAGTGTCTGCCTTTTGACTGAATGATACTAATCCTGTAAACTGAGTAAAGTTAACAGTATTCTCACAGCTGGGCTTAGTAGAACTTTAACTTTAGACATCCATCTACTCTTGCAACTGAATTGTGAGTTATCAAGATATATTTCGGGGCTGACTGGTTTGCAGCCTCATACCACGGAGTCTTTCTGTTCCCCACTTCAGCATTCCTAGTCAGATCACTATATAATATAGCAGTTCGTTTTAGTTGCTCTATTTTCTGCTTATGGAAATGGACTTTTCTGCTCCAGTGTTGTACCAATTATTTCCAGACCATAAAACATCACTGAAACCTCTTTTAGCATTACTTCTGTAAGAATGATCTGGAATGAAGCAACTGTTTATTCCAAAGCAGCTTTCAGCTATGAGTCTGGGAAACTGTTCTGTTCTCTGCTATTCTGTCTAAAGGATGGGTATGGGAGAAACAAATCTGACTTTCATGTTTCTTTCAAAAACATATTTTGCATCTATAAAACTTGTATGCCACTGTTCATGATCTGAATATTCCTAAGTTTTAAAGCACTCCCTGTATTTTGCATTTATGTTCAAGTGTTATTTTGTATATCCATAACATACTCAATACCTCTTAATGAGTGCTCAAATGTCAATCTGAAAAAACTCAGTGGGATGCAAATTGCACTCTTCAATAAGGAAAGAGCTGTATGGAAAGCAAGCAGGTAGATAGTTAAAGCATCGTTTCCCAGAATAATAAAAATAATATGTTGTATCTGAGGATTTTTTTCAAAATATGAAAGTCTTGATTATAATCTTGAAGCTTTGCAATGATCTGTTGTTTGACTTTGTTACTATGTATTTAGGACGATCAGCCATATTTTGAAGAAATGTGTATATTATCCTTTTCCACTACTCAAACACCAGTGGCAAATTTCAGCAGTAAAATAAAAAGGTATTATTTTAACAGATTTTATAGCATTTCCACATCTTTTTAGGATGAATTATGGCTATGGATTCTATTTCACTGTGAGGAGGATCTTATCCTTCTCTAGCCATGGTATCACATAGCTTAAACAATGTAGTTTTACCAATTTGGCACCGGAAAGCACTTCTACACATAAGGGAAAAAAAATCTTTTAAATAAAGTCCAAATAAATTCTTGCTGTTAATTGTAAGTACTGATGCAGATTTTATATATAATTATTTGTTTTTTTCAGGAACAGGATAGAACCTATTTTGACATAGCATAGTGATTTAAGTGACTAGGACTTGAAGGTGGATTGAAAAGGGAAATGCTGGCCTCAGAGGCTCATTACCAGCACCACAAAATCCATCTGAATCCCAGATGCTACCAGTGGACCAGTCTGCTGCTGGGCCCAGTACTTTTTAACATCTTCATTAATGGCCAGGTGATGGGACAGAGTGCAGTCTCAGGAATTTTGCAGATGATGCAAAACTGGAAGGTGTGGTACCACCAGGTGGCTATGTTATTCAGAGTGACCTCGACAAGATATAGAAACGGTATGACAGGAATACTACAAAGTTCAACAAAGGGTAATACCAAGTCCTATGACTGGGCAAGAATAATCTTAGGCTCCAGGACAAACTGTGAGGCCAACTGACTTGAAAGCAGCTTCACAAAAAATGGCATGGAAATCTTGCTGGAGAAAAAGTTGCTTATAATGCACAAGGTAAAATGAAAAAAAAAAGTAAAATACAGAGAACAGCTTGACACTGTTACCTGGATTACACATTTTAACTCCCCATGTGCTATATTAACAGTACTCACTCTGATTGTAAAGCAATAGCAAATTTAATATTTATTAAGGAAAAAAATAATTTGTGCAAAAGCTTTGACAAAAACAACACTCAAAGTTGTTTTAATACTTCTTTAATAATGATAAAATTCTAAAGGACATCTGAAAACCAGAAATTCTTTGCAATCATGAAAAACCTGTGAAATACCAAGAATTCAATCTAAAAGAGTCTTGAGTTAAATCAGATATGGACTAGCAAAATATAGATTATTAAGAAAAGAAAAAAAAATAGAGATTTTTAGTCGTCCCCTATGTGAGAAACAAAATTTTTTGCTGTAGTTTTCTTTTACACTAACTTTTCTTTAAAAGTAAGTAGTCTATGAACAACTTCAGTTGCTACATAGTTTATCAGCTACATTACAAACACATGAATTCTACTGGTTAGCACAGCATGATAGTTTCTTGTGCTTGATGCCAAACCAATTTTATCTGTACTGCTCCTCAGAAATTTGACCTTGCAAAAGAAAATGTAACTTTATCTTTGTAATAGAAATAAGATGTCATATGCCTGAGCAAATGCAGTATACTCTGTGAGTAACCACTGAAATTAAAAGTCAAGCTATCAAGTGCAAACTGTCACACAGCTTAATGTAATTAAAATCCTCTCTTCCTGTACCTCCAGAAGGGATTTATATTTCTTTTTTCGACAGTAAAAATGTCTCAAGAGATGTTTCTTATTTACAAGAAAATGTACCTCCTATGCCATTTTGTAGTAAAAATTACATAGAAGGCTTTTTTCAGATATTTTTAAGACAAATAAATTGCTTTAGAATGAACCTCCACAAATATTTCCCTGTATTCCCAAATTAGTACAAATTAATCTGCCTTTTAAGCTATAAAGTAATTTGATTAACTTCTGATGTTTTTGCTTTTGTGGGCTTCTTTGTTTGGTGTTTTTTGTTTGTTTTGCTTTTAGTTGGTTAGTTGCTTTGTGTTTTTTGTTTTTGTTTTTTTCCTTCTCTCTAGGATATCTAGGAATAATTCACCTCTCCTAACTTTGGTGACATAGAACATATATGTTGTCTAGGCTAGTTCCTGACATACCATCTGCAGTAGTGGAGTTAAATAGGCATCTCCAGAATGAAGCAATCTCATTTTACAAAAAGGCATACAAGGAGAATCTCAGGCAGAGCATTTAAGGTTGGAGTAAAAATTACAGCATAATGATAAGTATAGGTGTCCTAGTTCAGCAGGTGGGACCAGTTATCACTGTGTGGGGGTGATCAAAGCTATGTATTCTACCCCCTCTATTCATTTCCCAAGAACAATGGACCATTTCCAGCAGCTGCCCAGGGAGTCATTAGCACCTTCACACCCAGCCTGAGGGGGCGTGGCTGCTAATGGGCCATCAACGGTTCAACAACACCCCATGACTCAGAGTTAATCATCCATTGTGTGAGTCCCCACCCTGGGGGAGGGACTGGGTGCTCCCTGAAGGTATGTAAGCGGGGGGTAAGAAGACCTCAGGGTCTTGTCAGATCTAGAGGAGCAGCAGGACCTTGACAGGAGGAAACCATCACTCTCAACCAGACCCCAGCCATCACCTGCACCAACAGGTTCTTTACTTCCCTTTGCTTTGGACTTGGGGGGGAACCACATGGGTCTCAGCACAAGGGCTAACAAACCCCTTTGGGCTTGTGCACTGGGACACTGGGTTATACTGCTGGGTTTTGGTGAGTTGAAAGCAGTTTTCTCTTTGTGTCAGTGTATTTATTGTAATACCTTTCATTAAATTGTAATTCTGATTTATAATCCCTCTTGTGGTGGGTCCATTTCTCCTGCCAGTTTACCCTTAAACCAGCACAATAGGGTTAAAATATTATTGCCTATCTAAACAATAAATTTCCCAAAGCTTTAATAGTCATGACCATTGTCAACGGATATACAAACTGTGTAAGTTAGCTATCTTCTTTAATAATAAGTCTATCTATCTCTCCATCCACACTCAAATATATTGTGAAAGTGGCCAGAACCACTCATTAAGGATCAAAGAACTCTGCTGGAAACTTATTGGCGTCACAGAATGGTTGAGGTCGGCAGGGGAATCTGGAGATCATTTTGTCAGCTAGAGTAAGTTGGTCAGGGTTCTGTGCAGTGAGGTTCTGAATATCCCCAAGGATGAAGATTCTACAGTCTGTCTGGGCTATCTGCTCCAGTGTTTGATCTCTTTTATGATAAAAAAAAGTTTTTCTGACGTTTGAGCGGAGTTTCTTATATTGCAATCTGTATTTCACTGGGCACTACTGAGAGTAGTCTTGCCTCTGTCTTCTTCCTGAATCCCCTTCCCATATGGTGTTTATACACGTTGATAAAGTGCACCTGAGCCCTCTCTTTTTGAGGTCCCAGCTGTCTCAGCATTTCCTTACATATCAGATCCCTTAATCATTTTACTGGCTCTAACTTTAAGGCAAAATACAGATACAGTAAAAGGCAGTTACTGATCAAAGCTTCCAAGAGGAATATCTACCAGAAAGATACAATTAAACTAAAAGGATGGACAAATAACTGGATTAGTTAAATAGAAAGACATGGGAGAAAACAGGGAGCTGAGATGATGTCAGTGAAGCAAATTGAATCAAGATATCATCCTACTCAATGCTCAGCTGTTGTTTTCAGACGTGTAATAAAATATAGTGTAAAGACACTGAAGGAAGTCTCTCACTTTTAAGAATCTGAATGGTAAGTAAATTTATAAGCATTTAAACTGTGAAGGCAGAAAAATGGCAAGAATGGAAGTAGTTTTGAAATGCTTTATGGGACAGCAAGTTGTCTTCCAACCAATTCTAGAAGAAAAATGAATATGTATTAAAAACATGACTTAAAGAGAAGAAAAACATGACTCAAAAATTTTATAGAAAATATTTATTTCCAAAAGATTAAAAGTAAGGATTTTATTTGCTAGGATTTTTAGATATTGTTTAGTCTGATTAATACCTCATTGCATCATTTCAATTGTTTTATGGCACTATTCTTAGGCTTCTGTTCCTCTCCAACAGATCAGAAGGAAGCATTGGGGTTTTTTTCATTCTTGGATTATCAAGGATATTTTATCAGATGCTTTTTTTATAGCAGTTGTATTCTCTTCTCTTACAACAACTGTATCTCTTGAACCTTAGAGAAAACAAAGGGACACATATGGTTTATATTGACCAAATTAAATAGCATGTTCAGCACTTCATTAACTTTTATTTGTAAATTAAACATCTAGATTAAGCTAGTTGTCTAGATTCTATTTATCCATGATAGACATGCTTTTCAATGGGACAGATGACAGGTTGAGTGACAATCAGTAAGAAGATTTGTAGATTCCACCCTTGCAACTTGGATCAACATTTAGTTGGCGAAGGTTAGGTTGAGAGAAACCTAGGTTGGTGACACTTTTGAAATAGAATCAACATTTTCACTATTTCAAAAACTGCACACATTTTTCTAACATTCCTTTAATTTTTTATTTTCTCAGCTGTTTTCAACTCATACTAATTTACTTTGATATTAAAGTTACACAATTCTCCTGAGAAATTTTTTTAGTGAGAATTTATTGGTTTTAATAATTAAACTTCTTTTCAAAATAATTTATTGTATATTTTCACCATGGTTTCTCAGTGAAGAATCACCAGATATTCTAGTTTGAAAGGAATTTCTGGAGGTAACCTGCTTCATAGGTAGAGAGACAAAGATATAGAGATACTTTTCAGTACAATGGAGAATCATAAGAGGACCAAAAAAATTTTGAAGTGGTATTTTGCTCTTGCTCCCCAGAGGAGAAACAAAAAGAATGTTATATTTTTGATTTGCTGATCTTGCCTCTCATAAAAGGTATTATGCACCAAAGAGATACGCATAAGAATCTTGTGTTCCAGTTCTTCAGTGTTCCCATATATGTGTGAGTATATTGCATTGACCAGTATCATGATCTATGCCTTCAATGTCTCAAAATGTTAATTTAATTATTTATTCTAATACAAACAGAATGTCTAATTCATAGCATCAAAATGTATTTATTCGATGAATTTAGTGAACACAGCTTTTACTTTTCAGTTTATAAAACCTATAAATATTATGCATGAAATGAACTTTGTATATTTTAGAAAGAGACTTTGTCTGCATATCCTAGTTTTATTGTTACTAGCAATCTAACGAGGGAATTTAAACCTTAAAATTTATTATCTGTGTTTGTTTTGGTTCTTTTTCTTGCAAGTTAGTTGGAAACAGAATCAAACCAAATAATTTGAAATTACATTCAGGCTAAGCCTCTGCTATTTGGCAGATACCCCAAAGCCATGAATTGGCTGAAAGTGATTTAATGGCATATATTTCAGCAAGAATTCCAAAAAACGATCACGGGGTATGAAGCTATAAATGTCTTCTATGGCTCTGTTAAACATGATATCTTGCTGAACACAACACAAACTGCCCTGAGATCTCAGCCATTGGAATTATCAGAGGAAGCTTGAAAAGAGAAACGATTTTTTTGGCTCAGGAAATTATTGTTTTAAGAAGTCCCTACTTATATAGATAATAAAACCTAGTCATTTGAGACTGAGAGAAGTTTACAGCATCTGTAAATCAAAAACTTCACACTGATAAGAGTTTTGGCTACCGTCCAAGATGGATTTTTGGCTGTTTAAAGTTCAGGCCCGTATTCTTTTTTGAAAAATGGAAGATTTGCCTGACCTTTAAATTATGCAGTTCAGATAAATGGTGTAGTTCAGACTAAAAAGATTAGAAAATGTTAATGAGGATTCCATTTCTCTAGTATTTGCACCTATAAAACAATTTTCTTCCTCTTCAATACTTGAACTGTGAATTATTGCTTGAAATTGATTAATATGTTCACCACCCCCATTATCTATTTGATCCTTCCCCAGAATAAAAATTACTTTTATCATAACGTATGCTCACCATTGCAGGATCATTTATATGCCTCAGGCAGAATGATGATATAATTTTAGCCAATTCAAATTATTATTCAACTGTCAATTGATACAATTGGGAATGCTGTACATTTCATATGTGATCAAGTGGGCCAAGAATATAACCAGCTGTTCCATTCTTTACACTGAAATCATCAAATGGATAGTTCAAAAGAAAAAAAAAAACAAACACGACCCCCCTCCCCCTCAAAAAAAAAAAAAAAAAGACAAAAAGCCCCAAACAAATAAGCAAACAAATAATCTGTGCCAAACAGTTTTGTATGTTGCTTCACAAAACATGAGTTCACAGAACTTATATTTTGAAAAATGAATATGAACAGTGGTAAGTGTCATTTTAGGTAGCAGCAGCATTTTTTTCCTTCCTTCTGCCATCTCCTATTCCTACAATGGATAATGGAACTTACCTACAAGCACACCAAATATGTAGCAATGTGAGTAAAGAGTATGGAATAGTGATTCACTGGAGCAGTTTGCCAGAGCTGAGACTGTGTCAATGTGATCAATAAGTTAGCAACATCTTCCTTTTCCCTATGTGTGCAAGAAGATGAAGGTACATATGTATATCAATATAAGTTTCATGCCAGTTCTGTGTTTCATGCCAGTTCTGTGCTTTGTCAAGAGAGTATAGACATCATCTTGATGTGGGGACTGGCAGAAAATACATATTACATGAATGAGGTAAGGTTATTTAATCCTTATTTAGTGTCCTAGTATATCAAACAGAATGTAGCAAAATGGTAATTCTCCAGAGCTGTTCAGCATTCAAATAACTGACACTTATACTACAGAGATAGACTGAAGAAGTGCATGCCTGGAGATTGTTACTACATTCAGTGAAAACAAACAAACAAACAAAAAAATACTCTGTGGTCTAGCAACCTGGGGTTTCCTAGCTTTTTTTTCTTGTAGTTTTGCCAAGCACAGTACAAGACAGGTTACTCTGACTTAGGTTTTGTAATTAAACATTTTAATTATTTTAGCTGGTTTTCTTTTTATAGAAAGTTAAAAGTCATACATACATCTCCCTTTCTATGCTATGATTCTAAAGAGTTTCTTTTTCCTTGTGTGAACTTTTTCCAATATAACTTGAAGATATAGTAATTAGATGTTAATGTAATATATGTATGCTTATAGGCTATAGTTGTTAATATAGTTAGTAATTGCAAGAGTAAATATGGCTTCATGATTGACTTAGTAGTTGACTTATAGTAATTCTAAGAAATCTTGGGATCAATGGATTTACCATTTACTACTCATATGCTGTTCCTTTTTTAAAATCTCGCTACACACATTCTTCCTACCACAATTTCAAGCTCTTTTTTTTTCTTTATAAATGACTAATTAATTTTTTAGAAGCTATGAGCTCATTTAGAAGCTGCAGCTTTCTGTCTGATACCTTTCCTTGAATCTGCTTATCAGAAAGCTGTACATTTCCTATATTAAATACTTTGAATTTTGCTCTAAATGAAACTCTACTTACATGGTCTCTCTAAAACTTCCAATTTCACTTCCTGACTTCAATATTTCACACTTCCAGTTAACTACTCTAAGCCACTTTTGAATTCTAGCTAGTTGCTATGCAAATCTAAGTAAACTTAATTTTGTGCTCCTGGTTTTCAAAGTGTTATACATTGACTTACAGGGGAATTGAAGTTCCAGATGAGGTACTGGTAGAGGAATTCTGGAACTTTTTTTTATAGTAGTGGGTAACCTACATGATAAACTCATCTAATCATTCTCCCAATGCTGTAGGTGCCTGACTCCTGACAACTTTCCTATTATCAGTATTCATACTCCTTTAACATCTTCTTTCTTAATATTTCTGTTTCTATCAGCTAGTACTCATTTACTCCTTTTAAATAATTGTTGAGATCATGTATAGTTAGTATTTAAGAACTGCTTGATTGGATATACCTTTCTAGATTGGTATTAACTTCCATATGAACTATACAATATTGGTAAATACTATAAATAGCTATGGAGATTGTTAGGATATTATTTTTGTCTGTCCTTGTTATGGTGAAGACTACTTCTGTTTATGACTCCTTATTTCTCACACATTCTTCTGACTTTCTGTAAATATCTGTTACTTATGAGTAGGAATAGTGGAACTTTGGAGAAGGTTACCATCCACTTACAAGACAGATGACTAATATAATTCCTTTTATAAGTATACTTAATTTATCTTTAGTTTTGTTTGACTTTCAGCACAACAAAGCTGTATTCCTGTAGTTAACTGTCAACAGAAGTTATTAAGCTTTGACTTAAAATCTTTCAACTTTCTCTCACATCGCTTGCTAAATAATCCCACTTGTTATCACATACTTTTTACAAAGGTGTATTATGTTCCTGTTTTGGCCAAAATCACACAGAATATTCTGAGTTGGAAAGGACCCACAAGAATCATCAAAAGTCCAACTCCTAAGTGAATGGCCTGTAAAGGGATCAAACCTGTGACCTTGGTGCTATTAGCACTATGCTCTAAAACTGAGCTAATCTCAGTAATCAAATATCTACTAACTGTTGATATACTTTGTCTTAGAACAAATAACTAGTCATGGAGGGTGATAACAAAAATTCTATCAAGAAAAACTGAGTTATCACTTTCACTGAGAATTTGTCTATGCTTGAACCATAAAGCTTCTCAGATAGAACTGTATTTTTTGTTAGGGGAAGAGACTCCTAAAGTGCAAAACTGTTTCACTTGTTTTCTGTAATGTCCTCTGCAACACAGGAAGAAAACAAAGGAATCTAGCCCACTCTGTTCTGACACAAGACTGAAAGTACTAAACAACCTAGAATATACATTCCTTGGAATTCCTTTAATAGCCTTTCTTGCTGCATGCCCATTACATCATCTGGATATCTGATACTTATTTTTTGTTTCTTATAGCTGCAAATTAAACTGTATCATCCTTATTCAATATGATGAAATTCATGAATCTATTTAAAAATATTTTTAATGAATTTAGATTTTTTTATGGTGTGTAGAAATCTTAACAGTTCTGCTGAATTCTCTTAAAAAGCATGTCTGTGAGTTACCATTATATAGTCTGAACATAGTTATGAACACACATTTTCTTTAATTCTGTTTACTGTTGCTATTTACATGGATCACACCTGAGTAGCCCACCAAGGCTATCAATTAGAAAGTGATACCTACTCTTTGAGAAAAGATTCTCATCCCCATAAGTGCCACAGTTATATTTATGTGCTCTGCACAATTTCTCTGCAATTTTCTTATGAGATTTTATGTGGCTGTATCCCTTACCAAAGTAAAATAATCTTGAGTGTGTCTTCTGCTTCCTTGATCAGTTATCCAGAGCAAAGCGGAAATTAGATTTGTTTGACATTATTTGATCTTGATAAATCTCTTAGTTTTTTCTTACAATCTTATTATCCTCTTGGTGTTTACAAAGGAGTTGTTTAATAATCTGTTCTACTATCTTTACAGACACCAAAAATGTCTGTAATTCCTAGCGGTAAATCCCCCTTATACACTTAATGTTTTTAAGACAGATACTATATTTGCTGTTTTACTGTCTCGATATTTGATTCATCCTTTGTAATTTCTCCATAATACTTGTCAATGACTCAGAAATTATTTCGGGTGCCTTCTTTAAATATGACACATTTCCTCAGAACCTGTTATCTCAAATACCATTATCTACATAATCTTTAATTTTTTTCATTCAGGTCCATTTTCTACCTTTTAAACATTTCGTCACAGTCAAACTCTCTTTTCAAGAATGCTGTTAAAAAGAAAATTTCCTTTTCAGTCTTACCTTTTCAATCTGATACTCGTTTGTTTTCCCCATTTGGTCCCAATTTCTTTTCTTAACAACAATTAAGAAATCCATTTATTTTTTGTATCTGATAATCACTCACTAGCTTAAAGTGATATTTTTTTTAACTTTGCCTATCTGATATTTTCCCCCTCTAAATTCACATTCTCCTTTTAATATCTTACCCTGTTTTATACAATCTTGTTTCCATTTTTGATAGTATGTTTTTTTCTAATGTCAGATCACTGAATATTTTTCCTGCTGATATATATATATACACTTGTTTGTATATAGTTACCTCTCTTCCATATCCATTCTTGCTATTCTGCATCCTAGAAATCATGAGTTGGCCTGCAATTCCATTTTTTATTTTTATCTTTGCTTGAAAATCCTTTTCTTGGTACAATATCTACCTGTTTCCAGAGTGTGATGAACTGCTTCTTTTTTGAAATCCATTGTCATGTTTTTGGTACATTCACTCCTTTCATACCTCACAATCATGACTCTATAATTTCATTTTCACTTTCCCCCTAATTGTCTTCCACCTTCAGATTCTGAACCAGTACCTACTGTTAGTCAGAGTCAAATATACTGACAAGATGAAAATGCTAAAAATGTAGGAATCAGGGCCCCAAACCCAGTAACATTTTTATGGAAAAGCCAGATTTGGCTTCTGTTTTTTCAGCCCCTTTGTACTTTCGTTTTAATTTTTTCATGCATTTCTCTGTAGTTGTGAGGGCTTGAAATCTGTTTTTTTAGAAAGTGAAACAAGATTTTCATCTGCAGGGCTTTAACACTGATCCTCACATGACTCTTCACAGAATGAAGATTATCTAGATTACCTCTACTGACCACTTGTGAATAGGTAGAATTGTATGAGTATTTCCAATCTCCTGCTGAGGTGTTTACAATATTTAGTTATTGAAAAACTCCCCTTCTTTATTTGTTTTCCATTTCTTACACCGAAAAAAAGCTGAATCTGCTCTCTCCCCACAAGTAGTTTTTTTACTAAATTATGTGTCCTAAGGCTTTCAACAAACCAGACAGTAAAGGCAGTAATGCTGGCATTAACCTTTAACATAGCATAAAACCCAATGTAATGAAACGAAACACATAGAATAGTCGTAGGGTATAATTTCTTGTTGTGTATAATTTCATAAAATTCTGTTTTGTGGTGCAATGGATAAAAATATTTCCATGTTAGAGTATGGTGGTATAAAAGTAATTTTTCTCTAATTGCTCTTAACAGACTTTTTTATTTTTCATTGTATATGGTAGTAATAGATTGTGAAACAGTGAATTTGTACTACTCTATAAAAAAAATGTAGCACACAACTTCTGTTGACTTTGCTATTCACATTACATAACAGATTTTTTTGTTTTATTGTAAATTAAAAGTCAAACAATTGAAGGTTCATATCCAGTAATGAATCTGTTGGAATAAAATTTGGTTGAAAATGGATTACTTTGTAAAGTCAATCACAAAATATGATTGGCCTGCAATTTTTATGCGAACAATTATTAGTACAGTTATCAGTTGCAATTAGCACACTAAATTCTATGTGGCTGGACATATTGAGTCTGTCTTTGTTTAATTCTTTCCAAGTAAATATCTCTATTTTCATTATGCTTGTGCTCTGCCAGAGAGTTAAAATGCAAGATACAACCTCGTGTCAGTCTTCAGTGTAAACTCAAACTGTTGCCTGTGATTTGATGGATCATGTTATACTGATTTGTTTCGCTTTCCATTTGTCCTATGTCTTGCATCAATATTACACCACTTAAACGTGACTCTATTGGTGCTTCTTAGTACAACTTTTTGTTGCCAAAAGTCACAAAATTAGATGAGATTGGCATGTAGCCTGTGATTAAGATGCTTGCAAATGGGGAAGACAACGGTCCTCACACTATCAATGTTCTCCATAGGCCACTATGGATATTTTCAGACAGCAAAAGACAGATGGCTGGAGACAGAGACCCCTTTTTGCACTAGAATTTTGTGATTAATGATGTTTAACCAGTCTGGTGATGCAGTGATAATAAAATAATTAAAATATATTTATAGTCATTTACAAACATCTCTTTGCAAGGTGCAATGAAATGTAACTCCAAAATCTAAGTCCAACGAATTATTTAACTGGTGTTATAAACTTATTATTACTGTACTCTCTAGATTTTTAGTCATTTTTGTTGGTTTTATGCACAAATTATGAGAAATTTTCCACAGTAAAAAAAAATAATGAAAAAGAAAACCAGAAGTCAAACAGCTATTTTATTAAAAAAATCATAGAATCCTATAAGAATTACTTTTTTTTCTCTAAATTGAAAGTACAAAACAGTCATTAAGTATTAGGTACTGTGCAGTTACAAGCAGTAGACTCAGAAAATATGTATCTTTGTAAGACTACCACATGAAAGAATATTCCACAAACAAATTTATCCTACAGGGATAAAAGTTTGTAAGAAGTGTGAGACTAAACTCAAACAGAGAGTTTACAAGCTAAAACTCTGTTTCTCTCTCTGTCTTCTCATTCAGTAAGAACTTTGAGTTACAGATTTCATTTAGAATATACAACTTAAAGAAGGTTTTTGCTTGCACACAGCAGTATAGAACAGAGTGTCCTCATTGATAATTCCTCAGGTCTTGCTTATCTCCTGGCAGCTCTTTCTGCAAGTGTTGCTCCCCTGCTGAGTCCATCCCCTCCTAGTGAGAATCAAAGCTTCATCAAGCTGAGTTATGGGATGCCTCCTGTTTTGAAAAGCCAGGTCAGGCAAATAGAATCAGACAGGAACAATGTAATTCATATGACTATTTTGGGGCCTGAATGATACTTCTAGATACTTAGTATGCTATGGGGCAATAATAGCTCATTTGTCTATCAAAATGAACTCATAAAATTATTTCAGTTATGTAAACTTAATTTAGTTAGAGTCTCTTAAGATTAAAATAAGAAGGGTGTTTTTGAACTCCATATATTTTTCAGACACCTCTGTTAAAGTAATTATTTAAAACTATTTTTTGATACTCTGTATGAATAATTGTGAAGATGTTGAAGAACCTTCAGCTAATGAAGGAACGTTTGGGATTTTTTCTCAAAAAAGTATCTTTTAAAAAAATGCTGAATTGAAGCATTCATACTCCTTCACAAGATGGCTCTTATGTGAAGATATAGAATCATTGCTTTCACTTATCCCCATAAAGCACTGGAAAGTGTAACTCTCCACTGAATTCTGAACAGGTAGGTACAGCCTGGAAGTGTTCTAAGATGGGTGTTGTACGGTAAGTTTTATCCTAGACCCAAAAGCAACTGAGAGAAGTCATAATACAAAGTGACCATGAAAAAGGACAGTAAGTGGAAGATATACCATGGGTCTGTAACTCTTTAAGGAGTCTTGGAATTGAAATATATTAAAATCTCTTTGTCATGCAACAGATCACCATTACGTTGTTAATTAAGGTTGTTTCATCTATTTTAATATATGTAACTATACAGTGTTGCACTGAATATAGATGTGAATTGCTTGAGAGCTTAACAGAAAATAAGACTCTCAGCGATGGTAAAGCTCACATACATAAGCAAGTGCGCAATAAAGTTTGCCTGTATAGCTGGGAATTACTTCTGAAATTGGAACCCACTATGGCTGAAGGTATGACTTTATAGCTACAAACTTGCTTTATGTGCACAGCTTTAGACCTTCTAGCAATGACCAAAAAAATTACTGTTCCGTGATCTCGTGTTTGTGCATTTGAAAATAATATTGTATGTCTATTAGTCCAGGCATAGGCTCTATAACAGCAGAAAGAATTACCTACATGATTACACCAGTGGACTAATGAAGAGCAAATGATTGTTGTGTCACTCTTTACAGATTTGGGATCAGAGATCTTCATGTGCAATAATAGTATCTCTATCAGTACAATATTTGTAACCACAATTGCAAGCAAAGACAGCTTGGTAACTAGTGAAAACTGAAAGTAGAATATGGGAATATTTAGATGAGTAACTTTTCTGGAGTGCCTATTTTTTACACACATGCATGAACTGAAAATGTGCTACAACTTTTTAAATGGCTTGTAGAATAACATTTGGTGCAAATACGGTGGCTGTGTGTACTTCAGTAATCTGACGTTTTGAAAATTGTCATAAAAAAAAGATAAAAAACAGACACATATTTAAACTTTTAGGAACACCATTAGTTCTCTTTCTAAAAGCAAGTACTCTTGCAAATGCTCTTGCAAAAAATATCTTGCAAAATTAGAGCATGAAGAATGAAATAAATTCTTCCTACAGTGACTGAAACAACTGAATAACCTCTAGACAAGACAAGTAGTAGTGTGAAGGGAAGTTAGAGTGAGAGAATGTTGCAAAACTGAGATTAGTCTGAAACTGATTGCATATGGTATACATTCTGAGGATACCAGAGAAATATTAGAAGTTTGCTTGTACAGTTTTGGTCTAGAAGACATGATTTTTTTGTTTGTTTTTGAAATACAGAAAATACAACAAATGCAGTCCAGTGGGAAGTGTAGGGATATATCATAAATACAGCAGGATGATAGTGTCATAATACCAACATGAAGAAATGTCAGTATCACATTGATATCACACAGACTTTGTGACTCAAAAAAATTAAATAGAATCATCTTTTTGAAACACAGAAAACTCTTCCATCAGATACTATTGACTGTGAACTTTGAGTCAACAATGCTTTACAGGAGAAAAAATCAGAGGAATTACTAAAAAAATCATCATTTAGAGATGTTCTGATAGCAAGGGATGCAAAATATTAGTCACTTCTCCATGACAATGGAGAGTTATTGCTGCATGGATTATGTAGCATAAGACATAAATTAAATTTTTTTTAGATTTTGGGATTTTTTTCAGTTCTTGTTGTCACTCACAATTCATGTGCTGTTTAATAATGGAAGATTATATGATTTTAGAAATTTATGTGGGGTTAACAATAAAATTCCAGTTGAAACAAATCATGCTCGTAGCAGGCCCAGCTATGGTATGAGAACAGAATCTATTTTTTTTTAAGTAAAGTATTAAAGCTGGAATCTTCAGTAACTGGTTTCATTACATTCTTTCTGTGTGGCTGAACTACTGATAACATCCTTCTGCTATGCAAGATAACATCCAATCAAAGTGTCAGATATCTTCCTGAGCAGATTTAATAGTCTGACATTTCTTTTTCTGACTCTTGGTCACAGCCATCTGAAACCCAGAACTGCAGACAGAACAGGAGTTAGAAATAAAGAAACATCTAGAGTCCCATAAAATATTAAAATAACGGCATATAGTGTTGCTGTTGAAGTATGATCCTTGTCTGTGACAAGAAGTAAGAGGACCAAGTGTCATTTTCACCTGATATTTTTGATGAGATGATGTGGACTTAGTAAAAGGTAGTGCCACATTCTACTGCTTCATGTCAGTCATGAATTTTTATTGTCTAGTTCAATAGATATTTAAATGTTATCTTTCTGTCTCAGCCTAACACTACGTGTCACTGGAGACAGGTCACTGTTGAAAATTTCTGTGCAAATTAACTGCTTCTGCAGCTACATTATTAGAGATCATTAATCAGATGTTTCACTCGATTTATACCAGCACACCATCAACACCAGTTATTGATTGGAATGATGAAATTAATATACCTTTCTACATTAACTTTTATTTTCATCCCTTCTTATAATTTTTAAAAGTGTAGTTTTAAAATGTAGTTTTTATACAATGACCAAAACTTGAGCACATCCAGACACATTAACTTATTTATTATGATTTCCACAACCTTTAACCTTTATTTTTCCCATGTGATTTTTTTGTTTGTTGTTGTGGAGTATGCTTAATAGATTTACAATTGTCATGTGCATTACATTTTTAAGGTCCTAGCTGCAGCACATAGATCTTTACTTAAAAAAAAAATTAACTCAAAAAGTTACTCCATGCTGATATTGTTTTAAGTCACAGAAGCAATATGCCACCTTTGTACAGATAATAGTGCACCTCTTACTTCTTTGCGATAAAAATCCAAGTTATTCTGTCTGAGTTCTTGCATGAAGTTCATGTAGTTTCACTATTTATTTTATGGAGCTAATTGTGAGTTTAGTAACAGTATTGGATAGGCAGTCATCTGGCTTTCTAGGAACAATGACTTCTGAGTTCGCTCATAGTTTCTATTGTATTTCTAATTAAAGGCACTGTGAGTTTTAATCCAGTTTTGAGGATAATCAATATAATTGCCCTTCATCACCAACCTCTTTTTCCCTTCTTCCAGCCAGTAGATATGTGACAGACTTACTCCAGCAACTGTTGTAACTATTTGCCCTAGCTGCTGCACCAGGAATTGGTAGCATTGAGCATATTCAATTTCAGAGTTGTTTTTGCAGCTTTAGAGTGGTCTGAATATTGTTGTTTTTTAAGTGATTACTGCAGCAATAGACTGGATCAATGTGTGAATGTCCTTGTAAGATTGAGGCTTCTATATCCTTCCTTCAACTGACAGTTCTCAGCAGAAGGTGATCACAAGGCTATGGTATATCCTATGCAAACTGGGGGGCATTTCCCGTTAGCTCACATGGAGAATAGGCTGTGGACATTTATTTCAAACCAGGAAAGCAGGCAATGGGTAGCAAGATTTGCCCTACAATTTGTGGATGAAACAGGAAGAGACTGATACAAAAGACCATAGTAAGTAAGATGACTCCTAAAGGATATAAAAGACTTATCTGAAAACTAGTTTGCTGTCACCAAACAAAATCCCAAAAAGAGAATGAGGCCTCAATAGATGGTGTCCCTTCTCTTCTATGGCACAAAGAGTTGCTGCCCAAAGCATTAGAAATGTATGAGTATGTGGTTCCATAGTGACTGAGGATGTGCAATGTATGAGGATAAGCACCAGTAAAAGTAAAACTTATTTATAGTTCTGGTAAATAAATATCACCTTCCTCTTTCATAAGGTTTCATATAGGTTTTATTTCTCAAATTGGGACATTAGGGGATCTTTAAGGAAAGTGTAGATATGAATCAGGTCTCTAAGCATCTATGACACTTTAGTTTAGTTCATTATAGAGCTAGATAGATATTTAGTTCATTCTAAATTAGGAACTTATTATCTGAATAGCTCTCTAGACTCCATTCATTACATTGACTGATATTTCATTGGCTTAATTCAGATTCCCAAAGGTAAAAGTTTAACGTGATCTGAGATATCTTAAATTGTCAGAGAAATATGCCTCATATGACATTGGAAGATCTACACTGCTGTGGACTGACACCTGGAAAACAAAGGAATACTTAGACCATATCGAATGATATATCTTTGTTTATGTAAATGAGTCAAAGTGATCTCTTAACTATGGTGGCGATTTATATAGCTCCCTTCTAGATACCTACCTATGTCTTCATGCTTATTTTTTTAACAGAGATTAATATGATCTGAGACCATTATCCCAGAGTAAAGCAAGAGCATATCTTTCAATAATATGCAGTTGAAATCAGTAGTTTAAAACAAATACACAAATTTTTAGGAAAATTTAATAAGGGTACAGGTTTGTTTCAGTCTTACATGCATTATCATATTTTCACAATGGGTCCTAGACAAATAAAAAGACTATTTAACATTATTACAGGAAAAAAATATTAAAGACACATGAAATACACCTGTTCTGTTCTTTTTAAAAGCTCTGAATAGATTAAATTAGTTCTTGTACTTCAGATTTGAGGGTAAAAATCCTCTAAAATATACAGACTAACATAAAACCTTATGGTCTTGAAGGAGAAGCTTAATGGCTAAAACTCAAAATTCTTAGAAATAAAATGGCAGCAAAAAAGGATTTCCTTTATGCATCCATTTCTACTTTACCATTTGAAGGTAAACTCAGACAAATATTTTCAATGAATAAAACCATATGTTTGTTACAAATCTGCAGTATACAATGTATTTCAATATGCCAAGTGATTTGATAGGAAGAAGTCACTTCAGACTATATTAAATCACTATGGTCAGAGGAAGAAAGTCTCTTCTGCTCTGATTATGACCCTAGTGACCGCAAGCATGAATATAGGACTTTCTTTTTTCTGATATTTTGCTATCTTACGTGGAAGTAGTAAGAATTTCCAAAGATGTGGTGACTATCTCGGCTGTCAATAGCTGAGTAGTTGATCAGACACACAGATGATTTGATGGGTTTTGTTTAAAAAAAGAGCAGTGTAATTTGAAACTTTTGAATGTTTTCAGCAATATGCAATAAAAACCAAAAAGTTGAAATTCTGAATACAACTGATGTAAAGAACTTATTCTCATGCCCAGGTACTACTTGGTACCATCTTGGTACAGGTACCATCTTGGGCCTATTCAAATAGGGACTTCCAGAACTGAATGAGGAGAAGAAGAAAAAGTAATATATTAATTATAAGTGTAAAGAGATAAGGTGCAGCACACCATTAAGGATCAATTGTGATTTTGACTGAATGAAATTAAGAACTATTTCAATGCAGCATAAAAATGATAAAATGGTTACAAAAATCTGTATTGTTGTACAAATTTCTTTGGTTTTGGTGCAGATCAGTCTGTCTTGAGACAAGAGCTAACCCTGAGGAGGAACAGCAGTATTACAGTAATGAAGTCTTAGTACTGGAGCTGATTATAGGAGGAGATCAATTACAGAAATTAAATACAGACCTCCTCAGCACTGTAAGCACAATACACCTAAATAGATAAAGCAGACCTCTGTGGCCCAATTAGGACTCCAAACAGCATGCCCTCCCTCCCTCATTATTTCAATCTGGACTGGCTCCATTATTGTGATACTACTGTTCTCAATTCTGCTATTCTCTACCCTTCCTGTTCTTTCTCTTTCAGTACAAAAAGAAACAGCATTCAGTAGTAGTAATTATTCCATTAGATTATAAGGTAAGAATACCCCACTGTGACTGTTTACTCCTGCCTAAATGAGAGCAATTCTTCTATTTTATTTTTTGGAGAACTCATTGCATAAACACAAAACATTGCCTTACTTCTAAAAATTCCCACAGTGATTTTTCCTTGGAAATACCTTATTCTAAATAGTTGCAATTTATTTTTCATCAGCTAATAGTGCCAAAGGTTTTTTTGAATGTGGGTGAGTCGTGACACCTTGTCCACACAATGGTAGTGTGATCTTACAGAGTCATATCGTAGGCGAATAATGCTAGAGGCTTCCAGCCTATACTTCTGGTATCAGTCAAAGAGCAGGATGTCAGGAAAGAGGGTGATCTCCTAGCAATCTGCACTTAAAAGGATAATTATAATTTTCCCCTGACAAGATAACAGTACTCTAATAAGAAACGATAAGATTCTGTTTCACATGCTGAAGCTTGAAGTACTTCAAGTGGACTCCAAGTTATTTCTTCATTGAAAAGATTAAAAAAAGATAGTTTCTTGAATGACTTTCATGATATTGATGATGAGTTGGATATTAATTTTTCACCTTCAAGTGACATTTTCAACTTTCTTTAAGAACAGTAATGTAGTCAATTATCTTCAGAGCTCTTAAGGGTTTTCTTGGTTTTTCTTTCCTTTTTTTTTTTTTGAATACATTTTTTTTTTATTTCCATTGTCTACATTATCCTGTCCCATTCTGAATCACCATGAATCCAGCTACTGAACTTCAGTGGAGTTTCAAAGACTGAGCATATCTAAACTCCTCGAAGTGTAATAGCCATCGAGACACAAAAAATAGTTTTGTGTAGCACTCTTAATGTAAACTTAAATTCAGGAAAAAAATATAACAATCAAGGATAAATAACAATATCTCTTCATGAGATATGATCTCTTTTCATGAGCCAAGACATCATTTTCCCTAAGAGACACTAAAAAGCAGAAACATCTATACAAAAGTGTAATAAGTATTTGATTGTCTGTAAATAAAGAATTATTCCAGTGGCAAAATTGCTCATAAGCTTTCCACACAAGAGGGAAAATCTTTGTAAATTAAAATAGGATAATTAAAGGCACAAGCATGTGTCTGCAATTTTCACTGCATGGGTAGCATGAATGATAAGGTTTGAAAGTACAGTGCAAGTGTATCACCCTTATTCAGTAAGGTCTAAACAGCATTTTAAAGTGCAAAGTTCTAAATGTGATCTCCTATGTCTTTTTGTACCCTGGGATACTCTCAGTAATAGGATCTCCCTCAAAGCCTTTTTATCACCACAGGATTTCTTTCTGCCTCACTAAGACTTCTCTGTGATCCTGGATTGCCTTTGGATCACAGTAGGGATGAAAGGTCTTGAAATGGAATGAATTAATGAACAAACAAACTTAAAAGAATTCAGGCCTTTGTGTCCTAATGTGACACAAACTACTAGTTTTAAAATTGTCTCCTGGTATGAGTAACTTTTCGGTCATTTCAGTATGCTACAGCCCAAGGATCTATGCAAACTCACAGTTTTATGCTGACAAATTACTGCATTCAGTTCTCATAAGAAAACTCTCTCTTCAGAACTTGACAAAATCTTTACAAAAAATCTTCACAAATCTTCATGAAATCTGCCAAGGCATAACATTTCCATTCTCTCAAGCCCCAAATGAGTTTGCTGTTATCAATACCTATTCTTCCCTTTGTTTTCAACATTTTTGATTTTAAAGTACAAACTTGTTTGGCACTTGGACTGTACAGTTTGAAGCTGGCCTATAAAAATGTCATTTATTGTTGTCCAGAAATCATTGTCAACAAAGTATTCAATACTCATAAAACCACAGATCCTGTAAAATGACTCTATAATAGACATCCTAAGGATTTACAGCTCTCTTGTGACTCTTGTTTGAGATCCTGTTCTAATAACCACTTATACGTAATCAGATGGAATTTATGCAACCTCATCCATGAAATGGGCCATGTGAATGTTTCTCTATTATTGCCTCCATAGCTCACAGAAAACAGTTGATAGCAATTCTATGCAAAAACAAATGACTGTTCTAACAATAGAAATCTCAATGGCTTTGACATAAGTAATTTCAAAATACAGCAGAGCCTAGATCTAAAGAAGTGCTTTAGGGATAGCAAGTTTGTTTGCTGAACTGTTTTCCCACTGAATTAGTCATTGAGCACTTTGTTCTGAGGAAAAAGAACCAAAAGGAAATTAGTTTGATAAAATGGTTAGGCTCCCAAATTTATGCTCCTCAAATAAATCCTGTACTATGTTGCTTTCATAGCTGCCCAGAAAGAATATTTTTAATTTGCATCTCAATGTCAAATGAAAAATATTTTGTCACACTGTTTAGAGGGCAGCCAAATATATCACAGTGCTTTGAATTACTTTAGGGAATTAACAACTGTGTCTTGTACCTATAAGAGTAATATGGATATTTGTAGTCCTAGTGTTGTTTTGTTTAATTTTGCATAGTGTAAGGTATTTATTACTGATTAAGTTGAATTTATTTTTTTTCTGCAAATCTTGTGTCCATGCTACTTAATGACTGAGACATGGAATAATAATGGCAATTAAACTAAACAATATGCAGGAGTCAACATGATTTTTATGAAAAGAAAATGAACTGTCATCCTGTAACGTAATTTTATTTATTTATATTCATTGCTGTTAAACAGACAAGAGTTTAATACATGCTTTCTGATTCCAAATTGCCTGTAATTTTAGTACTGCATTCATTGCTTATGATTCTGTGCTCAGAAGCAATTGGTTAGTTATATTCACTTTATCATTCTGTCTTCCCTCCGTTTGGCCTGAACGCTAATTTTTGCAGTAATATGATTTTTATCTGTAGAGCTATCGAAGTTTAGAATCTTAATATGTTTTCATATGGTGACTGAAAAGGCATATATCATGCTATGTTTTTTCAATAGCATGAGGCAGGCTCTTGGCTAGAATTATTGTTCAATATTGAACTCTACACAACCTTGGTAAGAGAAAGAAAGCCTTTTTATCTGTTTACTCAGCTACCAAATTATTGCAGTTACAATCCAAAATAATTCCTAAGCATGTAAGGAACAGCATGGGACCAAAGCCAGCCAGCCAATATTAAATTTGGGAAAAATTAGTCAGTGAGGTTTTTTCTATTACATGATTGCTATCTGCTATATATAATTTTAATTTTTGTCAGTAGCCAGTTTGTTACATTTGTGTGTACACAATTATTTTAAAGAGATATGTATCAATACTGACAAATATTTAAATTTTGACAATCACATTAAATGAATTCTCTCAAGTTACACTCTATCACAATTAAAAGAAAAACAAAACAAAAACCCCTTAGATGATTTATGATGTTTGGATTTCATAAATTAAATTTCAGTCCGTCTCTTGCTATTTGAATTATGTAAAATTATATAAACTCAAGTCAATTTTATTATATATTCTTGCCAGAAATATCAAGAAGTCACGCTATTTTCACAGAAAAGGCCATACTTAATTTCAACTTAACACTAAAAATAAAAAACTTTGTTATTTGTAGGTGCCAATAACACCTACACCAACATAAAATGCTCTGTCTACACTAAATATTGAGTGGTTGTTTTGCTGTAATGTTATTATGTTGTTTTGGGAAAGATAGAAACTGAAGTAAGCTAGTACTTGCCAAAGCTACAGTGGTTACTTGCAGTATTGCAATACTTACTGCAAATGAATAGGACAGTGCCATTAATGCACTTTGCTCTTGCTCCATATATATGTCACTATGTGCCTTTCTGGTTTTGTTTTTTTTTTTTTTTTCTTTTTCATTAACCTCTGATAGAAGATTTTAGTTCAATTTTGAAATACAGGTAGCACTTTGATTCCAGCTGAATAAAATATATTCATTCTAATGATTGTATCTCCGACATACCTGCAATGAGGCACACGGTCCAGTGTATAGTCAGGAGTCTCATGTTCATGTGTCTGAGCAACTAGTAAAACTTCTGTCACAGAGGGAGAGAGAAAGAAAGAGAAACTTTCACCCTATTAGTTTCATTATTCTACCAAATAATCTTTTGGGAAGTTGTATTTGCAGTCACGCTTCTCAGAATATGAGAGGGGGAAATACTGACATTGCTACTGTTCTGATTAAGCAAATACAAATATGGGTTGGGTAGCACGACACCATTACCTTTTGCTATGAATGATGAAAGGCACAAATGGAATGGTTTACTGTGGTGCACAATGGTGAAATTAGTACATATAAACAAGTAGATTTTAGGATTAAAATTAATACATAAGAGTTTGCCTCTGCCTCTTTCTCCTGACACATTTTCTTTGCTCTACCAGGGTCTCCTCTATGGGCTGCAGGGGCACAGCCTGCCTCACCACTGTCTTCTCCACAGACTGCTGGGGCATCTCTGCTCCAGTGCCTGGAGCACCTGCTCCCCTTCTGTCTTCACTTTCACTGACCTTGGTGTCTGCAGGTTTATTTTTCATGCTTTTGTCCGTCATTCCCCTCTCTGGTGTGCAACATTTTTTCCCTTTCTGAAACCTGTTTTGCCTGAGACACAATGCCGTAGGGTGTGGGGCTCAGCCATACCCTGAGGTGGGTCTGTCTGTGTCCTACATGGGCCAGCCCCCGCTGCCAGAGCCTGGACACCTGCACCCAACAGAAAATGTTATAGTACAGAAAGCGTAATTAAAAGGTGCAGCTTACAATTTTAAAATTCATTACTTACAAATTCAAAATTCTAGCAAAGAAATTTTTAAATAATGGTAAAGGAAAACTATATATATTTGAATACTATAACAAACTGAAACAGTGGGAGCTTTTTTCTTTTCCTGTTTTGTGTTGCTTTGGTGTTTTTTTATTATTATTATTTTTATTTTCCTGATTTGGTAGTATCTTCATCAAATTGCTTTCACTTATCCTATTGTTTTATTTTTAATTACTAAGTTATTTTTTCCAACATATAAAAAATAACTCTTAAAAACATTTGGAAACACCAGAATGCTAAAGGGACAAAATATGTAACATCTTCAGTCAGAATGCCCGTTGTATAACTTTGTGCTATAGTTCTGTGTGTGTGTGTGCATTTATAATTATTTAAAGTCACATTCTGAATTAGTAGGTGGTAAACACTAATGATGAAAATAACTAGAGGACAAGGACTCTTAGTGAAAAATGAAAAGAGTGAAAAACAAACTCTTCAAGGCTGATACCTGAAACATGCAGAGTTCAGGTAAGACTATGAGATGTGTAAATGGTTCACCAACTCACAGGACATTTGAGTGCATGTTTTGATCTGGCCTACCTACACTAAACATACAGGTTAGCCAACAGAGTTAACTTACACCACACTTACACTTCTTACGGCTTTTTGGGGCAAACCAGTCTCCTGTCACAATTTAGGCTACCCTCTCAACTTTTATAATTGTTTCCAGCTATAAGAAACTATAGCAAACCACTGAAGTTACAGAACATCATGTGGTTCCAGCTGCATGTTCTTTCTCCCAGTGGGATATAAAGTCCCTGAAGTAACAAGAGTTGCTGTAACATATTCTGTGTTCCTTGTGAGGCTTTTCTCTAAGTAGTAAATTGTAATGCACCAAGGTCTGCAATTCTGGAGAGTTTCTCTTCCATTATTGGCACAATAGAAAGCAGCTAGAAAGAGAAACCAGAACATGGTTGTCTTTGTTTTGAAACTGAAAATCAGCCAGTTATCATAATCTCAGAGGTGAGAAGGTGCAACTTTTATGATAATTTTGTATCTTCCTTTTATTTATTGAGTATTCATTATTATATACAAAAGCTGATGATACCTCTTCTTGTTCTTCAGTTATTCTGGCTTTTTTATGCTTTTCACATAAGGAAAATAGAATTCAGTGATAAAAAACTATTGTGTATGTGAAAATGAATTGCATATTTTTGATAAGAAAAAATATCTGTGGTGTTGACTTATTCAAAGAAATAAATTGTGAAAGTGTGAAATAGAAATTACATACTGAACTAGTTTTAACTCAGAGTAGGGGGGGGAATATAGATCCAACAGTCAGGATTGTGTGATACAGGCCCTCTTCATTATCACTATTAAGGTAAACATTCATACAAGTTACTTTAGTAAGGGCCAACTAAGTGAAAAAATTGCTTCTTTCTTTTTTTGAACAGACACTCATTCACAACCTATATATGAAATAATTTATAACACCATATTATGCTTAGACTATATTTCTTAGTTTAGTCAACACAACTAATAAGACATTTGACTAAAATGATCTTTTTTTTTCATAAACACATTTGGTATTTAAGACTGGGATTTATATCTCAATTGTAAAAGAATCTCAGCAGACATTAGCCCTAATTACCTTAAAGTTTTACACAACATTGTGAAAGAAATCCTTATTTGCAGTGAAATTATGCATTGTTCACATAGAGAAGGTATATAGATTGGTAATATCTTTTAACATTAAGAATTATATATGTTTTCTCCAGACTTTACAAGCCTGCCTATGACCAACTAATCTGATTTAATACACCATACTCAGAGTCTACTTTGCATTTGAATAGCCTAGTTTGTTACAAAGGAGATGCAAAAGGAAAAGACCTTTTAACAGATTCACCTGCAATTCTGGAAAATTATAAATAATTAATTACTGGTTCCATAATGCAAAATTTCCAACTGAATTGAACAACACATTTAAAGGCCATAAAAGCATATTTACTTTGATATTTCAATGTCAGTCTGTGCATAGGCAAAGTCAACAGATTGCCAGGATAAAAGAATCTTATTTTGTGTTGGTTAGAAGTTTTTTTTAATCTGAAGGATTATTTATGAAACTCATCCAACACATAGGAAAATTATTGATTCTTACATCTATTTTTTTTTGAAAGAACGCACATTACAATTATTTAATAAACCCAGCAAAAATAAATAAGGAAATTCATTAACAGTTAACCTGATCTACATTCAATTAAATTATATTTTATGAAAACAAACTGTCCATCTTTTTGTCCTTTCTATTAATTCACACATACAGATCTTCAAAAGTAATACCTGACTCTTCAGTGTACACTCACTGGTGTATTGTTTCTTTTTAAACTCCCTTATGTTTACATTCATGATCTTTCCGAGACCTGAGTTTAGTAATAAAGTTTTCCAGTATCATAGGCTCTTGCTCAACCAGTTATGCAGTATCTGAACTCCTCTGTCACATATGTATTGAACAATAAACACCACTTTGACTACCATTCATTATCTCTAGATCTGTGAAGAAATCTTAGCTGTGACAGAACCTTTCAGTCTGAGAATTCAGTTGAAGAGGAGATTTAGGGTGACAGTTGGACAAGTGACATATCTGAAAGACCATAGAAAGTAATAGCAATTGCACATGGAGAGAACAAAATAAATTAGATGGTGACACAAAGTAGAGTTGAGAAGCAAATTACTGGGAAAGAGAAGATTGGCAGTATAGGCGCAGCTTGAAATGAGTGTAAGGACTTTTCTAAGGTGGTGTTTTATAAGTACAGCAATGGACAGCCGGGAGAACTGAAAGTGAAAAAAGAATTATTATTAATTGGAAGGGTGAATAGCTGAATAGACAGAATTAGAAGGGGAGGATTGGAGGAAATATTGAAATCAGATGATGTTCTAAGTTCAAATCTGAAAATACCTGAAGGATGCAGGGAGATGATCATTTGTGGGTGGGTGCCAAGAAAAGCATCCTCAATATTCATGGAAAAGAAATGGGAGATGTAGTTGTACAATAGTATTATCATTGGGTCCGCTTGTCAGTAGAATAGTCAGAATAAAATGACTGCAACAAAGGCAACCCCTCATAGATAACAATATTTTTTACAGGAATTAATGTTAGTTTGTCAGTGAAAATGTGATCTACTGGGATATGTCTGCTAAAATATAAAGATCCAGGCTCTTAATTACTTATTTAAATAAATTAAAGTAATGCCTATGTGCATGGTATATTATGATAGTTTTACAATTCTTATCTGTCATGTTTTGTTTTAATTTAGTACTTACTGATAGGGAAGAGTTTCTGCACTGTATAAAATGAGATATATTAGCTTTATTTCTGAGGTGGTAATCCTGGCTCTAAATTTGTCATGGGAGAAAATATGTAAGTGAGAAAAAAAAATTGAATGGCAAGAAAAATGTAAAAATTATTATAAAAAAATGTTTCTTAGTTGTTTTTTTTTTCCCAAAAGAATAGTATACAGATATTTTGTTTTTATCATATGAGATTTTATAGTGTTCATTATGCAGCTTTTCTTCAGTGCTTCAGTGTACTTGCTTTAATGCTGAATAAACTCCATCTTCTCATTTCTAAATCCCATAAATCTTCTGATAATTCATATAACCAGTAATGCACCATTTTCTTTAGAGAGAAATAAAGAGTGGACCATCTAAGTGCTTGTTTGTCAGGCTGCCAGGATAACAATATGTTACCTGCTCTGTGCATACCAATAATGTGAATGTATTCCAAATAGTTAGATAAATGTATTTTAATTCACAAGGATTTTTTGGATCCATTTTTTTCCAGTCCATTTCTTATTCAGCCCAGGTTTATCAGGCATCTCAGAAATGCTTTCTACATGATTGCTTTGTGGTTATATTTTCTAGTAACTGTCTCCTTTCTTTTTTGCCAGCTTTAATGAAAGTACACATTATACTGAACAGTCTTACTTATAGGCTTGTAATTATCCCTTCAATTTTTTCATTTTTGTGTCTCTGTCAAAGTTTGCTCTTTCCTTTGAGATGAATACTTTGAAATACCATTGATGCTGATATTCTGCAGATCGTACTTGTGCTAAACAGCACCATATTCCTTGAGCAGTCTCATTACACCAAATATTTTGGTAAGATTTTTTTCAGCATAAGCAGGAACAGCAGTTTCTTGACTTAAGCTGAAAATACTAGGGAATTATGGAAATGACTTGAGATTTTGAAATCCTGAGTTCTAATTTCTCGGCACTGAAGAACACTGGTTATCAACCATTTTTATCATCTTTGCATTCTTTAAATTTTAGATTTTTTTTTTAATACTGTCATGTGAGTGAAGTAAATAATGTTTTTAGTGTATGTTAAATAACTGACACCTGGAAATGCTACAGTGGAAATATATCTACATATACTTTGTACAATATATGCTATATAATAAGAATATATTATGATTTATAATATTTCTTATGATAGTATATATGTGTTCATATAGTCATATGCTATATAAAATATTTAATATGTAATATGGTAAACCTTATCTATTTTTTAATTACACGGTATATAAATATTGCAGCCAGACTGGAACATTACAGCTGACTGGAAAAAGGGAAACTTAATGACCATTTTTAAAGAGGGTAAATAAGACAACTCTGGGAACTACAGGCCAGTCAGCCTCACCTCCATGTTCAGTGAGATCATGGAACAGATTGTCCTGGAAGATATGTCATAATATCTGGAAGACAGAGAAGTGCTTAGAGACAGCCAGCATGGCTTCACTGAGGGCGAATTGTCCCTGGCTAATCTAGTGGCCTTCAGTGGAGTAACTGCATCAGTAGACAAGGGAAGAGCTATGCATATTGCCTACTTGGAGTTCTGCAAGGACTTGGGTACAGCCCCACAAATTCTTACTTCTACAATGCAGAGATATGGGATTGATGGATGGACTGTTAAATTGTTAAGGAATTGAATGGGTGGCCACATGCAAAAAATTGCAGTCAATAGCTCAATGTCTAAATGCAAAGCACTAACAAGTGTTGCCCCTCCAGGGCCTGTACTGGGATCAGTGCTTTTTGATATCTTCATTAATGACATAGATAATGGGATAGACTGCAGATGAAATCAAGCTGACTGGTGCCTGGATAGGCTTGGAGAGTGGGTCTGTGTGAAGCTCATGAAGTTCAACAGGCCAGGTGCAAGATCCTGCACCTGGGTCAGGGCAATCCTCAATATAAACACAGATTAAGAGATTAACTGATTTAAAACAGCCCTGCAGAGAAGGACCTGAGGATACTGGTGGATGAAATATTGGACATGATCCAACAATGTGTGTGTAGCCTAGAAAGCCAATTATATCTTGAGCTGCATAAAAAGTAGTGCAGCCAGCATAGTGAGAGAGGTGATTCTCCACACTCTATTCCATGCTTGTGAGACCTGACCTGGATTACTGCATCCATCTCCGGGGTCCCAAATACATCTCTTTTACAGCAGGTCTAAATGCGGGCCATAAAAGTGGTCAGAGGGCTGGAATGCCTCTTCTAAAAGGAAAGGGTGAAAGCGTTGTGGTTGTTCAGCCTGGAAAAGAGAAGGATCTGCGGACAATTTATTGTGATCTTTCAATGTATAAAGGTAGCCTACAAGAAAGATGTAGAAAGACTTTTTACCAAGGGTACATAGTAATAGGACAAGAGGCAATGGTTTTAAAGTGGAAGTGGATAGATTTAGATTAGGCATAAGGAAAACCACATTTTTATGATGAGGATTGAGTGACTGGACCAGGTTTCCCAAAGGAATTGTGTACAGTCCATGACTGAAAATGTTCAGTGTCAGATTAGAGGGGACTTTGAGCAATCTGTTCTATTGGAAGGTGTTCCTACTCATGGCAGGGGGCTTGCAACATGATCTCTAAAGGTCTCTTCCAACCCAAACCATTCTATGATTCTATATCACATATTTTAGCAAAATATTTTTAATAAATATATGCCATATGGGCATACACATATATTTAAAGGAAATTGACATCTAAATTCCAAGACCCACTTTAAGTGTTTTGGTACAAAGGTCAAAGTCACAAAAATCCACTTCTCAGCAGCTATCTAAACCCAGAGGTATTAATCTTTCTAGCTGTCTCTCTTTTTAACCCTAACCTTCCATGAGACATTATACTGTTTCTGCATATATCCAGCGACCCTTTACCTATAAGGCTGAATGGTCTTTTACCTTTCTAACAAAAATTTGAAGCTGATTTATAAACTAACCTTCCTCCTTATGAGAGGTTCTGAAAAAGTTTGAAAACATTAACGTATTTGACCTCCAGACAAAAATTAAAGTAAATACTACACACAGAGCACATATAGATTCTCCCCCTATAATAAATGCACCAAATAGCAGGGAATTCCCATCAAATATTCAATAAAAAATGAATAAATTAAATCAGTAAATGAAATACCAACCATTTTGATTTAACTCCAGTAGGCAGCTAAGCACCACACAGACACTTGTTCAGTCCACCTTGATGGGATGGGAAATTGAATCAGAAGGACAAAAGTAAGAAAATTCATTGGTTAAGATACTGACAGTTTAAGTAAAGCAAAAGCTACTCATGCAAGCGAAAAAAAAAAAAGGAATTTATTAACTAATTCCCTTTGGCAGATGGAGATTCAACCATTAACGAAGGGCTTCATCACATGAAAGGGTTACTTAGGAAGGGAAATATCATCAATCTGAACATCTACCATTCCTCCTTCTTCAGCTTTTACTGATCAGCACAATACGATAGGATATTGGCTATTCCTTTGTTGATTTGGGGTTGTCTGTCCTGGCTGTGTCCCCTCCCAGCATCTTGTGCACACCCTCAGTTGACTTGCTGGTGGAGAAGGTTGAGAAACAGAAAAGCCCTTGATACTGTGTAAGCAATGCTCAGCAAGAAATTTTGGTATGTCACCAACACTTTTATCTTCACAGATCCAAACCATAGGCGCATAAAAGATTCTATGAAGAAAATAAGCTCTATTCCATCCAAAACCAGTACACAAACACAACTAAAAGAGATCAAGATCTGGATTTATCCTTTTTCTGAATTTTCTAACCCTTGGAATACAGAAGGATGTTCACTCTTCTACACACAAAGTAGATTGGAGGTATCATGTATATGCAAGTCAATGGCTTCTGTTTCATGATGTGTTGTGAACCAAAAAGGATTTCAGAGACTGGAGTGTAGCTCCTGTAGAGGCATGAGATTGATCATCTGTGAGGGAAGCATCTCTGAGCTCCTACTGAACTTTTATTAGCAAAAGTCAGCAAAACAAATCATATCAAGTAATATTTGTACCCTCTAAAAAGTGATAAAACCTATTTTAGGAAGTCCCAAGAGGTACAACAAAGTAAAAAGAAATCTTGTGAAATAGCTGAAAATAGTACTTGATATTCTCCACCATAATATTATATTCATGTTTGAAGACACATAAAATATTCTCATTATAAAGAACATCTTATTTAACAAGCTATGCCACCACTTCCACTTCATCTTTTCTCTCCAAATACCTGCACCAAATACCAGTGAATATCTTTGTAAGAATATTGAAATCCTGATTTATTACAGTAGAAGTCCTTGTAAAAAAGGCTGATACACTTCAAATCAAAACTAAATCACATAGAGCTGTTTCTTAGGGCATAGACAAGTTGTTCACTACTAGAGACTGATAAGAAACGGAGTTAGTGGAAGAAAGAAAAGCAAAACAAAAGCATTTCTCAAAGAAACAGCTATAAACTGACCTCTTTTCTCTATGGAGTGGAAACTCATTGCACAGGTAATTCTCTGGTTTTCAACAGCTTAAAGCACTGAAGACGATCTCAAGTGTCACTTAACACCATAAATGAGAGAGAGAGAGATCTACACCCATTTCAATTAGAGCTGGAGAGCCTACTCCGATTAACTTCAGTTACCATCATGTTCTTATTAGAGACCTGTGACTTGTTCTTGTGTATAGTTATTATATAAGCTCAGTCATAATGCTCTTTGACAATTTTCTTTTTGAAGTGGCTTACACATTTAGAGTTACCAAAGCAGGGCAAACACACTCTCCCTCTGTTTAAAAGTTATTGCTATTTTTTACAGTCCAATACTTTTACACACTATTTAAAGAACAGTACAATGAATGGGGAAACTCGAGCATTTAATTTTAGATATCTGGAGACAGGAAAGACAAAAAAGTGATCCTGCACTTTTCAACATTTTTACAGGTATTTCTTCTCATTTCTTAGAGTGCAAATGAAGAATGCTGAAGACTAGACTGTGTCTTTAGTTTCCACTGTCAGCAAAAGACAGTCTATAACTATGGATTGCAGAATGGTGTAAATTATTAGTTATAGAGGCTACAGATGGCCTGGATTTAAATGGACCAGTCCTATTTTCTGGTCAGCAGAAAATAATTCTGAAGTTGCTATTCCTTAAAAAAAAAAAAAATTTCTATTGCCCAATATTTTCTATGGATTTTGAAGGTCTGTCTTGTGCTTGCCCTCTTTAGGACAATAATTATCCATTCAGAGAATAACAGAATGGCTTGGGTTGGAAGGGACCTTAAAGATCATCTAGTTGCAACACATCTGCTGTGGGTAGGGATGCTTTTAACAAATCAGGTTGCTCAGAGCCCCATCCAACCTGGCCTTGAATACTTTCAGGGATGGGGCTACCACAGCCTCTCTAGGCAACATGTTCAAGTGCCTCAATACACTTAGGGTAAAGAATTTCTACCTAATATCTAATCTGAACCTGCTCTCCTTCAGTTTGAAGACGTTCCCCCTTGTTCTATCACTACATGCCCTTCTAAAAAGTTTCTTTCCATATTTCTTGTAGGCTTTCTTCAGGTACTGGAAGGAAGCAATTAGGTCACCCTGAAGCCTTCTCTTTTCCTGGCTGAACAATCTCAATTCTCTCAGCATTTCCTCATAGGAGAAGTGCTCCATTTCTCTAATCATCTTGATGGCCCTACTCTGAACTCACTTCAACAGCTCAATGTCCTTCCTGTGCTGGATGCACAGGAAGGGTCTCATGAAACCAGAGAAGAAGAGCAGAAACCCCTCCCTTGACCTGCTGCCCACGCTGCTTTTGATGCAGCCCAGGATATGTTTGGCTTTCTGGTATGGGAGCACACATTGCTGACTCATGCCCAGCCTCTCACCCATCAGCACCCACAAATCCTTCTCGGCAGAGCTGCTCTTGNCATCTGCTGTGGGTAGGGATGCTTTTAACAAATCAGGTTGCTCAGAGCCCCATCCAACCTGGCCTTGAATACTTTCAGGGATGGGGCTACCACAGCCTCTCTAGGCAACATGTTCAAGTGCCTCAATACACTTAGGGTAAAGAATTTCTACCTAATATCTAATCTGAACCTGCTCTCCTTCAGTTTGAAGACGTTCCCCCTTGTTCTATCACTACATGCCCTTCTAAAAAGTTTCTTTCCATATTTCTTGTAGGCTTTCTTCAGGTACTGGAAGGAAGCAATTAGGTCACCCTGAAGCCTTCTCTTTTCCTGGCTGAACAATCTCAATTCTCTCAGCATTTCCTCATAGGAGAAGTGCTCCATTTCTCTAATCATCTTGATGGCCCTACTCTGAACTCACTTCAACAGCTCAATGTCCTTCCTGTGCTGGATGCACAGGAAGGGTCTCATGAAACCAGAGAAGAAGAGCAGAAACCCCTCCCTTGACCTGCTGCCCACGCTGCTTTTGATGCAGCCCAGGATATGTTTGGCTTTCTGGTATGGGAGCACACATTGCTGACTCATGCCCAGCCTCTCACCCATCAGCACCCACAAATCCTTCTCGGCAGAGCTGCTCTTGACCTGTTCAACCCCCAGCCAGGATTGATACTGGGGTTTGCCCCAACACAGGTGCAGCACCTTGCATTTGGCCTTGTTGAAGCGCAGGAGATTTCCATGGGTCCACTTCTCAAGCTTGATCAGGTCCCTCTGGATGGCATCCCATCCTTCAGGTATGTCAATGACACCACTTGTCATCTGCACATTTGCTGAGGGTGTACTCAGTACCTTAGCCTACATCATTAATGAAGATATTAAAGATACTGAAGATATTAAATAACACTGGTCCCAGTACTGGTCCCCTGAGGGACAGCACTTGTAATTGATGTCCATTGGGTCTCCGAGCCATTAACTACTACCTTCTGGATGCAAACACAAAACCACTTTCTCATCCACCTAACAGCCAACTTATCAAATCCATCTGTCTCCAATTTAGAGAGAAGGATGTTGTAAAGGGCTGTGTCAAAAGCTTTACAGAAATCCAGATAAATGACACCTGTAGCCCTTCCCTTGTCCATTGATGCACATTGTAGTGTAGTAACTGGCAGAGTGCCCTTGCCAGCATCTTGCCTTGCCTCTAACCTTTGCATCTGTTCCCACAGTTTGACAGGGACATGATACTGTCCCCATGCCCCATCACATCTAGTTTAAAATTCTGCCATTGAGTATTGCTAGTCCCCGAGCTAAAATTCTCCTCCTTCACTGAGAAAGGTGAGTTCCCAGCATCAGCTGACACTTCTAAGAACCATTGTGAAAGTTCTCACTATTTCTGTCAGATATTCTTTACTATCCTCAACCTAAAGCAACCTTTAGTGACCAATAGCTAATGGTAACTGGAGTGTAATTTATTTTGATAATATATTTCTGCTAGATGGCCTACTGCAAACAGATGTGGCAGAAATTAGTCCAGTACTAAGATTACCTTTTCATAAGTATGTTCTGAATTTAGCCTGTTATAATTTAAATTTTTAAACTTCATAAAAATGCTTACTTATTTACTCATGTGAATTAATTAAAACAGAAAATAAACATTTCAGTAATTCTATCTTTCTTCAAGGTCAGTGAGAGCTGGTGATTTCACATACTAATAAATTTCTGCAAGTAATTAAAATATTCTTTTTTTATGAAGATCAAGATTTAAAAGAAAATTGTTTGAGTAATTACTTTTCCTGATGAGTGCAGCCTGTGTTTTTCCATTGTAAGGAATAAATGGAGTTGATAATACACAGGTATACAGGATACCTCATATATTGACAGCTGCTATGTTTTCATTAAACAGAACTTAAAACTTTTCGAGAATATTGCACTTGTTTTCCAACCCAAACTTTGAGGAATATTAAATAGCACATGCATTAATTATAATTTATTTTAATGAGTTAGCACAGCTCTTGATTTTAACTAATGCAGCTACATAGAGAAGTGAGTCCCACTTCCTTTTTTTCTGTGACTATTCAGTCTTGCAGCCTGATCCCTTTGGGGAATAACTCTAGATGACTGTACAGACAGCACAAAATAAAGAGAGGCAAAAATTGGGACTGTGCCCTGACTGCTTATCCCCTAAGCCCTGAACAATCATAACAAAGTTGTTAAATTCTATCTTTTAAAGAGGAAACTGAATAAAATTCCCTTTCTGCTCCTCTAGGACAAAGAGATATTTTTACCACTATTTATACTCATGAGGAAGTGAACTCCATACAAGGTAGTCAACATTGTGTTTGTTTGACAGTGACAATGAGCTCAGAAAACATGTAGGGAAAACACAGAGATAAAATTGAGAAGCTGTTGGGCTATTAGACCTCTGTGAAATGAACCCTGTAGAAACAGCATGAAGCAGGGAGGTCAAAGCAGCCTTTGCTACCAATTTAGTAATGTTCTTGTTCTAGAGCATGCAAGGACTATGATTATGCGTGGTCTATGTATTTTTGTCATGTCACTTGTGGCTACTTAACAAATTTCTTAGCACTGAGATTGTGCCAAATCACAGCCAACCCCTTTGCAGACAATATTTTATTTGTCAAATATTTTCATAAAAATTATGATAGAATTATATTTAACCAATAGATTAAATACTGGTTGCAAGAAATATTTTAGATATATGAAATCTACTTTAATCATTTTCTTATACGACAAAGTGAAACTTACATGTTTCTAGTATTTTAAGTTCAAAAAAGCCAACAAATACTACTCTGTTGAGTCATAATCCAGTCAAATAAACTCTTTTAGTATTTGTTTGTGGTAATGTTTAAAAAAATACATTTAAAAAATGGCAGTCACTTCTTGAGTTGGCCTCCTTGAAGAATTCTCATTGTGAGTCATAGTAGTAAAAGAAATCTATGAAATACATAAGATGTAAACACTCTCAAATTAAAAAGAACAAACAAACAAAACAAAAACGACAAAAAAAAAAACACAAACCACAATACAGAATATAATATCCTTGAATATTTATACTATCTAGGAGGGAAAATCTCATTAATTTCCAATAATTTTTTTATTTTTTTACAAAAAATATCTATTAGATCTACTAAAATATCAGTTCAAAAAGGGGTGGATTGGAATTTTGAAAAACAAGTGGAGTTTTTGCATATAAGAACTTCTGACAGCAGCTTATAGACATGTTCCTACTCATCACCTTTTATATGCCTTTGTCCTTCATCAAAATTCAAGACTTCTTTTGTTTGGGGGGTTTTGGTGTTTGTTGTTTTTTGTTTTGTTTTGTTTTGTTTTGTTTTGTCTTGTTTTGTTTTGTCTTTTTTTCCACAATGGCTGAAAGAGAAAGGAAGGGGATTTTTGCTTGTTTGTAGTTGGTTCTTTTTGGTTTTGTTTTTTTTTTTACAGTTCTCTATTTATTCTTACTCTCCTCAGACAGACAAAATAGCAGTTCTATGAGGTAGACTTTTTTCCCCAGTTTGACAAACAACTATAAATACATTGAGTGGGGATGTCTATTAAAGCTCTTAAAATATTTCCATCTCTTCTGATCAGAAAAAAACTGTTAAGGGAACCAAGTAAGGAAATAATTTAATCCTTCACTGATATTTTTAAAGTTCACACCACTCAGGAGAGATTTCAAAGGATTGAAAGGCATCAAAAAGAACTTCATTATATTCCTTTAAATGGTCATGAGGGAGAACAGTGAGTTTATAATTTGCTGGGAGAAAATATAGAAACTCTTATATGAAATGTCCAAAGTAAACCCAAGTAGTTTGATTAAGGATAGCCAACATGGATTCAGACAGGAGAGGTCATGCTTAACTAACCTGCTGGAGTTCTTTGAAGATATTACTGCCACAATAGATAAAGAAAATTCGGTAGTATATTTAGATTTTCAAAAGCACTTAACAAGGTTCCACATCAGAGATTAGTGACTAAAGTAAAAAAGTCATAGAGTGGAAGGTAAAATGGAAGAGTAATGTAAATGTTTCCCTCGATACAAACTGGTTTTGAACTTGTAAGTATCTTAGATTGGGGTAGGCCAATAGGTCATTTTTCAGTACTTCTCTTCATAGTTTCTATGGATGTGTTAGGTGGTTCAGCTGAAAGCAAAACTCACGTACAGAGGTGATGGTCTGATTGGAGACAGAAGAAATACATGAGGAAAAGTGAAAGACAGTTAAACCAGACATTAGAAAAAAAAATTAAATATATCAAATAATTTAATTTAGGGTTCTTCTGGTCAGAAAATTATCATACAGTTTTCTGAGGGAAAGCTACATAATTGTTTGTTCAGAATTTTGTTTGTTGGCCCAGGATATCATTGTGAAAATGAAACAGATTTAGTTGCATACCCCATGTAAGAATAATTATAGATTTTTCTTTTTTTTCTTCTTTTTCTTTTTCTTTTTCTTCTTCTTCTTCTTCTTCTTCTTCTTCTTCTTCTTCTTCTTCTTCTTCTTCTTCTTCTTCTTCTTTTTCAGTAACTCAACATATCTGAGAAAATCCAGATCAAACTACTGCTCATTTATCTTGAAATTTTCCAGTGGCTCTCGAAGGACTGAAGGATAAACTGTATGCCAATTAAATGCCTCTGATGGTTGAAAGCAAAATATCAACAAAACTTCTTGAATAAAAGGAGGATGGAGTTCCCACATTAGACCAACCAAGAAAGCAAGTCTATATAATTAGAAATGTGAGATGATTTGCAGTACTACTTTCTAAGTATACCATTATGTACCTCACCAAACCTCAATTACGATTTGTTTTCTTTTTTTTTTTCTTTTCCTTCTTTCATTTATAACTAATTAGGTAGTACCTCATTTCATAAAAAAAAAAAAGTAAATCTTAAGTGCACAAATTCATTTCCCATACCTATCTGCATAATGTTTGCAGCCAAAGGTGATATTAGAGTTGCAATAATCTGCTTGCTATTATGGTATTATGTAATATTATAAACAGAAAATATTCTTCATTTTTGCAGTTCTGCCAGTAGGTGGTACTAGCAGTTTCTACATTTGATAATAAATATCTTCAGCTTAAGTATTACACTTTCCTGTCACAGCAAGTAATGTGTTTCTACTCTACTGAAAATAACTTATATATATTTGATGTACTTGCACTTAAGGGCAGATTTTAATTCAGTTATTATTTCTTTCAGTGATGATGTCTGTAAATTATTCTTTACAATGCAGGTTAGAATTTGTGTGCCAAATGATTACATCTATTAGTCAGCTTTCAATTGAAATATAATATTTAAAATACAGTTTATAAATAATTTCCCCAGTTTCACAGCAACTGAATCAGCAATATACAGTTCAGCTTACAAAAATTTTTAGCAATATTTGTTATCAAGATTCACTGAGCTGAGTCATTCAAGTAGTCTCACTACTTCAACTCAATATACAGGCTGTTAGGTCTTGAAGTGTTGTTTTGTGTGTATGTCTTTTAATCATATTGGTATACCTGAAGTGAAATGCCTTTTTTTCCTGTACTTAGGGGACAGTCAGACTCAAATAACTACAGCGACACAAAAATAATACCTAAAGAAAATATTTACACAAGGCAAGAAAATTTCTTTGTGAGACCAGAACACTTGGTGTGTGGCAACACTAGAATTTACAGATTTGCTAGTGGATGACAAGAGATGCACGGAAAAAAAAAATTATTTTGTTGCAGGCTAGTTGCCCTTAATTAATTGAGATAAATACCTGTATGAAACAAAAGAATTAAAGCAGAATGTGAAGTTCCTTATAAGAAGTAAAGTGATTTAAAAAAAGAATGAGGACACATTGCTAATATGGGTAGGAATGAAAGATATTTTCCCTTGGAAATCTCAGATAAAGATTTTAAAAAACAAACAAACAAAAAAATCAAACCTCAAAAACAAAACAAAACAAAAAAACAAAACAGAAGTTGACTGCCAGAAATTTTATTTGAATCATAAATTTGTGAACACCATGAAAGTTGTGGCCACCAAGTCAGCTGTTCTGTCATTACCATATTAACATAAATAATAACAGTTATAATGACAGCAAGTGACGTTATTGTCATGTACCTATAGTTGTGTGATCAGAACTCACTGCCACACTATGAAGAGGTCATGGATTCCTAAATGGAAAGACAAGGACAAGCTTAGATAGTTCTGTCACAGTATCTGTAATATCTTGATCAAGAGATTTACTTCCAATGTCAGTCAGCTTTTCTTTATAGTTGATATCAGTTCTTGCTTAAATACTTTATGCCTTTTTTATTGGTAAGATCAAACAAATTGAGTTCAAGCTGTGAGTTTCTACAGGTGTTTGACAAAATCTGGAAAGGATCTATACTAAATTTTGAGTATTATGAATTGCATTGTAAAGTGATCTATGATGGGCTACTTACTTCTCTGTAAACTATTGTCTGTCTGCAAAGTAAGAGGTTTTTTGTTATTTTTATTTTAATTTTCATCATTGCTGATCACTGAAGGAAAGGAATGACCTGTTCTTTCAAGAAACCTCATGGAACTTTACCTTCTCACCTGTTCACTGTTCTCCTGTACTTATTTGACAGGGATATGTCTGTGTTTTACATTCATATATGGTAACCACACTTCTTATTTTGTTCATGAATGGTTCATGGCCTGAGTTACAAACTTTGGAGGATCCTGAGGTGGGAGTGGCAAAGTTTCACTGATAAACAAGGAAATGAATGTAAGAGTTGAGATAAGCCTGGCTTTTGCAGCCTTTCTTCTTGTCAGACTGAATATGTTGCAGAATTTCATAGTGCATGGGGATTCTTACAACAAAAATATATTTGGCTGTAGCAGACAGGAGAATGATTCATTAGTATGTGCACATGTATATTATGTATTTAGTTTTCAAGTTTTCTGATTCATTGTCATCAAGTAGTATAATAAGTGTTAAGGCAGTTAGAGGCAGAAATCTCTCATTTTTAATTTCAGAGGAATAACTTCTTCAGTAATTAACTCAGTTTGTATTGTGATGCTACAAGGATTTAAGCATGATAGTCACCTTTAATCAAGGAATTCTGTCCTTTCTATGATAAGATTTGAAATGGGCAAAGTGGTAAGGAAACATGTAAAATGGAATATCTGAAGGAACATGGAGTAAGATCCTCCCCTAGATGAGTGCCTATTGGATGTTCAGGGAGCAAGGATTAGTATCCTCTGTGCTGCACAGTCAGAAAAAGAAAAAGAATCTTGAATATTGTCAGGGCACTGAGGACACCATCAGTCCTGATGGACCCTGCCCAATCTCCTCAGGGCTCCCCATACCCTGTCCATGGTCTGGGTCTCCACGTCAGCCCCCCCTTTGTCATTGGTCATTGATCATTGTGCCCATCCCTATCCCCACCGAAGTATCCAATGGCTGAGGCTGCCAGTGTGTCCCCAGCTGCCCTGCTGCTGCATGGTGGATGGGATGGACCCTGGCTGTCAGAATACCACGACCAACCCTGACAGACCTCTCCCAGTTCCTGAAACCCAGGAACATTCTGGCCCCTGCAGAAATCCAAGAGAGACAACACTAGAGTCTCCAGTGCTGGGACTTGAGCAGAGCTTTCTAAAGTGAAACTCAATTTTTCAGCCTATGCTTTCACTCCAAGTTTTTATTATAGAATAAAATATAATTTGTTTAAACTGTAATTTGTTGTGGAAAAACTAGCTCATTATTTGCTTTCATGGCTTAATAACTGAAGATCTCCATAATGTTAAGGGTTTTTTTAGACATTGAAGTTGATTAGATGTCTGGATCTTATTTCCAACTCTCATGCTATTCCAAAGTTACGCCAAAGCAGACTAAATGAATCCCCACTTAAAGATAGCTGGCAGCAACAGAAATTCAGGCAACAAGATTCATTTAACACATTGATCTATAATAGCAATGCAGACTGAGTCATGCTGACTATTATATTACAGCAGAAAATTCAATTATCCACTTGGTTCCTTACTGTTTTCACACCAAAATTGGATTTATCTTTATCTTTACACACATATGTACAAATGTACATAAAATCTGTAAGCCTGCATATGATACATATTTTTATTTATACATGTCTATGTACTGATTTATTATAGCTTAATATATGTGTTGATATATAGTAGCCTATATCTCTAGATTATATCTATAACTTAAAATGGTTTTGTTCTACATATGTAGGAGATTGTCTCTATGTTTATATCTAGATATATACATCTGCAAGCATAAGAGGGAGATTGTCTCTATGTTTATATCTAGATATATACATCTGCAAGCATAAGAGTCATTAAAAATATTGTGCATGGGCTGCAATTTAAGAAGATATTTGGTGCACCTGAATCTGCTGCAAAAGTGCTGTTATTCTATGCAACCTTTAGGGGAGCTTCTAGTATCACTATATATTGATGTCTGATATAGAAGTGGGTATGACTTAAGTTTGGTTTTATTTTTATTATATGTGTTCTTTGGTTAAACGATAAAGAAGATTCACAGACTTAATCTCTAAATTGATTTGAATACTTACTTAAGTTTAAGCAGCATCCTAGAAAATTGCAACACTAGCAAATTTATGATAAATATGAATGCTTTGAAAATCTAAAACTATAATTTTCTAGACACTAGTAATAAGTACATAAAAATGAACCTGCTAAGCTGTAGAAAACACTCATAGGAATGCACACAAGTAAATCTAAGATATCAAGAATATAACTGAGTACAAGGTCCCATCCAGAATAGTAAGATTCATGCACAGTTCCTTGCTTAATCTTTTAGGAATACTTCCATTGGCTCTAAAGCCTAGATTCACTTAAAATATTTGAAAAAAATCCATCCGTGGTATTTAAAAAGCCTTTTACAAGAAGAAAATAAAAGGCATTTATACTTAAACATTTTTAGTAGAGTTTATTTGTCATTTGTGCTTTCTATAGTTCTGGCCTATGATTTTTTTCTTTACAGATAGTTACCCTAAAATTTTATGTTCACTTATTTTCTTTTGTCACTCTGTTTTCTCTTTCCCAGCCTCTCTAAAAAAAAAGAAGCATCAATACCTTACCTTGTTTTCTGTTAATGTATTCCTTGATTGTCCTTTTCACCCCAACAGTAATACTGTGTCAATTGTTTAAGGTTACACTTTAGAAAGATATAGTATATATGCATTGAGATAAAATGTAAGGTATTGGGAAGCTTTAGAAAGCTAAAATCACACTGGTTTTCAGAAGAAAAGGAATGATTTTCCTCAGGGGTCAGTACTGGGACTGGCACTGTTTAACATCTTTGTGACATGGACATGTACAGAAGTCAGCAAGTTTGCCAGAGACATCAAGCACCAAGCTGTGTGGTTGACATTTTGGAGGGAAGGGATGCCATCCAGAGGGACCTAGACAGACTTGAGAGGTGGGCTGATGCAAGCCTCATCAAATTCAACAAGACCAAGTGCAAGGTCCTGCACCTGTGTTGGGACAATCCCAAGCACAAATCCAGGCTGGGCAGAGAACAGGTTGAGAGCAGCCCTGAGGAGGTCTTGGTCATGTTGGTGGGCAAGAAGCTCTACATGACCCTGTGTCCTGGGGTCCATTAAAGGATGCATGACCAGCAGGTTGAGGGAGTTGATTCTGTCACTTGTGAGATCCCACCATGGAGTACTGCATTGAGCTCTGAGGCTTCCAATATAAGAAGGACATGGACATCTTTAATTAAGTCCAGAGGGAAAAAAAAGATGGTTCAGAGGGCTGGAGCACCTCTTCTGTGAAGACAGGCTGAGAGAGTTGGGTTTGTTCAGCCTAGCTTCAGGGAGACCTTACAGCAATCTTCCAGTACCTAAGAGAGGATTCAAGAAAGCCGGAGAGGGACGTTTTATAAGAACGTGTAGTAATAGAACAAGGGGGAATGGCTTTAAAATGAGAGTAGGTTTAAGTTAGATGCAAGAAAGAAATTTATTACTGTGAGGGTGGTGAGGCACTGTAACATGTTGCACAGAAAAGCTGTGGATGCACCATCCCTAGAAGTGTTCAAGGCCAATTTTTTGGAACTTTGAGCATCGTGATGTAGTTGAAGGTGTTCCTGGCTATGATAGGAAGGTTGGAACTAGATGATCTTAAGGTCCTTTCCAACCCTAACCATTATATAATTCTATGATTCTATTATAAGGATATTTAAATTGAAATATACACAACTAATTTCTTACTCCTGGAAAAATAAATAAAGGTGGAGTAGTGCAACCCCGCTTTGCAATAGTTGTTTACATGTTAGACTTACGTATGTGAGCAATATCCTTGGATAAAAGATATCTGATTATGAAAAACTGCAGCAGCGATTTCATATATAAATAAAAGAAAGATAGCTTTTTTTTTTAGTTTTGGTTTGCTTTGTTATTTTCTCAACGTCAAATACAATACTTTTTAATGTTTCTCAAAGTATCGCTTAGCATCAAGTACTTTTACTATACTATACAGGGTTTCCCTATGCTGTAATATCATATTGTAGAGTAAATTTAAAGCCATCAAAGTGTATAAGCCTGCACTTAATTTTGAAGTATAGAAGAGGTCTATATAGTTGGGATTAGTGAACACAAGAGGTCTACTAAAATGTTTAAATTCTGAAGATGAGCTTAGCTCTTTGCTACTTATGAAATCTTTTCTGTATTATACCTATTATGAGGAGACCAAAAGCTGTTTTGATCATTTTATGTTTTAGCACATTCATTTTTTTCTTTTTTTTTTATAGAATAAGGTTTTTTGGTAGTAATTTTAATTAAGGGGACACTCAGTATAAGAAAATCTTTCTATATTCAAATTTACTTAATGACACAATTTTTCACTTTCTTTGATAAACATACTCTTGACGATCTTGGACATAGTATTAAGTTACGAAAAATGGTTTTATTTCAATTTAAAATTTATCCAACCCACTTGGTAATAAATTCCTCGGCACTAAAGTTAATTTTTCTCTACCTAGTTATAAGCAGGCCATTAATATGTTATTGTGAATAATCAACAGCAAATAGTGTACATTCACTGCTGATCCCAAAAATTGTATTTGCTTTTCATCAATGACTAGAAAATTCTTGGTTAAAAAAAAAATAAAAATTTTCTTCTGTCTTTGACAAAAATTAAGAAAGGGCATAGCAAGCAGATCTGACAAACAGCTCTGGCAGCTCTAGAGCTTAGGAAAGCAGTTACATTTAAATCATCCATATAAATATTTAAACAACATTAGAATCCCTTTACCATTCCAAAAAAGCCACCCAGGATCAGTGGATTGAAACTGAAAAAAAAACACTCAGCAAACTAAGAGCATACTTTATTTTGGACCAGTGCTATAGAAATTTTATGAGGTAAACATGTTTCATAACTTGGCTGTAGCAACAGTCTATTGCTGTCAGCAACTACTAACTTAAAGAGGACAGAATGAAAATCTAATTTATAACGTAAAGGATTTCTTGACTTTTGCTCTTTGTAAGGTCAGAACTGCCATTCTGGGTTGTTTTTATCTTAACACTACTTAGATCTCAAAGCCAAAATCAAAACTTTAAATCACAACTTCCGCAAACATCTTGCATAATGCTTTTCTGCTTGGACAAGGGAAAATAGGAGGTTTGGGGTGTTTATTTTGGATTTTTGTTTTATTTTTGACTATTTTTCACATCCAAATCTAGGGGGTTTTTGACATTTATAGTGATTGTTACATGTTTTCTACATTATTTCTACATGAAATAATTATTTGACATTGGCTTTGCTAGAAAACGTATATATATAAATACAAGTGTGATCTTAGTTATTTCAGTAAGATTACAGCCATGGACTTCAGGAGAGCTAACTTTAGCCTCTTGAGGAATCTTCTTGGAAGAATCCCATGGGAACAGGCTCTACAGGGAAGAGAAGCCCAAGAAAGCTAGTTGATATTCAAGGATCACTTCCTCCAGGTTCCAGAACAATGCACCTCAATGAGCAAGAAATCGGGCAAAGGGGGCAAGAGACATGCATAGATGAATACTCAAGTGTAAGCAGGAAATACACAGGAGACAGAAGCAGGGTCAGGCTGCTTGGAATGAATATAGACAGGAAGGTTTTCAGAGTAAGTAGCAATGAGACAAGGCCAAGGTCCCTCTGGAATTAAATCTGGCCAAGGTTGTCAAGGACGACAAGATGGACTTTTTCAAATACATCAATAACAGAAAGAAAAACAAAGGATTGTGTGAGCCGGTGAGGGGACAGACCCTGGTTACAGAGGAGGCAGAGAAGGCAAAGTGTTACTGAATGCCTTTTTTGCATCGGCCTTCACTGACAAGACCAGCCCTCAGGAATCTCTGACCCAGAGTAAAGGAATGTTGGAAGAAAAACTTTCCCTTGGTCAAAGAAGGTTGGATTAGAGAGCACAGGCAAAGCTGACATCCAGGAGTCCATGGGTCCTTATGAGATGAACCCAGGAGTGCTGAGAGAGCTTGTAGACATCATACCTAGGCTGTCACAATCATCTTTGAAAGATCATGGTGATCAGGAGAGGTCCAGTGGAGGGCTGCAAAGATGATTAAGGGACTGGAGCATCTCTTATGAGGAAAGGCTGAGGAAACTGAGCCTGTTTAGCCTCGAGAAGAGACCACTGAGAGGGGACCTCAACAACATATGTAAGTATCTGAAAAGAGGGTGTCAAGACAATGGAGTCAGGCTCTTCCTTGCAGTGCCAAGCAAAAGGACAAGAGGCAGTGGGCAGAAACTGATGTTCAGGAAGTTCTACCTGAATACAAGGAATAACTTTACTGTACAGTTGACCATGCACTGGAAGAGATTGCCGAGAGCTTGTGGAGTCTCCCTCACTGCGGTTATCCAAGCCTGGACACAATCCTGTGCACTGTGCTCTAGGATGACACTTCTTGGTCAGGGAGGTTAGACCAGATGAACCACTGTGGTCCTTTCTGACCATACGCATTACACAAATCTGTGATTCTGTGATTATTTTTGGAAAATTTCTCTGTCTCTGCAGGATCAGTGTACAGTAAAACAAAATATCTTTCAGTAGATACTGTAAACACTTGGACATTATTTAGAAGACTATAAGTGTAGTAATCCATATGCAGTGAAAGTTATTGTTAAATTTAGGCAGTCACAGAGACAACTTTCACAAAACCATAAGTGACAAATTGTGCTGGTTTTGGCTGGGACAGAATCAATTTTTTCATAGTAGCTGGTATAGCCCTATGATTTGGACTTGTGCTGAAAATGGTGTCAAAAATTCAGGGATGTTTTAGACATTACTAAGCAGGGCTTACACAGAGTCTTTTCTGCCTTTCACCCATCAAAGAGGGAGGCTGGGGATGCACAAGGAGTTGGGAAGGGCACAGCCACACAGCTGACCCCCAAATTGACCCAAGGAATATTCCATACCACATGGCATCATGCTCAGCATATAAAGACAGGGGAAGAAGGAAGGAGGGTGCATTTGGAATGATGGTGTTTGTCTTCCCAAGTCAACACTATGTGTGATGGAGCCCTACTTTCCCGGTGATGGCTGTTCATCTGCATGGCCATGGGAAGTGGTGAATGAATTCCTTGTTTTGCTTTGCTTGCATGCACAACTTTTGCTTTAGCTCATAATCTGCCTTGATCTCAATCCCACTTTTACTCTTACGATTCTCTCCCCTATTCAGCCAGGGCACTGATGAATGAGTGCCTGTGTGGGGCTTTTTTTCCTGTCTGAGGTTAAACCATGGCAGAAATTAAGTAAAAATCAAATATGAAATAAGAAATTAATGAGAACTGGTAGCCAAATCACTATACACTAAATGTTAAGCTTTTTATGGTATGCATACTTGTGCTGCCTATGGAGAGGAGGGAGGAAGAAAAAGTAAAGAAACCTACATTTTTCTTCCTGGGAGGTATTACAGAAGAACAAGTGAAGCATAAAGAATTCATGCTGTAGGAGCCACATACTGTGGCAAGGCACAGAGAATTCTTAATTGATTGAAGTTAGGAGCAGGCTAAAACAGTTAAAAAGCACAGGTTTTTTCCATTCAGCTCATGTTTTTCTGCATTTTCAAGGTACCTGAGTTTTGTTTAAGTACATAACAAAAAACTGCCAACACCTCATTTCACGCTGCATTTGTAAATGACTTCTTTAAAGCCAGAAATAAGTAGTTACTTGCTAGCAGAAATCTCATTTAGCTGTCACTAAAAAGGTACCCTAAGAGCATCTAATAATGTAATAGTATTGAATACAGTATTTAGAGCTTCAGCATGTAAAATAAGATTGAATCAGGCACGATGCTTAGCAATCACTCAGTATCTATTCAGAAATTTACAAATGGGTTTAGAAGAAAAAAATTAAGTACTTTAGTACTAAAGAAAAAATATTATGACTACTATGAAATTATGGAGAGTAAAGACTTTTGCCTAAGTTATTTGCATTTTGTCAGTCTTCTTCATATTATTTATTAAAGACATCCTTAAAGACTGAAAGTGTCATTAGTGTTGTATGTTATTCAGAAACACTCTTTCGTCTGCATTATTTGTGTTATCACATATATATATATATAATTTTTTTTAATTATCATTTTAAAGTATCAATTTTTTCTAGCAAAAAAATTGAAAGAATAAATGTTACAACAGACAGAACAGGAACACTGTTGAAACTAAGCTTTCATAACACAAGAAGATGATTTTATATCCAGCTCTATCATATACCTGTGGAGCTAAAGCTGAATCCAATTTCTGATCTTGTGAAATAAACATTTTCTCATCTAGTCCTGTTTTCAATACAGATGGACACTATTCAAGTATTTTTTCCTAATATTTTGAATTCCTAATATTAGGGATATTTTCCTAATATTCCTAATATTTCCTAATATTTAATTCCTAAATCCTTGAGTATATTATTCCTGTCTACCATTTCCCCTTACCTCCTGTGATGTGTCATACAAGCATGGTTTCATTTTCATAGTGCTTTGAAATTATCCTTATAACACACACTGTTTATTATTGAGATTTCACCTCCTGTTCCCAGCAGACTCATCACGGCCAGCCTCTGTCATCTACCGGTCAAATTAGATTTCTCTTTTCTTATTTACTTAAACTTATGAGGAATTATTTCATTATCCTCCTTCAAATTTTGACCTAAAACCTTCACTGTCTTAATACTTATAATAAACCTATCAGCATTCATATTTCTAGTACTCTGATGAGGTTGACCTTTATAATAACTTCTCTTCCTATATGATTCTATCTTTGACACAGTCCCAGGTCACAATGTTATCAGGTTTTGTTTTATATTTATAGAGGATTCTACATAAGAGAATGTGTTTTGTTTTGTTTGTTTTTTCATTGTTTTTTTTCTTTTTTTGTAAAACTATATTTATTTTAAGGAAAACAAATGTCTTGGTCTTATCTCAGCGAGCAACCAAGTTCCACACTACTCCCCCACCAGTAAAATCAGGGTGAGAATCAGAAAGGTAAAAGTCAGAAAACTCATATGTTGAGATAAAGACAGTTTAATAAGAAAAGCAAAAGCTGCATGCACAAGGAAAACACAACAAGGAATTAATTCACTGCTTCCCATGGGCAGGCAAGTGTTCAGACATCTCCAGGAGAGCAGGACCCTATCAAACATAACAGTGACGTGGGAAGACAAATGTCATCACTTCAAATATCTCCCCCTTTCTCCTTCTTCCCCTCACTTTATATACTGGCCATGATGCCATATGGTATGGAATATCCTTTTGGTCATTTTGGGTCACCTATCCTGGCTGTGTCTCCTCCCAACCTCCCATGTACTCCCAAATACTTTGCCAGTGTGGCAATATGAAAATCAGAAAAAGTCTTGGCTTTGTGTAAGCTTTGCTCAGCAATGACAAAAATATCTTTGTATTATCATCATTCTGTTCAGCACAAATCCAAAATACAGCTCCATACCATCCACTGTGAAGACAATTAACTCTACCCCAGCCAAAACCAGCACAGCAAGTCTAGTCCATAATAACAGTTTTCATACTTTCTGCTTCCTCACTGCCCTGCTAAATTATCATCTGAAGATAAGTCATTAGATATAAAAGTTTATCCACATATCAAGTCTGCATTGCCAAGAAAAAAACTTTGAAAAATATTGCTTTTCATCTAGAAAACATTATATGCAATATGTTTGTCAGTAACTCATTTTATGTAAGAAAAAAGAAAACTGAAAGAATTAGTGTTTAATGTACTGTAGGCAAAATGCCACTTAAATGATTTTCATCATGATATGACCCTCTCAGCAGAAAGCTGAGTTGAAGTATTAAATATGTTAATGAGCGGCTTGAATAAATGTGGATATGATGGTTTTCACAATATTTTGAAACCTTTTTCTTTCATAATCATAGGAATATCTGTGAATTACCGTACTATTTTATCATCTCTTTTCCCAGAGTCTTTTGAAGCTGAAAATACTCCAAAGAAAACTTTTGTGTAGTTACAGCATGTAAGTATGGGTAGAGATTTCTTTCAAGGTTAGACATGAGATGCCTCATGTTCTTTCTGAGCCACCTTTTTTTTTGTTCTTTGGCAGCATTACACAGCAGAAGTCCAGGGGACATGGGAGGACACAGGGGATCTTTACTTCTAGTATGAATAGCAGAACCTTCAAGTTGTTTGGCAGACCACAATATCTCTTGCTACATTAGCTGAGTTTCCTTGTTCAATCTAATGTGTAATTAAACACAGAACCTTCAAATCAGAGAACAGCTCAAGTTGGAAGGGACCTTGAGATAAAGACAGTTTAATAGGAAAAGCAAAAGCTTTCATACATCTGGTCCAAACCTTTGTGAGAAAGGAAGATGAGTTGAGATTATCTAGCACCTTGTACAAAGACATCTTGAAAACCTACAGTGACGAGGCCTCTACCATATCCCTAGGAAGTCTTTTTTCTCCAGTTAATGGTTGTTGTCACTGTAAAAGATTCTGTCTTATTTAAAGACAAAATCTTTCCTGGTGCAATTTATATCAGTTGCCCCTTGTATTCGCTGTGACTCCTTGTGAAGAGAGAGCCTCTCTCCTCTTTGCAGCTGCCTTTTAAGTACTGCAATACTATGATGAGGTCCTCCCTGAGCCTTCTCTTCTCCTGGAAGGAAAGACCTAAATCCTTCAGTCTTTACCCACAAGGTAGATTCCCCAGCCCTTTGATAATCTTAGTGGAAACATGAAACTGTTCACACTACTAAACTATTGACACCTATATACTTCCTGATCTCCTCAGGATTCTCATTTAGTGACAAAAATAAAAGAGATGACTATTGCCCTGGGATCAGTTCAGAGGCTCTGTGGCTCATATCCTAAACTGACTTTTTAAACTGCTGCTTTCCCGCCATATGCATGTACAGGGGAGATTCAATCTAAATTACCATGATCCCCTAGATCCTGTCTTGCTCCTTTCCATGTTCTGTTATTAAACGCCTGTCAATGGTTTAATTCCTTGCCCTTTTGCTGGAGACCCATTATGACACTAATCTATGATGTAGATGCCTCAGAAATTGCTGCCTGAGAAGGGAGGAAGGAACAGGAAATTCATTAACAGGGACAAGAAGAGGAAAAAGTAAAAACTGTAAACCATGGTGCTACCAAAATGGTCACTGTAGCTGCAGCTCTCTGGAAATGAAAAAGATATTGACCAGAGATGTAGGAAAATATATTCCTTTTCATAAAGTTACAGTTTTGTGAGTAAAATACCATTATTTATGTGTAGTCTTTCATAAAGTTATTCCTACTTATGTGGTGTTTATGGTTCTGAATAGATGTGGAAAGTAAGGCAAAAATATGGCTTCCACCATAAAATGATAAAGAAAGACGAGATGGAAAATAATCGTCAGGTACTATATGAGAGAAGGGAAAGTTACAAAGGACAAGACAGTATTCAGGAAAAGACTAAAGCTGATATTTGAAAGATCTGGAATATAAAAACTTAGTTTAGCTACTTCTAATTGTAGGGTAAGAATGCTTGACTGGTGTTATCTGCAGTTCTACTGTCATGATTATGAGACTGCAGGACCTAGTTGAATATATCAGCATTTGCTTAATTTTCCATCTCTTTTGTTCCTGTATTTTCGTTTCCTTCCTGCCAGTGTACCAAGGCAAGGATGGACTATAGACAACTAAGTTTTCCCATGAAATGTTAAAATGAAATAACAAATGTGGTGTATGGGGGACCTCAGAGGTACTCATGTCTTAAAATTTAGGTCGATTTTTCAGAAGTTAAGTGGTCTCTATGGAAAATAATACTTGTCACTGATATTTTTCATCTGTTCTTTTCTTAGGGTTCTTCTTTCATACACAAACAATTCAGGAAAACTTGAGTTTTTCTAAATTTCAATCAAAATTTAGGAAATTCAGATGAATTTGCTATCTAAAATTAATTTTTTTTCAATACTCCAGAGATACCTAAACCTGGATCTTAAGCACCTTTCTCTCATCTGGGATACCTAACTTCATTCTGACATTCATTCCAACAAACTGTGGGCACCACAAATATTGAGGCATTCAGTGAATCAGCTGTATACAATCTCAACAAAATGCAGAAATTGAGAAAGGTCTATTCCAGTTATGTTGCACTGAAATGCTACTTAATTCCATATGTAAAAAAAAAAAAAATCTATTTTTTTTTATTAAAATGTATAAGAGTACCCCAGAATAAATTACTTCCATGCACTGAAAGATTAGTTTTATATTAACATTAACCACATATTTAAAAAAAAAAAAAAAAGAAAAAGACAGAGAGGAATGAGGCCATAAAACACATCCTGGTGAGTACAGTAACAAAAATGTCCTGCAAATAAATTGGGGCACAGCAGGAAGGACTCTGTTCATAAGCAGCAGGCTCCTAAAATTGATCATCTGTCTTGCTGAAAGTTAATGGAGCTCTCTCAATATAGAAAGAATATAGTCAATCATGCTTCGTAGTATAATTAACTACTGACTAAAGTTGGAATGAGCTGAAAATATTTCACGGGTATGGCAGAAAGACTAGCAGAGTTGATGATCTTCCTGGTTCTGTAACACCAGTGGGAGATGTTGAATGTCTGTATTGAGATACTGTGTACCTACTCAGGATACAGTGTCAAATTATTTTTACACTGTTATGGAATCTGAAAATGTAACCCTGTCTTCTTCATATGCTGATATCACTGGAATTTCAAATCATATATTATGACATGGATGTTTATAGAATCCACACCTGAATTTCTGTTGAGTTTCTTAGTCATGAGAAGGAAACAGAGTCTGTCAGGAGTGCCATTGAAATTATTGATAGCCTACCTCCTGATAATTTAGAAACACAGGTGTCAGCATGTCTGCAGAAAATCAAACAACAGTTAATAATCATGAACTGTACTGAAATCACAAAATATTCTGAGTTGGAAGGGTTCCATAAGGATCACGGAGTCCAACTCTTCAATGAATGTCCCATATGGTGACTAAACTATGTCATTGGTATTAGAACTATGCTCTAAACCACTGAGCTAATCTCAGGGTCACAAATGAAGCTAGAAATAAATTTAAAAATAATCTCAGAAAGAGAATGACAACCTATTTTAATGACACATGCAAAGAAATGGGACTTCATCCTAGAGTCATCAAGTGCCACTGAAAGAAGCATCAAGTCCAGTACGACTGTAAAGTCACCACTTTCAGTAGGTGTAGGCACATGTAGAAATGATGTCTCAGTGTTGCTAAATGTGTGAAAGCCAGGATGAAACTGTTTACATAAATAATACCTGTATTTTTCTAACTAAACTGTAGTTGAGTTTTAACCACTTGTGAGTGAACTTTGATGATAACTGTAGTCTTGGAATGTACATAGCAAGTTTTCAGAGTCATCTTTTCTTTTCTCTTGGATTAATTGGACCTTGTTTCCCAAGGATGAGAAGTAAAGATTTATTATTTTATTTTATTTTTCATTTTTATTTTATTCTTTAGTAGCATGGGACAATGTTGTGAAGTTTCAGGATCCTGAAACAGTGATAAATTATTATCACTATTTTCAATATATTAAACGAGCACAGGACAAGGACAGCTGATAGATCAGAAAGCAGAAGACTGCAACAGTTTTCTCAGTTTCAGTGATTAACAGCAGGGGTAATAACACAAGTATCAATTAAAAATATTGAGCATTAGGAAGAGTCAGAAAGGCCAGGCCATAGACGTTGCTGGGAATACACAGGCAGAATGTTAAGTTTTAATCAGGAGCCCCTACTGTGAGGACTGTGAGTGCTTTTGATTTCACAGCATTAAAGTCTGACTTACATTTTTCTGGTAAGAAGAAATGAAAGACAGACCTAGAAAATTTTACTGTAACATGATATACATGAGGCATATCTTCCTTGCAGTGGCATATAAACATAAGCTATATGTGAATTATCGACATTTCATAGCATATTTGTTGATTAGCCATAAAAAGTGAGAGTTTGAAATTTACTGAAGTAGTTAAATGTATTTTCTAAGATGCTATTTCTTGTTATAGAAATAGTGATTGCTCTGATCGTCTCACTAGATATGCCCATGACTGAAGCAGGGAAACATTTATTTTGTATTATCAACTAATTACAAATATGCATCATAACTTTACAATAAGAAGGAAACAATGATGGGAGTAAAACCTTATCAGCTAGCAGACTGCATTGCAAAAGACTTGAAAAGCTCAAAAGCAAATATAGACTAAAGCTGAATAAGATATGATACAGAAGTGTGGTTTGACATTTAAAGATTGTATAAGATGCAGTCATTTTCGTTTTGAGAACCAAACAGCTGAGACTGAATATCTAAAAAAAAAGGGGGAAAAAGGCTACCTGAAGGCATAAGAATATCTACAAAGGTGAACACAGCATTACAGATTATTTTTAACTGTTTGGGGTTTTTTGGTTTTTTTTTTTTTCCTCAGAATAGTATTATTTCAGCTGTTTTGATTATTGAATCCTACAAAGTTCCCTATGGAAGGGCGTATTTAAGACACTTGGAAAAAAAAAGTATGTATATATGTATTTTAGCTATAGAAACTTACAGATCCATAAAAGATGGTACAGACCCCCAAAAGGTTCATACTTCATACATGACCACTTCATAAAGCATTCTATTTTGTACGACTTCAGAAAAACAGGGTATTAGGTGAGGAAAACCTAATAATGTCCAAGCTAATTTTTGGAATCTTAGAGAAATATTCTACTATTCATCATTAAAGCACATATTATTCTTGGAATAAGGTTTATTTTATAGACAGTTTATAGTCAATTCATTGGAAATTTTACTATTGACAATGAAAAAGTGCTTGATAATATATATAAACTATTTTTTCAAGAGATGGCATGAGTTTCATTATGTAGAGTTAAGCAGAAGTAAATATTTTATAGTTCTTGGCAGTTTCCTTGTTCATTCATTCATCACAATGATCTTGAAACACATATTCTTCCAAGGACTTCTTGGATTTTTAATTCCTCAAGCAACATGAAATTGTAAATTAAAGCCCTTAAAAGTTACCAAAGGACCTAAGGAAGGCATATCTCTCTGAGAGAATACATGGGAGAGTCTTCCTAACTTTTAAATTCCCTTTCCTTTACTTCAAAAAGAAAAGGAGGGGGAAAAAAAAGGCAAACACAAAACTCAACAGTACCTTTATGTATCGACATTAATAAATGACATGTTGTAAAATAAACCTGAAGGAAGTTTTGACTTTTTTCAGACTAGCACAAAAGAAATAGGTTTCTAATTTTAAAAAATAGTGTCTGAGAATTATAGAAATATTTTCTGTCATTTTCCACTAATTTTCTTTATTATTAAAATAAAAATTTTAGGTCATGAGCCAGCAAGGTCAAAACCTGCAAACTGAAAAGTTATTTTCTTTTTCCCCCATAATGATTTTTGTTTCATCTTTAAATGGCCTTGTGTAGTACTTGCTGAAATCACAGAGAGTGTTTTCGTTGACTTCCCCAGAGAATGTTTGGGCCTTGAATTAGAATAAAAAGCAAATGTGACTGTATATTATAAGAATAACCATTGTATGAAAAAAAAAAAAAAGCAAACAAACAAAACTTTTTCTGTCAAGGTAGAGTACAGAAAAACATAAAAATTCTTATAGAGAAAAAGCACTGCTTTATTTGCCTTTCTCTTTCATTTTCTTCTGTTCATACAAGAATATTGCATATGTTCTCTCTCTGCATCAGTCTGCACTACATGACTAATTATGTCCTTGCATTAAATAATCCAAAACATTGTATGATGGCCTTAAACATATAAATACTAATACATATCTTATTATGAATGCTGTTTATGTAATAGTTTGCCCTGAAGTGTGGCATTTCAGTTGTACAGATTTCTATGTCATTTAAAATATGCCATTCCATCAATAATTCTAAGTTCAGTTTCGCCACCCATGAGGCAGTTATTTCTTTCTTTGTGTTTTAAGGTACTGAATTTGCATTAGAGTTGTTAAAAGGGATTTCAAAATTATTCAGAGGCATATTATGGACAGTATAATGTTTTTGAAACCCTTCTATTCTAAAGCAAACTAAAGCATGCAAAGCTTTAAAATTCGAGTGACATTGCAGTCGCAAATATGGAATAGGTAACAGATCTCTGACAGAGAATGGAGTGTTATGTTTTAACTCCAGACAGAAATTAAGCACCACACAGCCACCCCCTCATTCTTCCCTGGTGGGACGGAGGAGAGAATTGGAAGGGTAAATGTGGAAAACTCATGTGTTGAGATAAAATACAATTCAATAGATAAAGCAAAAGCCACCTACACCAGCAAAACAAAACCAGGAATTCATTCACCATTTCCCATTGGCAGGCAGGTGTTCAGCAAACCTGAGAAAAGCAGGGCCCCATCAAATGTAACAGGACTTGGGAAGACAAAGACAATCACTCTGAACTTCGCCCCTTCCTAGTTCTTCCCCCAAATTCATATGCTGAACGTGATGTCATATGGTCTGGGATACCCCTAGGGTCAGTCAGGGTCAGCTGTCCCTGCTGTGTACCCTCCCAAATAACTGTGCACCCCCAGCCTTCCCACTGGTGTTGTGAGAAGAGAGGCAGAAAAGGCCTTGACTTTGCATAAGCACTTATCAGCAATAGCTAAAGCTTTCCTGAATTATCAACACTATTTACAGCACAAATTCAAAACACAGCCCCACGCCAGCTACTGTGAAGAAACTTAGCTCTATACCAGAAGAAACCAGCACAAAGTTTTCCTAGGGAACTACATTTTTTCATCTTCAAGTAAATGTCATTGGAAAATAAATGAGCTCCAGAAGCAGTTACAGATGCTTGAATCCACTTAAGTGCAAAAACAGTGTTATGTGCTAACAGTGGATTTACATGATTCATTCGAGGTGTTCAGGCAGTATCTTTTAAAGATTAATATCACAGACAAATTAAGTCTACTATAAATAGCTGTCATTGCATAGCAAATTTAGACACAATAGACTTTGTGAAGTCAAATTAACAGATTAATTACTGTTCATTTGTAAGTGTATGAATACATCATACAAAGCACACAGTTAAAGTATGGAAATTCTGTCAAATGCCTTTAGAACTATAAAAGTCCACCTTCTTAATGAAAAGCACCTATTTATGGAATTATCACAAGTTTCCTCCAAAATGTAAGAGTGACTGTGCAATCTAGTCACATGTTTTGGCAGGAAAAACAAATACGGTCTTTAGCCTTCACATTTATTCTTCAGAGTACACCTTTGACACCATAATTAATACATCCCTCACCATGCCCTCACTTCAAATGTAAAAATAATTAATTTGAGGGAAAAAAAAGTCAATTAACACAAATGAAATTCAGACAAAACAGACTGTAGCCTATAGGTGGCAAATCACTGCAGCTGTGAGGGAAATGAGAAAAGAAAAGTGATATACACTGTTCAAGACAGGTCATTTTGTAAACAGATAAGGCCAGAACTCAGCATCTTCTCTATATTGCAACAGATGCTCTAATGTTAGAAAAAGTCATTTAAGTGTAACAAACTGTATTGACTCGCAGTTGACTAGCAGAAGAATTCTAAGGGTTTGGGTTAGTTTTCAGACGTGAGCCTCTGATAACAGCTGAGACATCCTACGTATTGAAAATTTCTGTATGACTACCTGTAAAGAAATAAGACTGGAGGAAATCTGAGACTTCACAAATTGGCAGCTAGAGCTACACCCTGTAGCATCTAAAGTTTCATTAGACATCTAAGCTTAAGTGACTGAATCCCACCATGGTATCCAATTACCTGTGTGACAAGAGATGCTGTTTTTCCTGGTAGAGGATAAGAGGAGAGAAGGTTTCTCCATGTGGTGTGGAACAGGTTTCATATGCCAGAAAAAAATGAAACTAAACACAGTGTGTGATTATTCACTCCATGAAGCAAACCTTACGCCTCTTGTCTTGAACTAAGAATTTGTAAAGCAATAGGTTTGTTTACCTAAGCCATTACCAGGACCTCTGTGGAGCTTTATACTGTGCTGTGGAGGTGAGAGAGAAAGCAGGTAGGTAGAAATTTTGTGTACCTTGATGTACTCTTTGTCATAGGCTAACTATACTACATACTTCATCACTCATAAAATTACTTGAAAGCTCTTTCTCAGTACATAATTATTCTATGCAACAATGTTCTTATTCCTCTGTGGTCAAGAAAGTAGTTAAACCAGACTTGACACCTAGTCATTCCACTAGAACGCAAGTTGAGTATCCCAATATGGAGTGTGATTGGTTTTTAGCTCATGTACATATATATGTGTATATATACATATATATATATATAAATAACTCAAAAATATTATCCACTGAAGTAAGAGTCTGATGTAGAATGTCAGGCGACAAAATGTTATTGACGTCTGTAGAAAAATGAAACACTGAAATCTTCTATATTTAACATCATCAATATAACAGATTCCTTTGTTCTTTCCTATTCTATTTCTAAATTATGTTGTTACTTTTTGTCATATTATTCTGTCTTTTTTTAAAAATTTTTTCATTCCTAATCATTCATTTTGCCTCATTCTCCTTTTGTCACCCACATACAGCTCTTCAATAGAAAACCAGTGTAATATGCCTGTACCATGTTGCTGCCAGCTGGCTGGGAAGGTTCAAAGACCAGCTTCAAAGGACTAGGGGGGATTTTTTGTTTTAAAGCACTTCCATATTATTTTATTGAAACAGAACACAGTAGGGTACCCCTACTTACAAAACAACCAGATACTGAATACACAGAATTGTGTCTGCAAACACAGTAGGCATTACAGCATTTTTGTAGCTGCTGACTTCAGCAGAAATTTTCCTGACTTTGCTAAGTGTATCTGAAAGCATATTGCAGTCCAGTGAGCTTATGAAACACTAAGGAAAGAAATGCAGGTGTCTAATATTCTTGCAGCAGATAATTTCTTTCTTCCTTTTCTCTCCTCTGCCCCTTTGTTGTCTCCTCTCCATTCTCCATGATCACTGTGATGAAGCAAAATTTTATTTAGGCTTTTCATTATTGCAGGTTACCAACAGCATCTCCTTTCCATAAGACATTTTGTCTGTATTCAGCCTTCAATCTCACAGTGCTGTGACAATAAGGATTATTAATGACATTTCTTCAGCAAGTCTTGACCTAAGACTGACATCTTGAACAATCAATCATGAAAGAAATATGTTAGTGGGAAATAAGTTTGGAATATACATTAATTTAAAAAGACTACTTCAATCAATGCTCAATTCAGACATTTCACACTGAAATTGTATTATGGAAAAACAGATTTTGATATTTTTCTCCCAGAGAACTTGCATAGATCTGGTACTTTAATATAATTGGTTGTACAAAACCAAATTATTTGAACTGATGTCTGATCTCTACTAATAGCTAGAAGTAGATGCTGAGAAGAGTTTTAGTAATAGCAGAGATGGAGCCATTACTTCCAGGATCCATCAGTGACAGATGGTTTTCCAACTTTCAAGTTTCGTTTAGACCATTGCACTTAACTTCAATTAATTTGTATTTTTATATGAATTTTCTAATCACTTACTAAACCATTTTACATTTCTCAGTGTGAGACACTGGATTAATTATCAGGTTGGAAACAAGTATGTATGTGTGTGTGTGTGTGTGTGTATGTGTAGACGAAGGGACAAGTTGAATCTCAACGAGGTGAGGTGATGCCGTATCCCACCTGCCAGCCCCTGAGAGCCTCATGGGGTGACCCCGGGGCAGCTGTCAGTCAAAGGTACTGTGGGAGCACACCCACACGACGCCCCCTGGAGACCCTAACCCAGCCTTGGATTGGCTGGCACAGTGGGAGCACTGGCCATCACCATGCCCCAGAGCCCCAGACTAGCCAGTGGGCCAGAAGTCCTGCCTGGGAGAGGTGAACACAGGGGGCCAGCCAGAACACATCAAAACAGCAGTATGTAGCTTGAGACCTGCCTCCTGGAAGCTGGACTTTCACAGGATTCTTTGGTGGTAGCTCTGATTTTGTCTTAATATCTTTTCTTTTTACTCCTTCTTCTTCTCTTAATCTCCTTACTTGATATTTTGTGTGAGTTGGGACCAGATGTGTTGGATTTTGCTAAATTGTATGGGTTAGCATGTGCTAAGTCATAGCATTGTGGAATGCTTTGTTTTGGTTATATGTTACTCTTTTAAATTTTTGCCAAGTTCTCTTCTCCCTTATTTTCTAACATTATCAGTAAAGGTATCTCCTGAGAAAATATGTGCATCACATTCTCTTTATGCTGCCTCAAAGTACTAAAGAACTGAGGGCTCATCTAAATATTTGGTGGGCGAATTTTTTGAGCCTTGTGTATTTTCAAAAGTAAAACACTTGGGTGAGCTTGTCCAGTCCTGGGTTCTTATACTTGGGAACCAGAAATCTCCCGTGGCCATGAATTATACAAATTAATTATGCATTGTGAGGGGGGAAAAAAAAGTGCTTGTTCGCTATCTTCTTTTAAAATTGCCTGATTATTCCATATGAATTCCCGTTCTTGCATTATGAAAGATAAGTCAGTCATGCTTTATTCACCTTTTCCATATAATCCCATATCTGTAGCACATATGACTGCTCACATCTTTTTTCAGGTAAATATGTTCTAAGTAACAAAAATTTTAGTCATGATTCATTATCTTTCAAAGCTATATAAAAACCTTTGTCTCTATGATGGAAGAACTGTAGAACCACTTCTGTTTCCAGGAGTAGATCTGGACATAAATATACCTCAACAATCTCACATGATAATACTTATAAACCATGCACAACAGTTAAAATTATTAATTAGGTACCAAATCAAGCTTAAAACATCATTAAATATAAGACTGGTGTAAGACAGGGAACAAATCTGATCACTTAGGGAATGATGAGAAAGATGTTTTCTTTTCACAGTAAAGCTGAGAGATATTAACTCTTTATTTCAAATATCAGATATTTTTCTTATTCTAATGTATTAAAATGAGCTATGTGGGTATTTAGTTTGTTTTTGATTTGGGGACTAGAGGTAATTGAGTAAATTTCTTGAGGAGAGAGTAGTTACTAGACTTATGGACAGTCTGATTATGACACTATCCTTATAGAGGCTAACTGACTTCATTGCTGAAGTAAAGCATCATGCTTTACGCCAGCATCATATTAAATGCATCTGACTTTAGTTAAAGTGTTGTTATTGAGGTTTGGATAGGCAATTTTTTGTTAGATTTAAAGTTTCTGTCTTTAACAACACTATTATTGTGAAATGGGTAATGTATAGCTTAGCATAGCAAAAGTATGTTTTGTAAAAGAAAACTAAGCAAAACCAGTGCAGTTTGAAGCTATTTTAATAATTCTATATTTTTCTAGCAGTAGTAGTAAAAAATAATGTACTAAGTTTTAGAGGGAAATACAGAGAACTGGTGAGTTAATTTTTAATACATCATATTTATTCCTATGTATTTTCATCCATTTCTTAATTAATTATGGTTTTAATAATTTAAACTATATGGTAGCTCGACAAACCTGGACACTACTTCAGAACTGGTCTGCACTGAGGTAATTAAAGACAGCCTCAAAAGCCACATCATTAGCCAGATAAGGCATGACATCATGGCTCCAAAATCACCTTTTCAGATACAAATAGGGTTGGATGAGTCATCATAATGTGTGTAACTCAAGAAAAATGCTGTCTTACAGACCCTTCATCTATGGAGATTCAGCAGCCATGTGATCTATTTACCCATTTCTGTATTGTAAATACAATACAATAAAACGCTTCAGGTCTCACAAATGTGTCTTGAAGAGCTGTTACCAATTTACTGCTCCTGGCTGTTGACTTACACAAGGAATACACATCTTAAATATCATTCCTTCTCCTTGTGTACATAACTTGACATTCAGACTGTATTGGCAGATTCATATATGTACATATCAAAAATTGTTAACAGTTAGTTTTGGTGGAAGCAAACATACATCAGCTACAACCATAATTCACAGCTCAGCTGCATTTCAGAAGCTATAGACAGATGCTTTTTTATTACACTTCACTTACGTCAACCTGTTTCAGTGATTTTATTGTGCTGCATGTGCACACATGTGCACACACATGCTCACACACATGCACACAAACACACAGGTTTCCATAGAAAGTTATTTGCTATCAGAGGGACTGTAATGGTGACTTCTGTGAGATGACACCAGAAGCTCCACCCACAGCAGGCAAAGCTAGTTCCAGCTGGCTCCAGGAGAGACCCGATGGTGCTGAGAGCTGACACAATCCGTGACTGTGGTAGCACCTATGTGACAACATATTTAAGAAAATGTAAAAACTGTTATGCAACAGCAGTTGGAGAGAAGAGCAGGAATATGTGACAGAAACTTCCCTGCAGACATGAAGGTCAGGGAAGAAGGAGGAGGAGGAGGTGCTCCAGGCACCAGAGCAGAGATTGCCCTGCAGCCAATGCTGAAGACCATGGTGAGGAAGGCTGTGCCCCTGCAATCCATGGAGGTTCACAATGGAACAAATATCTACCCTGCAGATAATGTCATTCTAGAGCAGGTGGATGTGCCTGAAGGAGGCTGTGACCCCATTGAGAATGTGTGTTTAAGCAGCGGTGTGGCAGGACCTGTGGCTCTGTAGAGAGGCAAGCATACTGGGGCAGCTTTTCTAGCAGGACTTGTGACCCTTGTGGGGGACCCATGCTGGATCAGTCTATTCCTGAAGGACTGTATCCCGTGGGAGGGACCCCACAATGGAGCAGTGGAAGAGTGGAAGGAGCAGAACAGAGACAAAATGTTATGAACTGACCACAACTTCCATTCCCATCCCTCTGCACTGTGCTGGAGGAGGAGGTAGAAGAGTTGGGGATGAGGTTGAGCCTGGGAAGAAGGGAGGGAAACATGGAAAGGGAGGTGTTTATAGATTTTTTAATTTTTTCTCATTATACTCCTTTCTTAATTAGCAATATATTAGCAATATCTAATAATATAAATTAATTTGTGCAAGTTGAATCTGATCACTGATGAGTGATCTCTCTGTTCCTTATCTGAATCCATGTCATTTTATTTTTTTCTCCCCCTGTGTGGGTGGAATGATACTTAGAGGTCTGCCAAGTTCAACCACAGCCCACCCTATCCCCTGCAAAAATAAAAAAAAATCCTCTCCACCTTCCTGTGCAGTATCTGCTGGTTCATTTTTATATGTTTATATGCATACACACACCAAACAAAACGTACTGAGATCCTTGCCAAGGCTAAAGCTGGAAAGTGCTGTAGATAATTTCTTCTGAATGAGACATGCTTGTTGTTTACTTGCACTGCTGTATCAGACACAGAAAAAATATTAGATTCAAACAAAAAGCAGTATGGTATTAATGAACAAACCAGCATCAGAATAAAAGAAAATTCTTTTGTTGAGGAAAGTGCATCTGTGAGGTATTGAGAAGGTGCATCAGTTCTGAATTTCATTCCTTTTATTGTTAGTAATATTATTGTTGTTGTTGCTGCTGTTGTTATTCATTTTAGTCAAAATTTTACTCCCTGCTGGACTCTGAAAGCAATAAAATTAATGGAATCTTGGTATCCAAGTTCAATTTTGGGAAAGATAAAGCCTAGGAGAATTACTAAATATTATGTTATTGACTTTTTATGTCTTCTTCTTTTAGACTCCATAGCTTCTGATGAAACCAGCTCACTTTCAGTGTAACACCAATTTAAATTACAAGGTGAAACCCCAAACAATCCACAAGAAATTATTGTTACTTATAATAGAAAGGAATGTCTTTAGAGCTGGTCAGGAAGAGACATGAAGAAGGACACAATGCTCTCATTTTGCATCCCTATCTTTCTACAAGAATTTATGTATCTAAAAATATTGAACAGTTTCATGGCTTTATTCCTCAGCAAATCTCAAATTCAAACACTTGATTGATTTTCAAAAACATAGGTTTCTATCTCATTAGACAAAGTGTTTTTTTGGTACTCTTCAAAGATGCAAATAGTAAATTAATCAAGAAAACTGATTTTCTGTAAATCATCTATACAATTCATTCTAGAAACATTTCTGGGGTTTTTATCAATTGCTTGAAATTAAATTTTCTCTCATTTATTTTTCTTACATTTCATTCTTATTCTTTCATTTTTCTGTTCTTGCTTTGGTGGCTAATGGAAATGAGAACATCTTGGATTTATTTTTCCTTGTCATTACTGACAAATTTTCTAAAGTTTGTTCTACATATTTTTCTTAACTTTAGCGTAGCAAAAATGTAGTTCAATTGTTGCTTTCATTTGCTTCTTATTGTAAACTGAACAGTTTTGAAAAGTCAGTGGTAAATGAGGGGTAAAGAAAAATTGGAGGAAAAAGCACAAAACACTCTTAAACAAGCCTTAAGTTGTACCGTTAAAATGGGCAAAAGTAAACTGTAAGTATAAATATATGAATTATGATTAACAACAAAAACATATGAGGAAGAATAAGACTATCAATTTTAGTTTCTAATGAAGTCCTGCAAAATTCAAAATATTTTGAATGAAGCATTTTCAACAGGGAAAAGCCCTAAAAGATATAAACTAATTCAGAGAATGTTTGAATATAAGATATATCATTAACTATGTCACAGCAAGAGAAATGTATTGAATACATTAATACCAAATGCAGATTTGGGAAGACAAAGTATAAGAAAATGAAAAATTCTTATTTATCATTCAAATAAATAATTTGCTTTCTATGTCTCATCACATTTGCTTTCAATATTACCTATTCTCACAATTTTATCATCCTGTAAATCTCCTTTCTGATAGCCTCACGAGGGTAGTAAAATGTATAATGTCCATGCTTACTCAAAGCAAATCCATCTAATTCAGCATTTAATCTCTGAAGAAGACAACATACAGATATCTGCACAGGCTACTTTGCTGAGACAGTGAGTTTGTTTATCCTTAACAAGAAAGCTAACAGGGGATCTTACTGATATCTTCATAACATGGCACAAAGGGCAACTTTTCTGTAAGGCACACAATAACAGGACAGAAAACAGTAAATACAATTTGAAATAAGGAAAATTCCAGTCAGATAGAAAGCAAAAGTTTCTTTGCTTCTTCATTGGTTTATTGAGTTTTTTTTTGTTTGTTTGTTTGTTTTGGGTTTTTTTCCCTGTGTTTTGTTTGTTTTAATCATGAGGATGCCTAAAGAGGAGATGAGAGGGTGCCTACAAAGACTGTGACAAATTCTTGAGTTATAATAGGAACTGCTTCAAGTGGGGGACTGGACCAGAGGTTCTCTAGAGGTCCCTTTCAACCTAAATTATTGTATCTATGACATTATTCTATCAATCTATGAACTGATCATTATTCAAGAAGTTCTACAGGTCTACCACTTAATGATGAAGAACTACTTAATTTCATTTCAGTTTTTCTCATAACACTTTCATCTCATGCCCCTAGATTTGTTGTTGTAATAAACAACCCATAATGATATCTTCTGTAATTTCTAATATCCTTCTAAGCTATTTTTTTCTGAAGGTTGAAGCGTCCTGGCTTGCTCAGTTATTTATCACATGGAAGAAAGTTCTCTTGGATCATTTTTTTGCATTGACGGATTTATATTTGTTTCTTCTAATATACCTTATTTTCCAGTGGAAGGTATTAGAGGCAGAGAAAATTTGCAAGGTGTAGGTATTACTCTGAGCCAGTCATTGCAATAAAGGTCTGTCTGCATTGTCCATTCCTTCAGGAAGAGATAGCATACAATACACTTAGAGGGTGTCTTTAGTAAGACATCCCTCTCCTTTTTTTCGCACTCACTCTTGTTTTCCATCACCCACTCATCTTACTTTCATTTTTTTCTTCATTTCATGAGGATATAATTTTTGTACCCAGGTATTCAAAACCTATCCACATCCCAGCTGCAGCAAAAAAATTCTTTTTTTTCTTCTGAATAATTCTTTTTTTTTCCCTTACTTATCAATTAATCTAGACAGACATTGTCCTTTCCCATGGAACCTCTGATTATTCAGGGTGCTCAAGTAGAAGAGTGCTGCTCTACTGAGAGATTTCAGCAGTAAAATATTCTAATCTTCTTAAGTATTCAGACCACAGACTAACATTCCTTATGTTATCTGATATGCATTACCCTCAATGCAATCAGATGATGTGCATCATCTGATAACTGCATTACGCTCAAAACACATACAAATGAAAGGACTACAGAGCCTGCTAATGTGTCTGCCTCACTGAGCTTTTCTTTCCCCTTTTATTTTCTTTATTTTTTTCTTTGGATGACTTAAAATGAAAATAATATTGAATAACAATTTTTATGTACCATTTCTTATTTCCTTAATTTTAATCCTACTTAAAACTGTCTAAAGTTATTGATACCATTGTTTCATCAAGCAAAATTTTTCTGATGTTAAAGTACTTTTCTTTTCTCTCTTTCTACAACTTTTAGAATAAACTAGTGTAAACTCATGTACACAGAGAAATGTGAGTACTGCTCTTGGCATTTAGTTCTGAAGGATAAAAAACCCCAAAAAATTGCTTTTCATTCTTCTTTTACTTGCATGTTAACACCCACATAAATTGTGGCAGCAAATATTTGGTACATCTTAAGTTCAATCTGTCTCTAACTTCCTTCTAACTGTTTATTTTCAGCAGACTTCTATTATTCTTTCTTGACAGCAAGTTTCTTCTTGAACTTTTGTCTGTCGGTTTCATCAATGAAAATATCACCTTTATTGTTTTGAAATGTGTGTTACCTACTCACTTTTATACATCAAGACTTTTTTTGCTCTCCTGAATGTTCTCTTATCTTTTGGTTCAAGTCAATCTCTTTTCCAGGTCTAGCTAGGAGGTTGTTTAGATATCTATATTCTGACCTCAAGCAATGTTCCCGCCTCTACTGAAATCCTTTTATGAATAATGAATATGTTTGTGAAATGTATCCAACATTCTTTGTTATTTAGAATTTATTAGTGACGTAGAACTACGTCCAACACTTTTTCTGTTACAACCGATTAAGAGTTGTGGTAGAGGACCTGCAATATCAGAAATGGAAGAAGTCATGCCAGAAATGGGTTTGCGAAGGAAATGAAGAAGCTAGCCAAAATGCCTTAAAATAGGAGGTTTTTAGTGTATTGTAAAATGGATTCCTTTTTTTTTTTTTTTTTTACTGAATCACCCTTCTTCTTCCCAAAATCCCCTCAGAAAACTCTTATCTCCCTAACCTAGTATGCAGGAATTTGTTCTTGCAGGACTATGTGAAGTCCCCTTATTGGCCCTTAGTTAACCCTTTCCCCATTGGTTGTTATCCCTAGATTCTCATTGGTAGTAACTAGAATCCCCTTGAAACCTATAAATACCCCTGACCATGTGAATAAATTCTCTCTCTCTCTGCACCCTCTCTGGTGGTCTCTGTGTGTCTCTTTCCCGGGGCATCTCGGGAACCACGTGGGAGAGGGGGAACAAAAAGGAGGAGCATTCCACCAGCTGTCGCAAAGAGTAGTTTCCTTTTGCTTTCTGATTGGAACAAGAATCAGTATCATGTGCAAATGTGTGCCAGATACCACAGGTACAGAAACAGTAAGTTCTTTGTATTGCACTAAAGTATTAAGAAGAAATGTGCAGCAATGGAAATGTGTGACTCTCAGTCAGACAGATTGGCTAACAAAACTGTAGATCAATCAAATTATCCTGTCAGTGATTATGTCACATGCTGTCTCTTTCTCATAGATTCTCTCTCACTCTTAATATAGACCTATAGCTGTATAAGTCTAGAAATATAACTAACTGTAAAGAAAAAGTAAATTCATAAATACTGTAAGTATAGAAGACTCTTCTGGAAGATTTTACTATGTGGAGATGAGGAGTTTTTGCTTAAGGAAACTTTCCTGCCTGCAAAAAGACATCTTCCCCAGAGGCAGCTTCAGATGTTTTCTTGTCCTGAATTCCAGAGAAGCTGACTCCTGTGTATGAGAGAAGTTCTTGCAGACATATCTGAAGGCCCTGCAGCAGGGGGTTCCAGGAACAATAAAAGCCCTGAGAAGAATGGGGGCATGTGTTTCCTGATGGAGATTTGTGCCAAGATGTTAAGTATTCTTGACTTTGGAAATAAATTCTCCTAAATCCTTCCATTTCCTGGTATTTTGCGGGTACCTCCATGCATTTGATCCTTACAAATACTTTTTCAAAACTTTCTAAAATAAAACATTCTCAAGAATTTGTTGTTTCACTCATTCCAAGATGAAACAAAGTGTCAACAGACAAAGCTGTTGATTGTTATGAAGATGACAGAATCATCTGTTGTTATGAAGAAAGCATATCAGAGATCATAGAGATCAGAGAGGTCACAGAAGCTGAAGATGATCAAGGCAAAAGTTTAGTTCCCTTTCATTGTAAAAACAAATAACATTGACGCAAAGCCTGTAACTCCCAAATGTTTCAGTGTTAGGAGACAAAATGGGTCTAACAGAGATGATTAATCAGATCTGATTTTAGACATGGGCACGTTATAGACATCCAGTCATCTGGGGAAAATTAACACTTCATAATGAGATGCATCTGAGTATTCTAGATCTTGACTCAGATGTCTATATAAACAAGGTAGCTGTCTGCATCTGCTGAGATGAATCACATCTAAAATGTCAATTATACTTTGACTGAATTTAGAATGGAATAGAATCAGAAAATGGTTTAGGTTTGAAGATACCTTAAAGATCGTCTAGTTCCAACCTTCCAGGGATGTCAATCACTAGATAAGGCTGCTCAGGGCTCCATCTAAACTGGCCTTGATATCTTCCGGGGATGAGGCATCCACAACCTCTCTGGGAAACTGCCTCTCTACCCTCACAGTAAAGAATTTCTTTCTAACACCCAGTCCAAAACTGCCCCCTTTCAGTTTAAAACCTTTCCCCCTTGTCCTGTCAGTATGTTCCCATATAGAAAGACCCTTTTCCTCCTTTATCTAATTATCCTTCAGGTACTAGAAGACCACTGTGAGGTCTCCCCCAACCCTATACTTCTCTAGGTTGAACAACCACAATTCTCTCAGCTTATCTTCATAGGAGAGACGTTCCATACCTCTGATCATCTTCATGGCCATCCTCTGGACACACTCCAACAGGTCCATGTTCTTCCTGTGCTGGGGACTCAAGAGCGGGATGCATTACTCCAGGTGGGGTTTTGTGAGGACAGAGTATGAGGGGAGAATCATCAATCTCTGAAATACAGGAAAGAAACTGTTGGAGAGCATCCAAAGGAGAGCAAAAAGATGGTGAAGGGTCTTGACGGAAGGAGGGAAGGGTCTTGATAGGAGGAGTGGCGGAGGGCACTTGGTCTGTTCAGCCTGGAGAAGAGGAGACTGAGAGGAGACCTCATTGCAGTCTACAGCTCCCTTGTGAGGGGAAGAGATGAGGCAGGCACTCTAGGTGACCAGTGACAGGACCTGAGGGAATAGCCTGAAGCTGTGTCAGGGGAAGTTTAGGTTGGATATTAGAAAAAGGTTCCTCATCCAGAACTGGCTGCTGGAACAGACTCCCCAGAGAAGTAGTCACAGCACCAAGCCTGATAGAGCTCAAAAAGCATTTGGATGATACCTTCAGGCATGTGGTGTGACTCTTGGGGATGGTCCTGTGCAGGACCAGCAGTTGGACTCAATGATCCTTGTGGGTCCCTTCCAACTCAGCATATTCTGTGATTCTGTGAGTCTTTTTATGTAGCCCTGGATGTGAAATCCTCTTGATATTTTAAGAGTGAATATTGTCTCTGCTTACAGTAAACTATTAAATTATTGAATGTGTCATTTTTTTCTCTGTTCATAGCATCATAATTTGTTCTTATTTAAAGCATTTCTTCTCTTTAGAGAGCATCTAGATGATGCTCTTACTCATATGGCTTAAATTTAGGTAGTCCTGCAAAGAACAAGGAATTTTGATCCTTATGGGTCCCTTCCAACTTGAGATATTTGATAATTTGTCTTCTCTGATGTGTGCATCATATTTCATCTTCTCTAAGTGAAATATGATGCACATGTCAGAGAAGAGATCATTATTTAAGATCACACATAGTCTGTGGGCAGGACAATAGGGTCTGACTAAAATCTTTCTAAAGAAGGTATTGTCAGTATTTTTCAGGTAAGGGAGCTCTCCAATTATGCACAGGCTTTTTCCATATAAAACAAATTCCGTTCTTTGTCTATGTTGGCAATGATTAATGTTTCACCTCAAGGAGTGATACCTAGTTCCAGACCAAGTGGTGAACTCCAGCTCATATTCTACCAAACAGCACCTGTAAGTGCAGGGATACTCAGCAACACTTGTGACAATTTCTTTTCAACATACTCATTTTCCAATTCAAAGTTTCTGAAAAGGTCTGCAGTTCACCTAAGAGTTTCCTGGTTTTGTTTTTTGTTGATGTTTGTTTCTATGTAGTATGAAACAGGGAGTCATAAAACCTGACTTGAAGGTGAATAAAAGGTGAAAATAGCACTGGGATACTGTTGGAGGATGTTACACAGACGACAGCTATGTTCTTGGTTTTATTGCCAGTTAAAAATAGTTCCTAGAGTATGCTCTTCATTGAACTGAATCTGGGATATGCTTCAGGAGGAAAAGGCTGGCATCCTCCTCACAGAAATGTAAGCATGAATTATAATTAATGAAGCGTGCCTGATTATAGAACTGAGATCCAGGACTGATTTGGAGTTTAAACTATGAGAGTATAGAGATATATAAAGATAAAACAAAAACTTACAACAAAAATGATAGAGTTGGATTTTATTTACCACCTGAAGATAATTAAAAAGAAAATAAAAAAAAGCCCATACTAATATCTTAACATATTCAGTGTTTATATAGTTATATTTATAAATATTTTTTAATTTTCTTCAATCTTTTGCATATGTGATTACTTACTACTACTGTATTTTTCTTTTAAGATACACTATATGTTTGCTCACATGTATTGCTTTTCAGTATATGACTATTTTCACTGTAGGCATTGTTACATTTGCTATCATTTCTATATTTGTAATGGAGTTTTGTTAAAACAGTTTATAGTATTTTTCTATATTTTTTACATTATGTTGTGGTTGAATGGAAATTTTGTATTTGCACAGGCCCAGTTTTGTCACTTGTCCAAATTCAGAAAAAATCCTTCTTTTAAAAACAAAATGGAAAACTAAGACCCTATTCTATCTAAAATTACCTTTCACACCAGGAATTTATTTTCAGAGGAGTTAATGAGAAGTTATGTATATAATTCAATTCTGAGATACTAATTACTGAAACAGAATTTTGCTAGAATCATGCTCTGAATACTTTTTTTAAAAAAAAAAAAGGCAATAGCTATTGATTTTTTATCTTTTAGTTTAGTATCTTCATTGTTTGGCAAGTTGCAACAAGTATTTTGTGTATTTTACATTGAAGTAGATATTATTAAATTGCTAGATATTATTAAATTGTTCTTTTGTTTCTGGAGTATCATCAATGCTTGCAGTTATTGTAAGGTAAATTTAATTTAATGGGAACATTAGGCCTAAAATATCCCATGACTTGCATAGAAAAGTATTTTAGTCTTACATGTTAGTGTTCTGTATTTGATTCTCTTATGGGGGACTTCATATTGTCAACTTGCTTAGTTGAAGGAAAAGAAAATATCTGTACTGGTTTTTTCTCTAAGATTTTACAATCAATCCTTTAGTCCTTGTACATCATCACCCATAAATAATGTTCTTGCAGGCAGGACTACAATTGCATTTCTTCAAATTATACCCTAAGGCTATGATCCTCTGAACTGATTTGGCTGTGAATTCAAGTTGTCTTGCAGGAATACAGAAGGTTGACTCCAAATAAACTATCTCAATCTTAGAATGTTTTTTTCTTTCCTGTTTTGTTTTTGGTTTGGGGTTTTTGTTTTGGTTGGTTGGTTTTGGGTTTTGTTTTTGTTTTTTCTTTTGTTTTCAAACGAACTGATTAAACACTCACTGTAATAATATTCCTGAGTGATTTTCCATGCAAGGAATAATGAAAATAACTTCCTTCACAATTCACTAGCCAATAGTTATGTGTATGTTGACATTCCCCCTGACTAAATGACTGAAAATACTCAAAGGAGAAGAAACCTTAATGTTGAGTAGCAAGAATTTTGATATAATTGTCTTTAATCCCCAGTAAAAGTAAGAAGGGTAACCACACAGGCAAATATTAAGGAATGTGAGCAAGTTGCTAAGGCAGCAGTCATCTGATAAATGTAAATGAGTAACATTTCCCAGGATTCAATTAGTACACTGTAGGTGTGAGTATTGAAATAGTCCAATACACAGTATTATATAGATCTAATAAGAGGTGGAACTAGTCCACTAGGGTAGCACCTGGTTGTGTATCCAGCTTAGACTGGATATCTGTAAATGAAATCAACCAAAAACAATTGTCATACCAAAATTTTCTCAGTGGGGTATGATTTTCAGAAGAATCCCTCACACTATACAAAATCTAAACAGATGTGCAAAGTCGTAAAACATCTGTAAATCTTAATTACAGAGTTCATCTACTGTTGAATAAGATACCCATGAGAACTATATTTTGTCTCCTTTTTTGTCTTTTTTTTTTTAATCTTTGGTTTTTCTTCAAGACATTAACTTAATTCCTAACATGTTAGTGGGTTTTAATCTGCAAAATTAAGATAATACACTACCTGAAAAGCTATTGTGAAGGTTGCTTAGATAATTTTCATACTTTGAAATTGAAATATGCTAATAAAAAAATTACCCCAACTGGTGAAAGGAATATTCTGATACCATATTACATCATATTCGTATACCATATAACATTGTGCTCAGTAAAAAATTAAATAAAGCAAAACATGAGGAAAGAAAGAAGGTGGACTATTTGGAATTATGGCATTTGTCCTACAAGTAACCATTAAACATGATGGAGTCCTGCTTTCCTGGAGATGGCTGAACACTTTCCCACTGATGGGAAGCAGTGACTGAATTCCTTTTTTATTTGTTTTGCTTGCACATGAACGTTTTTCTTTACCTATTAAATTGTCCTTACCTCAATCCATTAGTTTCCTCAATTTTGTCCTTGCAGCTCCCACTGGAAGGGAGTGAGAAGTGTCTGTGTGGAGCCTAGCTGTAGTCAAACCCCATCTATAAATATGACTGTTGTTATTCTATTTATAGGGATCCTACTGGTACTGCAATGAGCAGGTGACATTCAAAGCAAAACTAACATGAAAACAAATACAATTCTTATTAGGGCTCTCGCATAGTTTTCCTGGACATGAAATATCCAGGATAATCTGATCTAGTTTTTGCTTTGGATTTTAGTGTTTAAGATTTGCTATAAACATAATTTTAGCCTATATGTAACAAAATACTATTGTAAAATCAGTTGAAAAAATCTCCAATTTATATGTTGATCAAATGAATCCTTTTTTTAATATTTCAGTTGTTCTGATATAATTCTTGGAAGGTCTAGATGGAGTAATTAGTTGTTCTCAGAATACCCTGGAAGTAGGTTTTGGAAAGGAATTGCTACAGAATTTAATTAGGGACAGTGATAGAGGAAGAGCTGTGACTTCTGAGCTCAGCGAACAATGAAATACAGAAAGGCTAATGTCCTTTCAGGTCTCTGCTCTTCTCCTTTCTTCCTTGTCTCATTTTTCTTTCTCCTTCCCCAGCAGTTGGCTTTTGTTCAGTGGTCCATACTGACTGCATTGAAAATAATTTGATCAAATTTGTGTTAAATTGAAGCACAATCCTCCAGACAATAATTTCATAAACCTATCACATTCTCCATTATTTGGGTATTCAAATGGAATCTACTGATCTCAGTGAGAAATGATGACAAGGTGAAATCAAAGCAGCGTAATGTCAACCCCTCTCCAAGCAAAAAATGCCACTTCTGTGACTTGAAGGATTGTGTATACTCATTCCAACAATGATTATGCTTACTAAGTTTCACAGAATCATGACAATCTCTGTGCAGAAGCAGAACTTGAGCAAAGTGATGAAATTTTTATTACTGAGGGTGAATTATACAGTCTCTTTTCCTTATTCCTTTGGAGAATTTAGCATTTGAGAAAATTCAACACCTCATTATAGCTTATAGGGTGCCACAAAATGAATTTCATAATATACAGTTGACTGCACTGCTGAGCTTATGCTGCTTTGCATCCTGTTTGCTTGAACTGTGAGTGTGATTCAGAACTATTGAGGCATCTACTTGTACGTGTCCGAACCCACATATTTATATTGCATTCAATGCAACTCATTTCCACCCTGGTGCTCACGCAATGCTCAAATCAGATTGTCTTTTGCAGTCAGCTGAACTCCAACACTATTTATTTTTTTAGGGAAACCTCAGTTTCAGGATTGAGGCATCACTAGAGCCAAATTGATGACAGCTAAAAATATGAGATCACTTTGGAACTGTCATATTCAACATATATTTTGAATGCATTTATAGTTTATTGCAATGATTGAAAATTTGGGCATTTGAAGGAAAGGAATAGCAAGGGGGGGAATTTAATTATACTGCTAGAATAGTTCTTCATAATAGCAAAGGGAACATTTAAAAATGTTTAAATTGGTTTATAAGAGTAATATAAACTCTAGTGTAAGGGTTTATTGCAATAATTGAGGGTTATGTGCTGGACTAGATATTGTAGCAAAAAATGCCTTTTTTTTTTTTTTCCTAAAATCATCCCATAGATTCTTTTTAGATTTATATAACAAGAGAATTTGATTATACTATTTTCAGCATTTTAAAATAATTCTGAAACTATCAAATTAGAAAGAGACTTAATACATAGAACCAAAGTATTATCCAGATGATAAGTAAAAGAGAGTAACAACAGCAAGTACATCAAAACAAACTGGTTGAAAGTGATTGCCAGTTTGGCTTTGGTAAAACATTTTCAGAAACATTTTTATTACAACTCTTTAGCTGCTTCTAACATCAGTTTCCTCTTCTTATTGGGCTTTCATATATAACTCCAAATGCTGAAATCATATGCCTTAATTTTTTACATTCAAAGGAAAATTTAGGAATCAAAGAACATAACGAATTTTATACTAGTGCATCTATATGCATAACACGCAGTTTGTCTGGCAAATTAATCTCTCTGGTACTTCAAAACATTTTGGAAAGCCTTCAGGTGAGAACTGGTTTTGAATGGGATAATTAACCTTGACAGTAATTTCTTCATATCAGAGCCAAATAGCAGTTGGAAAGATGTATTCACTTTTCACAGAGGGCCAGGTACTTATGGCCTGGAAAGAGGCTATAATGTGTTCAAAAAATGTGTATTTCAAGCAGGCATGGAAAAGTGTTCCAACAGAGACTCATCCATCAAAATCCTGGAGAAGGACATGATTCACAGAGGAGGTAATAGAGGCCCTGGCTGGATGTTTATAGTAGGTTATTTTCAGTCCTTAACCTGTTAAGTGATTGCTTCCTGAACTAATATAATCAAATAATATAATAATATTATCCGAAACACTGCTTTACAGATTATTGGAAAATTAATCTTAATTTCTTTCCTCCTGAAAGAAAATTGGGAATAATTGGTAAAAGTTTTATCAGCTCTGTTTCATTAATTGCGTAGGTAAATTTGCTTGCAATGCAATCTGACCGATACATTTCTTTATGGTTTTAGGAAGTAAAAAACAGGTCTAAAGGGCTCTTTGCATGTTAGCCATTGCTAATTTTTCACTAAATAGTGTTCTTCACTGATTATATTAGTATTTCCTTGGTCTGCATATGGCATAACTGCTTAAGTTTCTAATATTCAAATTCAAGCTGTTTGTGTACTTCAAGCAGAAAATAACTGTCTCACATGAATTGAACTGAGACTTTTTTACATTACTAACACAAATGTCAAAGGACATATATCAAGTTTTCCACAAGGTGCTGCTGCTGAGATTTTTTTTTCTGAGGCAACATGCAAATATGTAAAACAGAATTTGAAAGGAGTAGAGTTAGACCTATGGCTAAGTGTTTTGAAAATCTTACCCATCATTTGAATGAACATTTTTCTTAAGGTTATTCAGGTTTCTCTAAGTTTTGTTACTAACTGGCATTTCAGGCAAACAATGGGTGAGATTTCTTAAGATTATTAAGAAAGCTCATATAAATTTATTTTTAATCCTGTTGCAAATCCTAGCTAAGTAGAAGGAATGTGCAGAAGGTGCAAATAAATAGTTCTCTAAATTCTGACAAATTAGTTAGATCTTTATAAAACTATAAGGAGAGTTAGACATTGCTTAGACAACAGTATTGTAGATTTCTACTCTATAGGAGCTGAATTTCAACCTAAAAAATTCAGTGGGATAGAGCTGTGGGCAAATTATGTCAATTAACTACAGTCATAATTTTGGTTGTATCAAAGGGAGTTATCCCAAAAGAGCAAGATCTGTTAAAAAAAAAAAAAATGGATGAATGTAGTGGTCTTAAATAACTTGCTATATGTTGTAAACTGTCCTACTGATTCATGTAATGCATGAATTGTCCTTGGAAGCTAATGGAAAATTCATGCCAATCTGTTGCTTTCAGTATGACATTTAAGGGTTTACGCTCTTCCATCTTTCTTTCAACATTTCAGGGACATATCTCACAATTGGACAATTCAGGCTGTTGAAAGAACTTGTGTTTACAGATATGCTTTTGTTGCAGGGAAGGAAGATACTACTGGTTTTCAACTGGCCTGTGATGCACCCTTTTGTCTCTATGTTTCCTTATATAAGTCAAGGTTTAAGGAGATACATTGTTGTAGTGCATTACTATAAAGAAACTACCTGAACAAGCTTAATTTTCAACTAATTAAATATGTTACATATTGGGAGGGAAAACTTTTTATACTGTGAAGAATAAACACACTTAATACTAGGGAATAAAACAGAAAAGAATTCAGTAATATGTGAAAACTGAGTAACTCAGTGGAGATTGTGATTAGTATGCAAAACAGAAATTTCCCTGTTGTAGTGTTGGTTATATTAGTGGGGCAATGCTAAGCACAGTCTCAAGACACTGCACAACATACTCTGTGTCTTAAGAAGAAAGAAAGACAGAATAAGAAAGATAAAGATTTACTGGACTTCTTAAACAGTGCCCTCTTTCTCATAGAATACAGGTTTTCTGGTTGAATGCACGTACCCTTTGTTAAGAAAAAAGCAAATGTCCTCAAGGAGTGATAGCACTTATACTAGTGGGGAAAAAACCATGAAGATTAGAATAAAAACAAATAAGTAAACAAACGATGTGTTTAAAATTCCTTCTGCCTACTTGTAGGTACTCTATCTTGGAAATCACCTGTCTCAGACACTTATACGCTTCTGTGGTTGACAAACAATAATTACTCCAGTAATCTCTAAAGGTAATTCCAGGAAGATAAATAAAAAACATGGTACGAAATATGCCATACAGCTGAAGATTTTATTTTCTTAGGAAATTTTTAACTTTACCCTACAATTTTAGGATTATTTTCTCTGTAAATTTAAGCTAGATATTTCAGATTTGTGCCACTCAGTAAGTAGATCTAGTCTCACCTATCATTCTTTAGAAGACAACATAATTGCTTGAATACTGCAATTCTAAAACAAAACTCTGTTTTCTTTAATATATAAAGAAATAAACTAACCTGCAAGGAGGGAGCTGAGTGGTTGACCATTTTCCACTTGCAAATAGGATTGAATTTACACTGCAGTTCATTTTGTCTCAGTAGATCAAGGGAGGTGATCCTTTCCCTTTATTAGGCACTGGTGATGTCACACCTGGAATACCGTGTCCAGTTTTGGTCTCCTCAGCAAAAAGGAGACTAGGACATACCAGAGAAAGTCCACAGAAAGGCCACAAGGATGATGAAGAGACTGGAATATGAGGAAAGGCTGAGAGAGCTCAGACTGTGAAGACCTGATCACCTCAGGGGGATCTCATCATTATATGTAAATACCCAAAGAGATGGTGCAATGAGGATGGAGCCAGACTCTTTTCAGCAGTACCCAGTAAGAGGACCAGAGGCAATCAGCACTAACTGAGACACTGGAGATTCCATCTGAACATCAGGAAACACATCAGGAAACAATCTCGCCCATTGTCATAAGCTGTCATTCTGTCATGTCTTGATATGGATAATCATATTTTAGAAACCTTAATGAAAATATCTAATCATAGGACCTGATTTAATCATCTTATGCATTTGAGAAGCTTCTGGGTACCAACTTAACTTCCCAAAGTCATATCCTATCTGCCAAGTCTGTGCAGATGTGATGTATCAGATGCTGTAGAACAAGTGAAATGGCATTATATGGGAGAAATCACATGTATCAAGACTGAAGCACATACACATAAGGGACATATCATAGGTTCTATTTTTTTTCTTTTTCTTTTAGATGAAAGTCAATTGAAGAAATACAAAAATCTGTATTGAGATTGTATTTGAGGAGTCATTCTTCAATTCTTTACCCTAACTCTAACCCTTACTGACACTCACTCTACAAGGGACATTCATTTCGTCAAACAATGTAATTTCTCTGCACTCCAAAGGTAGTTTTTCTACTGAAAGTCATTATCTATTCTGTATGTTCTTTGAGAACTTTCATAAATAAGTTCAGAATTAGGGGGATGATGGCTTGTGTGGAACTTAAAAATCTATGAATGATTGTTAACCAACCTGACCAGAATGGTGTTCCCTTTAAACTTCACATATTTCTGAAGTTGCTTTAATTGTTGTGCTCTCCTCATTATAAATTAGAACAAACATGATGTTTTTCAGTCTGAACATTTGTATATTTTTCTGTTTGTCTTTACTTCCAGACTTTTCCCCCTCCTTTTTCAGCATGGACTTTAGGCTCAATTATTCCCATTCCAAATTTCAAGGCATTCTAATCACATCATTCTCATCTAGCTGTTGTCATGTATAATATATGAAATAAAAACAAATATAAAATAAATAAATATATACAAATATATAAGTATAAATATATATATAAATATAAAATATATTTCTTGATGATCAGAAAAATTAAATATAAGATGCTCAGATCAATTTATTAGATAAACCCTCTTGCCATTTTTATATTTTTCATGACTATGGTGTTGAAAAACATAGTGATCTATTACAACAAGTAAACACAGTCAATAAACAAAACACGCAAATAGTTGCAACAGAATCTAAACTTCCATCATATATTCCCACATGTTCATTTGAAACATAGGTGGGATAATCTGCTTGCTTTTTCTACCTGCTGGAATCAATCAGATACTTTTACATTCCAGAACACAGTACCACTTAAACTAAGTATCATTTTGCCAGAGAGGTCAACTGGACATTTCAGAATGGAAATGGCCACGTGGTAACTTGAAGCAATACTGGCCATTACAATTTTCAATTTTTGACTTGAAAGGCCATGGGCATGTGGCGCTACTTACCTGGATCTATTGACTGAACTAAGTTGCTAATGGAAGAGAATACAAACTCTGCCTTGTGAAGTACCACTTCTAAGATACACTCAAGCTAGCTCTTTTTGAAATTAAAGGGTCATAATATTTTAACTGTCATAATATTTTATCTAGAGCAGCAAGTTAAGCACTTGAATATAAATCCTTATGAAAAAAATTAATAAAAGGGTCATGCTTATTTTTTGAAGGACAAGAAAAAATACCTAAGACTTGATGTCGCCATTTTAGTTTTCTCCCTTTAAATTGCTTTATGAACTACATTGCTCAGTGAAATCTTGGTTTTGAAAAGAGCAATTTTTCCCCATAATCTGACTACTTGAAGAAGGGTAAAATAAGAAATGAAATTTTAATATGCAGGTTATATTAGATGCTGCATTAGATTTTTTTTTTTTTTTTTTAAGAAAAGTAATCCAATGAATGTGTCAATTAATACAAAGGATGCAAGAGCCAGTTATGGAAATGATGGCCCAAGGTTGCTGCAATACTTTTTAATCCAACAAATAATGAAATAAAACTTGTTCTGTAATAGATAGCTATGATAGAGCTAAAGAACTCAAAATGTTTTTGTAGTCCCCTGTTTAATAAGAGTTTCTCTTGTTGGACCTACATTTCCCAGAACTGTAACTGCAAACACCCTCAAAAGTCCACGTTTTGTTTGAAACATCTTTTGTAACCTGTTTAAGAGATCAAAGGCAGAGCAATCAATGTTTATACAGGTTCTTCAGTTGGAAATAAGTGACAAAATAAAGTCATGTTGCTGCAGAAATTTGCAGATGAAAACCTTTCCATGCTAATATATCTCACTTGACTCTAATGGAAGCCTATAGATGCTGTGCTGTAATTACATGTGTTTAGGCTATACAGAAAATATTCTGCATGAGTTACATTCCATTTATATTTTTTTCTGTTTTTTTTTTTGTTTTAACTTTTTTTCTTTTAGAAAGAAAGAAATACAGAAAGAAAACAGACTAAATGTTTTAATGCTAATGAAGCTAAGTTTCAGATATCATCAGAATCTAAGACATTCTAGGTAGATTTACTGCCAGAATATGGTTATGGAAATTACATTACAGAGTCAATGAGAATATAAATATTTATTTTAAGGGCAAGTCTATTTTACTAAATCTTTTTGAAATTACTCTTTGTTTTTAACATGTATTTTGACATTAAACTTTGCATTGGGTGAATTATATAAAAATGTACCTTTTGTGCTTTTTTATCTAAGGTGTTAATGGAATGAAGCCTGAAAACACTGACTCCAATGTCTAATTCAGGTCAGTCTCGTCACTTTCTGCTTAGTATGGTAATTTGTACAGCAAAAATACTACAAATGTGCCAATTAAGAGGCAAAGGGGGGAAAAAAACCCACAAAAGTGAATGAGATCTAGTTAGGAAATATTTGAAATGTATGCTTCATATAAATGTGTTGTTTCCCTACTTAGTCTGAAATTTTGTTGCCTCTAAGGAAGATGGCCTTTAATTCATATTCTAGCATTTATAAGCAAAACCAAAAAGCCTGCGGAATTAACAAGAAAATGGCAGAAAACAAATCCATAAAACTAAAGAGAGAGAAACTTCTGAATCATGACATCAAGAGCAATATTTTTTTTTAACGTTTGGAGGAAAAAAAGTGTCTTTGAATTCTCTGAGCCTATGAATAATGAAAGAATATACACAGACTACACATCGTATTAATTAATAAATAAAAAAAAAATTGTACATCATACAAGTTTATTTTTAATCACCCAGTAGAATGGTAAACAACAGAATAAATTTAATATTTTTTTTTCCATGATGAACCTGTTATGATTTTACCATTTTTAGTCTTATACCCATGCAAAAAAATGTGTCTATTCACATACTGTAGAAATGAGTTATGGTTATACATAACATTTTCACACAATTAATTCAAGATAGGAGCTTGAGGGATAGAGTTGAATGGAAACAAGTTTCTGCCAGGGGCAGTGAGAGAACCTCCTTCTTGTCTACTTTGTCTTTCCAGGTGTCCTTACACAACAGTTGTGAGATTCAGGAATTAAAAGGACAGGGACATCTATCTATGTTAGTGGAGTCACCAAGGTCAGACTAGTCTGTCCCCTACATCATCATTTCCAGCAAAGATGGTGAAGTGTCTAGAGGACACAAATTATGAGAAATGACTGAGGATATGAGTTTTGTTTGGCTTAAAAAAGAGGAGACTGGGAAGGGAGTGATATCACTACTGTCTGCAATTTCCTCATGAAGAGAGCAGAGGGAGGTGCAGATCTCTTCTCTCTGGTAAGCAGTGATAGGACAAGAAGGATTGACTTGGAGCTGTGATAGGTGAAAGTCAGATTAGATATTAGAAAATAGTTCTACAGTAAGGGGGCTGTCGAGCACTGGTAAAAGCTCCCTAGGGAAGTGGTCATGGTCCCAACACTGTCATTGTTCAAGAAATATTTTAGAAATATGGTTTAACTTTTATTTTGTCCTGTGTGGGAGTTGGACTCGAAGATCTTCCTGGATCGCTTCCTAATCAGGACTTTCTTTGAATCTATGATTCTAAAATATGAGAAGTGGATGTTTGGTCAGGCTCACAGAGTTCACACCTCATCTTGTCAACTTCCTAAGTTTTGTTTCTATGCCCTCTTTACTGAGTAGAAACACAATAGCTAATAAGCACATTGCTTTTGCTTCCTTGATTGAAGTCATGGCTGGAAAAGAAAAATGGGTCAGAGTTTAAAATGTGTGGGTGGATATATTGTTCTTTATCTCTGTAAAGGAGAAAGTGTAAATCTGGCCTCACAGGCTCACACCACTCAGTTGATAGATGTTGGCAATCTCGTTTTAATGTTGCTGGGAACAGGGATTATTTGCATCCCAAAATCTCTTTTTTTCTAAATAGATGCTATAGTTTGAAAAGTAAACTAAACAAATAAACAAAAAAACCCACACACAAAACACAAAAAAAGAAAACAAAACAAAAAGACACAGACATCTTGAAAAAGCCACAAACAATTTACATTTCATTTTATATATCAGTAAGGGGAAACTGGTAACTAATATGTACAGGATACCTATTTATTCTCCTTAATGTTTTTTTTTCCAGACTCTATTTTTATTTAACCTTTTAAGTTACAGTCCACCATCCCTTCTATTTCCATGAGGCAAATAATATACTCCTATGGAAGTGATGTTGTTTTTTTCTTTTTCATTAACCCAGATGATTTATCTCATCATGATCATTACAGAGAGAACTGTCTTACACTGCTAGTTAACTCATAACTGAATTCCTTCTTTCTCACAGCTTTCTGAACAAAATACATAATCATCCTGCATGTTTCCTGTTTTCATTTAGTGCTACTTACAAAAGAAAATATTTGAAAGGTCTGTTATTCTTCATGCTTCGTTGGACAAACAGAACAAGAGCTAAGGTCTGACATTAACAACAGCTTAAATTACTCTCTTTTATTTATTGATCTTCCTCTGAAACACATGATACAACACTTCAGGGAAATAAGATAACCATTCTAAGGTTTCTGAGTGATATTATTAATTTTAAATTATAGTGTAGACTTCTGAATACAGATATATTGATTAGTTTGCTATGCAAGTTAAGGGAAAAGACTCTATATTTTGCTCTTTTAATAAGTCAAATATATTTTTTTTATCTTCTTTTGTTGTTTCTTAAGTTTGTGTAAGCTAACTTTTGTTTTAATGAAGACAATCACATTAAAGCAATGAATATTTGATCTGATGAGTCCAGCTTCAGCCAAAATGCAAGAAGCCTTTCCACGCTAAAGATTCTTGGGTGAGACACATAAAATCTGATCATAATATCCCCTTACCCCTTTTTAATGAAAAAAACAAAAATCATAATTTTAAAGTGCTATTTATGGTTAAGAGGATTTTTATTTAGATACCTTTAATACTTAGGAAAGCACTGAAGTCTAGAGATATCTTTAGATCTCTACTGGGAGCACTGTAGAAATGGCAAAGGCTTTTCAAAAAAGGACACTCCAAAGTCCAGTAGGCAATTAACAGAATTCATGGCAAACAGGAAACATAGATCATAGAGACTGATGGAAATCTTTGATCACTGGAGAAAAAGTAAGTGTTGCATTCATCTTCAAAAAAGTGAAAAGAAATGGTCTAGAGAACTGCAGGCCAAGCAGCCCCATCTCACTTCTTGGGAAAATCATCAAACAAGTCCTCCTGGAACATATTTCTGCCCACATGTAAGAGGTTTAGTAGCCTCTATCCTTAGGTGTGTTCAAAACCTCTCTTGAAAACATTGCTATCAGCCTAGTTTGGCCACATACTTGAGCCTGCTTTCAACAGCAAGTTGTCCTGAATGATCTGCATTCCAGTCTGAATTATTCCTATGATCCCACATTATGAACTGGAAGTAAAGGAAGCAACACAATGACCATGGCCCAGTACTGGAATGGTTTCCAGACAATCTTTTAAAACTGTATCATTGAACACCAGAGTGTTCATACAGGTGGGTTGATACATTGATGTAATCTAATTATGAACAGAGTATGAGTTATTTGAATAGTTTATAGGTAAATGTTTCCTCTGAGGACAGATACAGTCCATCAAAAAATAATGAGAAATAATTTTATTAGTCATAAGCAGATGGGAAGTGCAAAATTCACATTATCTGCAAAAATTTGACTCCACATAGGGCACTTTCAGGAAGGGAACCTTTGGGTTGAGGGTGGAGGGAGGGTTGTCCTTTTTTATCTGGTACATAAAGCTCTGACTTAACCAGAAGTTAAAGTTTTATTCAGTTAAAAAAAAAAATCCCCCTTATAAAGCAACAGTAATAACATCAATTTAATCTATAAGGTGCTGGTTTATTATCCTAGTTGAAAGAGTAATTCCAATTCTTCCATTGTCTGTTTCCCTCTGTTATAATAGTTCAGATATCCTCCTTATGTTTTCTGATGTTTGCTGCTGTTTTTATTACAGGACTAGCAATTTACTTTTTCTTTCATTCTAAAAAGTATTTTGATGTCCTTTTCACAGATAAGCTTTCTCTAGCTTCGAAGAAATAGAAATCATCTTATCATGTAATTTAATGCACCCAACATACACTCAAAATCTGTGATTGCATATAACCATGGCAATTTTTTACTTAAAATACTCAAACTGCTATACATGATTACTTTTAAAATAGCTATTTAAAAAATATTTGAGGGCATCTCTAGGTTATTATGTGAACAAAAAGGAAAGAAACAGCTCTTGCTTATTTGTTTTCCTACATTACAGATCATTTTTTGTCTTACCAGGAGTATTAGTGGCATTCCTTCTCAATACCCTGTGCCTGTCTTGTTCATTGGAGAAAAAAAACCAAACAGATTTTTTTTTTAAGTTTCAGTATCTCCATGGGTGAATATTAAGGCAACTGGATTTGATTATCTTCTTAGTAATACCACCATGGAAGACCAATCTTTAAATTAAAAGGGAAAAAAACCCAACTTGCTAGAAGAACAAGGCAAAGATGATTTAAATGGACAAAACTCTGAACAAAGAATAAAATTATTTATTCCAAATAATACACATCAGCAAAGGGTTTACCTATGAAGATTAAGAAAAATAACTCTAAGGGCAAAGATTGCTCATAGAGAGTTAGAAAAAATGTAGTCAAAATCGGATATATCCTCATTTTATTTTTCAAGTCACAATGTTATTTTAAAAGCAAGTCAAGACAATGAGTATCTGATTTGTGTCAAAACAATATGGATCAAAATGACAGATATCTATATCAACACTTAATTTCATTTTTAAACAGAGCAAAATAAATCAATTAATTTTTATTATTTCAAGCAACTGAAAACTTCCAGGAAAGATGGTAATTTAGAAAAAAATCTCCCATTTTCCTAACTGGGACCTTAACACAGTCAACATCAAAGTCAAATACAAAATTTTTCAGGAAAAAAAAAAGTAATATTTTTTTCCTATATTTCTAAACATTTCCTATATTCTGTCCAAACTTTTCAATGTATGAACATGGTTTTGTAATTAATGCATGTGACTGAGTCTCAGGGACTTGTGGGTTTTTTTGGGTTTGCTTTTGTTTTTCTTTTTTAACCAAAATCTAATTCATGGTGTTGGGATTTTTTTTTTTTAATGGTTTTAACTCCTGTAATTGAAAAAGAAAGGATTTAACATCTATGCAGATATTCTAGATGTAAGGAGAATGGCCACAGTAGAGTTTTCTTTAATGATGTAATAACAGAAATTTCTGCTATAACATTACACTCTCAAGGAAAGTTGCAGTTCAAAGATACAAGTGTAAAAATACCTAAATGAATTTGACATGCATGTAGTTCGAGTAGTTTAGAAGACTCCATTATAATAAATTCAACAAAATAGTGATTAGAATGAAAGAACCAAAATCATAGAAAAGGTCCACCAATGAATTAGCACTCTATTAGCTTTTACATGACGTCAAGCTTTAGAAATTGCTGAGGGTACAATGAAAACACTGGAAAAAAGTAAGACAATCCAGACTGGCTGGAAACAAAGTGGGAAACTGAAAACTGTAAAAAAGATTGAATTAAAATTAATTGAAAAGTGCAAAAGTCAAGTACTTTCAAGGAACAAAAGAAAAAAAGCCAGAAAAAAACCCCGTATGGTATTAAAGAATGCAAAGGTCCAAACCAGCTCCAACATTTGAAAACTGATACTAAAAGTGCAAAAGAATAATACATATTTGGCAAAAACTGACACCAAGAACAGTAGAAATAAGATAATGCATAATTTTCAAGCAAAACACAGAGCACTGTTCAAGAATTCCATTTAGAGACCAAGCTGGGAGATTTGAAATAAAGGAGTGTCTTCCATTGGATACTAACACTTCAAAACCATAAACTGGTGCACAAATAAAAGTTTTAAAGGACTATAAACTGACTGTGTCAGTAGCTGAGATTTACTTAAACTTAAGAACCAAACTGTCTAGGTTAGTCTAACTCATAGCAAAAAATATGTTGTCTGAGTGCATAGAACATGTTGATACACACACATTTATGTGAGACAGAATACAGGATGCAGTTCAAAAATGCTAAGATATCTGAAGATAGAAAGTAAAATTCACGCAAATAAAGAGAGTGGTGGTTTTCCTGTACTGGGAAGGTTGCTTTAGATGCCTCTGGAAGACAATTTCTGATGGAGAGATTAGAGAGACAACTGATTATTCCCAGGGGAAAAAAAAAAAGGGTGCACTGAGGAGCTCTGAAAGTAACAGGGAGCAGGAAGGGGGAGATAATTTTGCAGACTCTCTCAAGGACTAGACAGCAGCAACAAGTGAATTTAAGAGATAACCATTGTAAGTAGAGCTCCTAAAATAATGGTTCATCATTATCAAAACAATATCTATCTAAAAAGTACTATACAATTATAGTCTGAGACATTATAGCAAAGTCAGTTTGATTGTAAACAACCTGTGCATGGGTGTGAAGTTTTCTAAAGCCTTTGAATGAAGGAGAGTCATCAAGGTTCATAGGAAAGATCTGAAAGGTTTGATCTTGAAGTGTTAGATAAGGAACAGGCTTTCATCTGTACTACGGATATATTCAGAGAGACAATGGATTTTAAGCACATTATTTTAGTTGCTATTATACACTTGTGAACTCTTGCAGTTTTACATCCTATACACTACACAGTTTCATTAGAAAACATCCATGGTACAAAGTCAATTAAATACTGCTATATCGACCTAAATCCCATACAGAAATTTTAAATTCTGACTCCGTTGTCTTTGCACAGGCCATTTTGTTTAGATACACTAAAGAAATCTGTCATTGATTCTGCTCAGATTTCTGCAGACCTGTGGTAATGTGTTGCTATTACTGGTCACAGACACAAGCTTTCTATCAGTTTAATAACACTGACCGAAGAACCTGGTAAACCTTTCGGGGTTGTCTGTTCTGAAGATAAAAAAGTAATGAGGAGGTAACAAATGCCTGTCTTGATTTTAGCTCTACCTTAGCTGTGTGCAATTGTTTTCTACCCTAAAAATATGCCAAGTATGGTAAAGCTTTAGCAAAACAGTAATCATTGTACAGTTAAAGTCTTGGACCAATAAGAAATATATTTCAACAGTAGATGGTTTGAAAAAAAGCAAGTAAGTCCAAGCTGACCTAAAACTGAGGGGGAAATAACTCTCACCATCAATGTCCTTCTAGCAAAAATCACAGGGCACTGATGTCTCATTGTAACCACCCATCTAAGGAAGACAGACCTTGACCTCAGGCTAAGGGTGCTTGAAAGAGTGACCATAACACCACAGAAAAGGGCAGATATTAGGAGGTTTGTGCATAATTATTGCAACTGTATAACTAATGAGAAACAGTTGCAACAGGCAGATAATTTGGACTACAAGTGTTAAAGTAATTTTAAATGAACTAGTAAAACATTTCATATATTTATTAGATGAATGTTAAGTTCTCATTTCCACATACAGGCATTTTTCTTTAACTCATGTAAAACACACTTGATGTAGTACAGCAGTTCAGTCTCATGCAACTTTTGAATCAGGTATATTTCCTTTGCAATCATCATTGAATAATAAGAAAAAAAAATTGCAGGCATGGATTCTGAATTTTAAGTCTTCCTCTCCTCTAGGTAAATAATCTGACATATTTTTCCTTTTATTTGTTTCTGTCTTCCTGAGCACCTGTAGTCCCATCATCCCAGGGTACACTGAAACTTGTTTTTACTTATGATATTCATGATCTAAAGGAGAAGTACCTGTAGGATAGGAGAGCTAAACTGCATCTTTCTCAGCCTAGAAGGCAGATTCTTAATTCATGAATGTGTGCTTTCACTGTACAAGTATTATGCAAAAACAAACAGTAATGCTTCTCCATTCTGTGCCTGTCTCCTAGAAGGACCAAGATACCAAGTGGCACATAGCTATGAGAGACTTGGGACTGACCATATAGCAGCCTTCCAGTACTTAACCGGGGCTTATAAAAAAAAATAAAAATAGGGAGAGCAACTTCTTATACAGGCAGATACTGATAAGACAAGGAGGAATTATTTTAAACTAAAAGAGGGGAGATTTACATTAGAAGTTAGGAAGAAATTCCTTATGTGGAGGGTAGTGTGGCACTGGAACTGATTGTCTGGAGAAATGGATTTCTGGAAGTGCTCAAGGCCAGGTTGGATGCAGTCCTGAGCAACCTGATCTAGTGGATGGTATCCCTGCCCATGGCAGGGGGGTTGGAACTAACTGATCTTAAAAGTCCCTTCTAACCCAAGTCATTCTATGATTCCATGATTCTGTGATTTCCCATGTTCTCCTGTACTCTAAGAGGAAGGAGTAGAAAACAAATGCAAACAGCATTCTGTGGAGGCATTGAAAGGACAGATACATTAAGTGGAAGGGCAAAGCATCAGAATTATGTGGATTGATTTATTCACCCCTGCATATAATGAGAGTTGTCTGCTTGTTCATTGACTGCATAGGGAATTTGTTCAGTTAGATTCAATAGACCATACCAACCCTGTGGGACTGAAAGTCTAAAACTCTAGTAGGGCATTCTTCCTCCTCTGAAAAAAAATATGATGTCCTGTATTACATTTATCAGAATGAACAGATTTGCATTACAAATACTGCATCTACATAGATCCAGATTTGTTTAAACTTAATATTATTTCTCATTCTCATTGCAATTATGCAGAACTACAGTGTGCTGCTTTCTCATAATAATTGTCTCACAACTCAGTTAAGATAATTTTATTGCTTCTTATATTCTATGAATTATAATAGCGTACTTCTACATTGACCTTTACAGTATTCAGTTGTTTGACTGGCTGGACATTCACCTCCTCTTCCTGTTTATAGCCTCAGCAAGTTACTCATAAGACTTTGACCAGGTTCAGATAATGAGGACAAAAGAAACAGATCCTAACTGCCTATATAAAATGTGTTAGAGCAGACAAAAGTAGAAAGCAAATAATTTCTATAGATTACAAATCAGTTTATCCCCAGTTATGAACTTTCAAATTATTCTTAAATGCTTGGGTTCGACTCTAAGGTATTCCTGAAATATGCTTCATTGTATTGTAAAGAGAAGAAACTTCTATGTTGATTGTGAAATTTTATTCATATAAGACTACCTGAAAAATGCACAGAAGTTAAATAGAACATCAAAGTAATTATTGTTCTGTGCTTTAGTAAAGTTAAAATGAGAACAAAATTTGTGTTTCCATCTAAAGTACTTGATTTTGTGTCTGATTTCAAAGCAGGAAGGCATCCCACTTGAGTATGGCAAAATGGCAATTTCTCTTGACTGAACTCTTGAAAACAATTCCTTATGGCATTTTTAAAATTACTTAGGCCTTTTGGTGTTTTCTTATCGATCCTATTTGTTTTAAATAAATCCTCAAATGAATCTGCTTTTTAATGTAAGAAGTATTCTTGTTATCTGAAATTGCACAGGCTATTCTTATGTGTATTTTTTTTTATCATGAAAGAACCTATTCCTACAATTCATTAAAAACTCCAATCTGTTTTTCTCCTAGAAGTATTATCATTACCTTTACTAATCATTACCTTTGTTATACAATTTTTGTTCATGTATTCATTTTATTCATTTTTTGTTATTTCCTTCTGTGATTCTGTAACCTAAAAATGTGCTCATTTTTCAAGAACAAATCCTATACTAAATCAAATTTGAATTATCTCTTCACAGATAAATTATGTAAGACATATATTAAAGAGTATGAAATTAATTGTATATTGTCCATTATGTCTTTGAAAAATACTTTTAGACAGTAGCGTAACAAAATCTGATGTTCAGCATATTCACAGATTTAACACTATATTGTTTTTATATGAGCTGAGAAAAACTAATATGAAGCATTTACCAGAGCTGATGGCACTTTTAGGTCTTGCAGTAACACATGGTAAGGAAAATATCAGGATCTTCTTTTCTTCATCACTCAGAAGAGACTAAAGACATACAATCCTTCTTATTAATAAAACTTTTATGTCTTTAGTCTCTTTTTCACTCAAAAGAAAAGAAGTTGCCAATATTTTCCTTACTCTGGTCAACCAGAAAAGTGACAAAAAACAACCAACACAAGACCCATGCAATCACATGGGAAAGTTTGAAACAAAATTTCTGAAACTGTTCATGAGATAACTCAAAAAGAGTCTAAAAATAGTAAAAGAGGATGTCATGCAATTTTTTTGTTGACCTAGTTTCTGGCATAATCAAAAAATGACAGAGACTGTGGTGAAACAAATGAAGGGAATTTGATGTCTGAACCTTATCCTTTTAGCTGTTTAGGTTTCATTTTGTTTTTTTGTTTGTTTGTGTTCTTTCTTTTTCCAGAAATGTGCGTGGCAGAAATTATATGTGCACATTCAAATAATTTTCATAAATGAAGCACATGCAATCTGTATATTTTATCTCTTTGGTTTGAGGGGTGTGTATGTGAATTTTTGTATTCTTATAACTATCTGTATGTTTATATAACTATCCATGTTAGTTATGTTACAAAAAATCAAAATACATTATTAATATTCATATGTATTATGGTGTTATTTTATAAATACTATCAGAATTTTAAAATACTAGCTGCACCCTTAAAAAAGCCACGTTACTTCAGTGTCATTATGCAAAAAAGCAAGGTAGGACTGTGATTTCAAAGAATAAAATACTCCCAGAAAAACAAGGAAACAAATGCTGACACAGTCTCAAGAAAGTCTATAAAAGAGACTTCTAAGTTTGCTCAGGGAAGTCACTATTTAGCCAGTTAGAATGCAAATTCCCACTAGGTTCTCCCATACTCACAACTGTAAAGTTATGAGAGGAGCAATATATCTTAAGGCATTTTGCACCTGAGCATGCTTGGTTTACCTTTAGCATTAATATGCTGGAAATTAATTGAGATAGTTAATTCATCTTGTGTCACAGTGTTCTTGCACTGGCTAAATAAATGAAGTGTGAGAGAGATGAAGTGAGAATCCAGCTACCATTCTTTAAGGACCTGTACAACTAAAGAGCTGGGTGAAGAGAAAGGAGAGAGAACAAATAATGAAGAGATTTTAAAATTCAGAATGAAGCCATGGATAAGTGAGAGAAGTAATTCCCAAATTGCTCTCATATTTGAATATGTACAATGATATAGTGGAAACTGAGGCATTGGGCTGTGTACACCTATGATTTATTGTTTTGCTATCTTCTCAAGCTACTTAAAAAAAAAAATTAAAAGAAACTAGAACTAAAAAAAAATTAGAAGAAGCTTGGGACCACTTGTAAAAACACAGTATCAATTTTTCTTCACTTATTACATGTCATTGTAAATTATCTCTCATTATGCTAGCAGCATGGGAAAGAATTTTTTTGTAGGTAACTTAGCGTCTGTGAAGCGAGCTACAAAAAATATCTAGAACAGTTGATTGCACTTCATCCATAGCCTGTGTGAGCTTTATTTCATATAACTTTAGAAGTTTGTGACACAGTCACCTGGTTTCCCTCATAGCTCATTCACAGAAGGTTTTCCAGCTTAAAATTACCTATTTTGATCATATCTAGTTCATCTGCGCCTGGAGGAAGGGACACGGCTAAGGCAGGTGACACTTTACACTAGGTCATGCTCTAGACTTTTGGGTCCAGAGACTCACATAGAGAAATAACCAAATGTCGTTGATTGTAAAGTTTGCTGTGAAACATTAAAGCTGTCAGCATCACCTATAGTGCATTTAGTGGAAAGGACTGTGCTGTAAACCCTATAACATCTTCTCTATAAGAAATAAGCTCTTTTGATACAATGGTTCAGGAACACTCATAAATATGATGTGGTTAACATCTTACTTGAAACACAGATTTCAAAAGTCACTTATGTAAAAAAAATACTTTATATGACATAGTTATAAGATTATTCAGTTTCATATTTTTCATTATTTTTCTTTGAATGATGAGATTAAAGTGATAAGCTAAATGTCATTCTTGTACTGGGATTTATTTTTCTTTTTAGCTAAGTCTTTGTAGCCAATGTCAGTGTTCTCAGAACAGTTTCAGAGAATTCTGTGTATTTTCAGATAATGTAACTCCCTATGACACTAGAAATGTCACACACATAAAAAGAAACTATTTTTTTTTTAATTTTTACAAAGAGGCAATGACTGTTTCTCCAATTTCCTATCCTGTGATTCCTGTGTTCTTTCAGTTCTTTCATTATTTGTCTTTTAACAAACTAAACATTTGGACTAATGTTTTTCATTTCCCCTGAAGGTGATTCTATCTGGTTATAGTAAACATTTAATATCAAAGACAAAGTAAAATCAACTTGGGCTATATTTGTACTATTAGGTTCCTGATGCAGACTCCTAGACTGTCATTCCAATTGTTCAGATAGGAAGAAGTGTGTCATAGTTCCTTGCCATACCTGAGGAATCAGAAAGAGATATAGCTGTGGGATACAAAAGGGAAAGAAAACTGAAGATGAAAGCACTTATGTGCATCTGCTTGAGAACGTGGGATCAGGACATGGCCAGAGAGGATGGTATGAGCTCAATAACTTTTCCATATCTGGCAGCTTGGATATGTTGTGCAAGGTTCAGGCTACAGATATCTTGAATCTTTAACTACTGATACAGGAAAGATGCTGAGGTTTTCAGAGGGAAATAAAAGATTGCAGGATATTGTAGAATACTTTATTACCTTTAGGTAATATTTAGTATCCAAACAGAAGGGGAAGTGTATCTGTGTGCATATGCTGGTGTTCTCATTTTAACACTCTAATAGAAAAGTAACAGAGTATTTATTACAGCAGTCCAAAGCAGCAACTCATTTATCCCTTAAAAGCAAATAGAGCCTATTGACTATCTGTTGTGGCAAACCTCAAGGAGTAACCTTGAGAGGCATTCTTAAGAGGAGATCCTGGTGTGCCTCCCACGGCTGTGCAGGAGAGCTCAATGGCACTTACTATTTATAGAGTAATGATTGACTTATAGTCATATTTGCATACCAACAACATGGCTGGGTCACTGTCTCCAGACAGCCGTCATCAGTCCCCCAAAGTTCAGAGGAAGCTGGATGTAGCCATCATGGATCCCACCAGTGGTCTTGGCTTATGACATGATCTTTTAAAGAACTCCATAGTGCTGCATTTCTTGTATATTGCATCAGAAGTTGTTTACATTGTCTTTATATATATTTTTAATCACTTAATTAATCCTTTACATTATGTCATAGTACTTCATTACAAAGAAAACATTTAACATCATGTGACTCACATGCTCTGAGCACTGACAAAAATTAAGTATGAATTAATGACCTTTTGAATTAATGACACTTTTGTAGCCTCTCTCATCACCAAAACTCCAAGTGTTATATAGGACTTGCTCATTTAGCCTGTGAGCATGTTATTAATGTTCACCTACCACCGAAATCCAGCAAGGACTGAAGAACACATACAGACATTACATAAAAAATTGAAACAGAAAGTCTGGAAAAATAGCACATCCAATTGAAACCCCAGGAAATATAGGTAGATAGAACTTATTCACCAAGCTGGAATTAAGCCATGACAACAGGAACCAGTCTAATGAGGTGTACAGTGGGATCTTTAGTTGCCTGATTCTCTGTGCTCATACAAATGATGACACATCAAGTACCACTAAACACCTTACCAACAAGGGATTTTGGACAAACTTGTGCCTGCTAACAAAATGCAAAGTCAAACATAGGCAAAACAGAATTACAGTCCTATGGTTCTACCTTAAGTAGCCCAGATTCTACTATTCCATTCTCATTAACTGTATCTCGGTAGCTTTGAGTTACCTCTAAATATTAAAATGTGCTCAGCACTGCATTAAACTCTTAAGTCTGGAATTCACTACATGTAATTTCAGCCATTTAAAGTTTAGTCACTCAGACTTAACTCTTCTTGGTAGAAGCATCTCTCTCCCTCTTTCATTCCTCATTAGAGTTGAACACCTCACTAGATACCTAGACTTTAGATGGCTAAACTCAGAATAAAGGAACTACCTGCTGAGGGACTGACCTCTCCTGAAGGCCTTGCAACCTAAATATTAAAATAAAAAGGAAAAAAAAAAACACACCAAAACCAACCAACCAACCAACGAAAACAAACAAACAAACAGACAAAAAATAACAAAAGGCAAGAGGTCTAGAATATCAAATATCTTTAAGTCATTTTTCTGATCTGTAGAAAAGGTTGGATTATGCTTTAGATCACCAATACAGTGTTTTACATTTTGACTACTCCAGTTTTATTGTGTAGAAATTGAGAGAAGGGCACGTTTTCTTGGTTAATCCTGTTTAAAAGGACAACTTCTTCATTCCTAATAACTTCATTTTTAATAGTTTATCACAGTAGAAATGAAACATGATCAGTGTGCTTGTGTCCTGGAAATCATAGTGTTAGGAGCATATTCCTTAGTGTTTTATGTAAAAAAATGAAGTCTATCTCAATTCTGTAGTCACTGTTCTCACTATACAGACATCCATATGGAAAAAAAAAAAAAAGGTATGGTTGAATCAGTTGAATCTAATGTCCATTCTTCTAGCATGCAATATTTTTACAGGCAGAAATGTCAACAAATAAAAAGGCATAGTACTTATTTGATACTACTTATTCCTTGAAATATGATTCAAGAGCAGAATGAAGACACATGTAATGCTGATGCTCAGACTGAATTTTCTGTCAAAGTTATGTTAGATTTCATAGGAAGTGAAATTATTTCAATATGTAATGTAAAATGAAACACATGGGAAGAGGTATTCCAAATTTTATATTTAAATAATATTAAGTCACTACACAGTGGCACCATGTTGATCTTATTGATAGTTACATGAAAATGTCACCTGGAAATAGATGGAGTCTAAGAAGGTACATAGATGGAAAGGTCATATATAATTGCCCTCTTCTTGTTTTGTTACTTAGATACTTGGTTTTGGCTGTCATGTCAAAAACAAAATTATAGGCTAGGTGGACCTTCAGTCTTACCCATCTTTATATTAAGAACTTAAATCTATTTTGTATTAGAATCACTAATATTCAGTTCTGAAAAATCTGGAAATTAAATAAAACTATTCTTTTTTTTTTTGTACAAGTCACGATGCAAGTGAATATAACTGAAGACATTTTACATACCTTTGGAATGCTTATATGTGAAGATTAAAAATTAATACATATGACATCAATAACATTAAAACAAGGAAAAAAAAAAAAAGAAAAACAACTAAAACATAAAGCCCCAAAGCTAATGAGAGAGTTGATGCTAAATAAAAGGGGTTTTTTTTTGCCAAAAACCATTTGCCATGCAATTCATAAAATATAGAAGTCATCTCACTAGTGATAACATACCTGTACTAAATCTCTACTCACAATCTAACTTCTGCATCACAGGGGAACATTACTTGTGCTTTAAAACATTTTCACTGCAGACAGACATTTTTCTCCAATTAACTGAGAAGTATTCTAGAAATGTAATTCTTCTGCCACTGTGACCTTGAACATTATAGAAGGTGGTGTTAGATAAACAAAGGATAGATAAACAATCTTTGCAATTATATAACAATAAATGAAGTATGACAGTTGAGTGTTATGATAAGAGTCACTGGGACGTTTCTTTATTTGCTTAGTTGCTCAATATGAACACCTACATGATAAATTCTGTATGCATATGGACAGAATGTGTTCAAGGAGTTTATATACTGGAAGTTATTCACTGTTTAACGTACATAGAAACTAAAAGAGTAGATTCAATAAAAATATTTTAATTATAAAATATATAAAGATTTAAAATAAAGTGGCAATAAAAACATGGAATTCATCCAAATACCACAAATTGTATTTTGCTGTAGTGTTAATCAGTTAAATAGAGTTGAGAAATATTTCCTATATTTTTATTTATTTATTGCCATAGAAATGGGTCTGCAAAAAAGATAGATTAAAATGTTTAACCATTATGATGACATTTAGATTCCTCAGTAGCAGTTTTGACATCTAAAGTTTCTTAATTTTTCAAATTGAATGCATTTAATGGGAGGCCAGATGTTCTCTATGTCATTTACAAACAATGAAGATAGATAAACAGTCCACAGGATGACTCAGCTCACTAAATTGTCCTTTTAGGTTTCCACTGATTATAGAAAAAGTCTAAAGTAACTATGCTCCCAGTTTTGATGCTTCAGTGAAGTACGTGAAGTTCAGTAGGGTGCATCTATTTTTTTTTTTTTTTGCGCTTGTCTTGAAGCATAAGTAACAGCACATTTTTAAAAGGCAAATTGCATTTTTCCTATGTGTTGAAATACCAAAAAAGCCTCAGAGAGAGCAGAGGTCCTTGAAATATGTATGGTTATAGTGTGTGTCAATTTCTAATGCTTTTTGGCCTTCTGTATTTCTGCAACTCTGTTCCTGGCACAGAGATATTGACTTTTTAGTAAGGAAGGGACTTCATGGTAAGCATTTTTTAAACAATGAGTTACTGGAGATGGTGAATTACTTATTGCATCAATACCAAGTTAAGAAGTTTTCTTCTTTGAGTTTTTTGTTTTGCCTCTTTTTTTTTTTTTTTTTTTAAACTGGTAGGAGTAAACAAAGATTACCATTTCTGTTTAAACAGTGCGCAATTTTTCTTGAAGCATAAATACATGCATGAATATGGAAGGCATTTTCATGGGGTAAGAGAGAGATAATTCTTTAATGGAAAGAGACGAAGAAAAATATTTCCTGAAAAACAAGTTTAAAGAATAGTTAGACTGTGGAAGAAACAGGAACAAACTCAGTAATGGAAACCAAAAAGGGCTATTATTTCAAAAAGACCACATTTAACAAGGCTGAAGGCAGCTAGCCAGGAAAGGAAAGGATGAGGTACTTGAAATTAGAAAGCAATCACTAAACAAAAAATTACTTTGGTCAGAGTAATTTGATTAAAGCATAAGGTATAGAGTTTTCTTCTGGGAAGAAAGCGGATATCATTGACCAAAAGAAACTCAAAGCAGACAATATGATAAAGAATTCAGTAATGGTTAAAATAATTGAAACAGAAAAAGATCTAAAATGCAGTGATGTCTAAAGTTTGCAAAAAATATAACATGTTTACAGTTCGACAAAAATTACATTTGAGTAAACAAGTGGTAAAGACATCAGCAGTTGATTACAAAACATACCTACCTCTGACTCAGAAGAAAATTCTAAAGGCAAATGGAAGATGAGGTAAAGAAGAAAAGATAGTTATAATTGTATTTTCAGACATGCAAATATCTGTAGAAAAGGGGAGGCAAAGAACATTCAATTCTGAAAAATAATATTAAGTAGAAAAGAATGGCTCAAACAAGTTACATACATTAAATTAGATAAGCAGGAATACTGGGAGAAAAACATGTCTAACAGACACCCTTTTCAGCATATAATTTTATTTAAAAGAGATTTCCTTAAATGTTTAAACTGAAAAGACTAGCTGGAGGTGTATTTAGAACAACTGTAAAATGATTTCTGTCACTCAAGAAACCTTATGGTTCACTGTTGAGTCATATCCACACATGGACACAGTTTTTTCAAATCCAATAAAAGGAAATTTTCTAAGAATGATCTATGTTCCTATTACACTGACTTTGCCTCTGTTTATGTTTTCTTGTTGTTTATCTTTGTTTATCTTTTCTTGATTATACAGGTATATAGTATTTCTGGTAATGCATTCTGAGTATTTTCAAGAGCTTCTGATAAGGAATTAACATTTTGGCATAATGATGAAAATCTGTTTCATATGCCTGATCAAAAAAAGGCCAAAACAAATGTAAATAACTCATAAAATTAATTAAAAATATTATCAATTTAATCTGTGATTAGTAGGGGGTTTTGCTTTTTGTTAGTTTTTGGTTTCGTTTTGGGAGGGTTGTTGGTTTGGTTTTGGGTTTTTTTTGTTTGTTTTTGTTGTTGCTTGGTTTTCTTGACTTTTCATTAGTTTTGTTTTGGTTTGGGGTTTTTGTGTGTATGGGTGTGGGGGGGGTGGTTTGTTTGCTTCATTTTGGTTTTGTGTGGTGTGGAATTCAGTGCTTAAATCCATGCCAGAAGTCTGATCTTCCTACTTGGTATATAATCTTGCTTACCTCAACACAACATCTGCCCAGCAAAATGAAGTTGTAAGGACTCTTAAAGAGTAGATAGATGTGACTTAAACCCCTAGTGTTCATACTATCTGCAAGAGTTGAGTATTATATGTGTGGTGTGACTTTCCTCAGACAACAACTAGGCTTGAGTTACCACGCACATAACTCTGGTCTTCCTAGTTTTCAGTCCAGTATTTACCTAAACACAAATTTCCCAAAGGATATACAGTACCACCTTCATTTTGCTCAAAGAGTATTTTTGTCAATTATTTTTATTGCAATGTAGCGGCTAGATTGTGAATAAAATAGTTCAGGCACAGAATTAGAAATGTGTTGCTGGCAAAGCAAGGAATCTCACAATATCTGTGTTGTACAGTATTAGGTCAGCATATGGTTCATGGAAATGAAATGTAGTGTTGTAAGTATTAGTATTTTCTGTTCCTTCTTAAGGTCTTTGAGTCCTACAATTAAATTTTACAATACAGATAAAATATGAATTTTAAACATTAATTGACTTGAAACAAACTATCATAATTATATCAGTTGAGAATGTGTTTCTTCTTTTCATAAGTAATGCTGGTACTAGATGGCAGTTACATTCTTCCACACCTACTTCTTCTTCTCAGAACTACCATCTGTGTTGTCACTGCACACATGATGTTTGGTATCTTTCAGTGCTTTCTGCTTAGAAGTCAGCGAGTTGGAAGGAGCTCAAACCAAGAATCCAAGGACAGAGATTTAAAAAACAAGGAAGACTAAGGGTGTGTTTGTGTTGGAGGGGAAGAATTTTCTTAGAGTTGCAGTTGTAGAGCCTTTTCCCAGTATCACCCACAAGTGGTGCACAGATGCTGTTATACAGCAAGGTGAATACAATAAAGCCAAGTTGCAATGGTAATGGCTGCATCACCTTAATAAATCATAAGACCTTTAGACTCATGCTCAGATAATGATGTTACAGCTACAGTTATGGATTATTTATTTAACCAAGGGCAAAGTTGTTGAGACACAGTTTCATTTTCAAGAAAGGCCTGACAAGGCAGATGGCAGTAATGGCACAGGACAAATGAACTTCACTATCCAGCCAACACAAAATACAGCACAGCTCAGGAGGACAGAGTGTGCGCTCTTAAGAGGAAACATAAACCAATGAAATGAAATACCTACTGAGTATTAATAAACCCATTATTGAACATTAATAAAATTAAAAGGCTCCCTCCTTTACAGCCTTGAGAGTTAGCAGCTCCAGTCTCTGAACTATTTAGTGGGGCTGGAAGAATGATTTGAGGGGAAGAGCTGGGAAAAGAGTAAATCAGTAGATACATTTTAGTTAATGGGCAGGGACTGAATATACCTAAGAGCTGAATCAGCTGAAGTGAAGGTTGGAATGAGTCTATGAGGAAATTAATAATTCTATATACAGAGAGGGGTTTCAATAGCATGCAGTAAATAACACGTAGGGACACACTGAACAATAAGGATGAAACAAATCCTCAAATAGTTGCACTATCCTAAGTCACTGTCCTTTGGCCTCAATGAGGTGGGAGTAAGGTAGAAAAAAAGTCTGTGATTAAACACTATATCAGAATGAGACAGTATCAAGGTTGCATGGTTCCTTATTTGGGGTTCCCATCCCAGCCTACTTGTCTTCCCAATCCTGACTGGATTTCATTTTTGCATGATAGATTTAGTTATTTCTCTCTCCTTTATTTCTCCTTGCCTATCTCAAGCCTCTTGCAAGTACATCTCATTTCCAAATCCTGCTGCATGCAGTGCTAAGGGACTATATTCTTATTTCTAACTTACTCCTTCAACATCCCATCTATTATCTGTTCAAGAGAGGGTAATACAAGAAATTGCACAGAACTGATCTTATTCACTCAATGAATGAGTTTTTTTCTTCTCTCTGTGCCAACCTGTCATGATTCTTGTAGCAGAAAACAGGACATTAATGGTTTTACAAACAGCACAATTTTTTATTGTACTCTTAAAATATTGAGTCAAATATCAGGTTTTGGCAGGGATACTTTGTTTCTTCAGTATGCCACTAATTCTGCCTTTAAAAAGTAAATGCAAGACAAACATTCATGATGAATCTCGGTACTGGCAAGTTTTGAATACTATTGAAGGCTACCTAGAAGTTTTGAATAACAAAACCTTGAAAAATAAGTCAGAACAAATCAAGAAAAGCAGGGTGTTACTTTTCTGAATTTTGACTTTACATGGAATTTCCAAATTTTTGTGTAACAAGAAACAAAAAATGGCATTAAAATATGTCTTTATTAAAAAAAGAATAAAAATCTGTCATGGGTTGGAGTTTTTTTTGTTTGTTTTGGTCTTCCTTGAGAGTCAAAGTAAATCATAAAAGGGTCCTTTAGATGAGACATAGGAAAAAAATCTTCAGACTCTCTCTGTATTTTGCAATGTCCAACTTAGTAATTAAAATCTTAGCAGGGATGTTTGGTTTGTTTTTTGTTTTGTTGTTGTTGGTTTGTTTTTTTTCTGTAGACACAATTGATTTTGTTCACTTATAATTCAACACAGTTTGTAAATTGCCAGTGATTTTTTTAACAGTAACCAAAAAAAAGTCTATAAAATATGTATGGCAATAGCTATACATTTGTAACAATATATATAGCTTCCAACCCTTAAAAGTTTTAGCCAATGGAATTATTCAAAATACATATCTTATACTCATGTTATCAATGATTTTTTAAACTTACTGGATGATACAAATAGCAACATGGTGTTATACTTACTAAATAAAGATTGGGTGTAATTCAGAGCAAATATTATTTTGTACCTTCATTTTTTAAAGTCTCATTTTTATATGAAGTTATTTTTACTATAATAATATTAATTTGGTTTAATGTAACATACAAAAATGCAAGAGTTGCCTATATTTCTACCTATAGAAATGTAAAATTTTATGTGTGTATAAAATTACTTTGTTTAGCATAGTTGTTGTCAAATTGCTAAAAGCATGACACAACTGTTCCTTAAACAAATAATTATTTACTAAGAAAGTAGATATGACTATGATTTTGCCTCCATAAGTGTTAATAAAGTAGATATAGCTAACATAAAGACTTTTGCAAAAAAAGAAGATATTCTCACTTATTTCAGTTGACATATATCACTTCAACAGAAAAGCCTTCAAGAAAAAAATACTTTATTAATATTTATATAATATATAATTTATATTTTTTCAAATAAAATCTTGCTTTAATTATTAAAATTATTTGCAGAATTGCTAGTTCTTACAAATTCCATTTTTAGAAGTTAGCATTTCAGAAGTTCTTTCTTAGATTTCTGTTCTTTGATTGCTTATATAAAACAGGCTTGTGAGTTTCTAACATTAGCTAAAACTCAGAATTTTCTTGCTTAGTGAATATAATTTTTTTGTCATCTAATCAAGCTGAAAAAATATAGAAATTAATTCACTATACTGAAGTGTTTTTATTCAGATATTTGTCTAGCAAAAATATAGAAAGATACCTAAACCCAAACAAATATATGAAACTATCTGAATCTTAAGAAATACTTTCAATAGCACTTATTTTTTTCTCTGGGCCAAACAAAGGTAATTGTAAGGATCATTACAGCATTATCTTATATGAAGGTCTTTGTCATAAATCTATATGTCACTCAGATTTTTAAATTTTAAACTTAAGGGATGATTTAAAAAAAATCCCAACATGTCCTATTTAAATGCTCGAGCCATGCAGACACCTAGAAAAAAGGCTGGAAGACTTTTGCTGTCATGAAACATCAGAAGCATATCTAACTTTGATAAATTGACCTTTTTGAGACTTACATCCTACTCCAGGCTACTGACTTGCTGAAATCAGACATTCCATACTGTGCTGGTTTAAAGCTAAATTGGTGGGAGAACTGAATCCAACTCAAGAGAGAACACAAGTCAGTTACTATTTACTAGATAGATCACAATAAGTACAATGATACAGAGAAAAAATTGGTTTTAACCCACAAAACCTAGATGTATAACCCAGCACTTTGGGGCAAGAACAGAATGGTGTTCTTTAGCCACTGTGCTGAGCACCACATGGTCCCCCTGAGTGCAAAGTAAAAGGAAAGAAAAACCTGTTGTTGAGGATGATGGTCACAGTCTTGTCGAGAGTGGTAGTTGCAGTTCTGTTGAGGTTCTGATCTTCCTTTGGATCCAATGTGTGGTACCAGAAGTCCCAAACCTGAATATTATATATGCTTTGGTTCAGGTGGGAATGCCCAATACCTCCTCCAGGTCGGGGAATTTCAAAATGAGTATTTAACTCTGGGAGTTATGGGATATTTTTGGAATCTTTTGGTCTAGGTCATTGCAGCTGCCTATTGTGCCAGTCCCAAATGGCCCATTAGCAGACACAACTCCTCAGGCTGGATGTGAAGGTGCTGATGAATCCCTAGAGGGGAGTTACCACAGCTGAGTCTTTGGCGTGAAGACAGAAAATATTCTCGTACCTCACAGGGTTCCTTAACACTCAGCTTGTAGCCTGAGGTGTCAGCATCCATTATTAACAACTCATCAGAAATTACATAGAGAGTGTAGAATACACAGTTTTGATTATAGCCACATAGTGATAAATTGGTCCCAATGCCTGTAACTAGGCCACATACAAGTCTTCCTGAACAGTTGGTCAAGAACAATGAGTTCCTGGCTCATCTTTCTGGGTAGAATGTTGAAAACCCCTTCTTCCAGGAATCAGTTTTCTTCATCAGAAAATAACACAATTGAAGTCTCACTCTTTTGTTAAATCTAAACAAGAATTCTAGAACTCAAAGTCATGAAATCACAGAAATACGATAATTAGTGTAGGTAAAAAGTCATGGTAAAAGGGGCCAAATCTCCCAGATCTTGGTTATACAGAAGGCCAAAATACTCAGCTTGATAAGAACATTGTGTTGGGAAATTTTTTGTTTTCTAGGTCTGTTGGTTGGTTTGAAGTTTTTTCTCCCTGCATTTTCTTTCATTTATGATTTTATTTTTTCCTATGATTACCGATTAAAAAATAAGAGTTCTATGAGCAAAGCATCTCCCAGGCAAAGTGTCGATAATGAGAATTATGACTAATTTTTATATTTATTTTGATGTGTCTTAAAAAATTATACTTCTATGTGTTTGGGTTTTTTTCATTAAAAGATTGTTAGTCCTCCTTGCCATTTTATTGACTTTTTTTTGCAACTGTTTGCATTAATCTAACTTAATTATAGTCATGGGATTTCTCTCATATACATTTAGCCAGAGAATATTAGTATCTAAACTAGGCCAATTGGTTCCTTTTATGATTAAAATGTTATGATTTATTGATCTCAGACATCTACTTCCATGGGATCCAGGAAGAACCTGGATGGTGCTTATACTATTAATATCCTATTTCTGCAACTAAAGCTGATTAAGATTACACAATAGTGAAAACAGAATTAACTTGATGCTCCAGATGAGAACTCATTAACTTTTCATTAAACATACTGTTTCTAGTAGAAAAGAGTTTTCAGATACATGGTAGGTTCATTTGTTGTATATTCTTGTTAAATTGACAATTTTCTGTAGTCAGATAACCCTGCCCCTTTCCTCCCCCCACCCCCA